>JAOPTO010002328.1:606733-785998 GCA_033822845.1 Tetrapedia diversipes
ATTATAACATTTAAAGGACTTCTGACGCGATTCATGGTGATTATTACATCTAATAGTTAACATAGACTGAACAAAAACAATTTTCATTCTTGTACACTGTAGACATCGTAATTGCGAACAAATTACAGGAAATGGTTTTTAATAATCAGTACCATTCTTAAAATATTATAACATTTAAAAGGTTTCTGATGCCATTCGTGGTGATTATTACATTTAATAATTAACATAGACTGAACAAAAACAATTTTCATTCTTGTACACTATACATATCGTAATTGCGAACAAATTACAAGAAATGGTTTTTAATAAACAGTACCATTCTTGAAATATTAAACCATTTAAAGGACATCTAATGCCATTCGTGATGATTATTACATACAATAGTTAACGTGAGCTGAACAAGAACAATTTTTATTAATGCAACAAGATCTATTCCATTAATAAAAATTCATGAGTTAAGCCAAAAAAGCGGATAATTAACAATTTTTTCATAAACTTTTATATTACAATCGATAGTGTATGTAGAATAAGATTTAATCAAACAATCTAATGTAATAAACTAAATCCCATAAAAATTTATATAGCGCATAACCATAGAATCTATAAAATAGGATACAAGCTTAAATATTTATAAATAAACATTTTAAATCCATTTTCCTCTCATTTTTGGATAATTCTTTAAGTACTGCGAATATTGACGTACGCAATCTATGCGATAAACGTGTTTATTCAAGAAATCGTTTAATATAAATTAAATTATAGAAAAATTCACATTAGGGGGAAGTATAGGTCCTAAAATAGGAGAAATAACTATGAAAGTTCATAGATAACTGCTGGAAATGCATTTTTTTTTAAATTGAAAATTTGGTCAGTTTATGGACATTGAAACACTATAACCACCTAGCGGTGAGATGGTCGTACTAATCGTCTGTATATATCTAATATGGAGAAGAATCTATATTTAAATTTCTCAGCTTATAGGTATTATTTCTGAACTTTGAGCATCTCAAATTAAAGAAGCGACCCTCAAAATTAATCTCAATCAAAATTTGTTCCGATTTTCCGCCTAATTTGGTTATTAAGAATAATTATTGATAATTAGGTGTAAACGGACATTGTCGCGCCATCTAGCGCTGAATAGGAGTACCAGTCAAATTATAATTTCCGTTATTATGATAAATATTGGAATAAAATTGATATTGGAAGAAAGTGTTTGTCTTAACAAGACGGAAACATCCAAAAACGTTCAGAAATTTGGGCTCTAGATCCGTTTTTTTAGGAATTGAAAATTTTATCGATTTGTGGACACACAAACGCTATAGCCATCTAGCGATGGAAAGGTCGTACTAATCGTCCCTATATATGTTATATGTAGAAAAATCTCTATTTAAATTTCTCAGCTTATAGGAAATATTTCTGAACTTCGAGCATCCCAAATTAAAGAAGCGACCCTCACAATTAATCTCAATAAAAATTCGTTCCAATTATCCGCCTAATTTAGTCATTAAAAGTAATTACTGATAATTAGGTGTAAACGGACATTGTCGCGTCATCTAGCGCTGAATAGGAGTACCAGTCGAATTATAATTTCCGTTATTACCATAAATATCGTAA
The DNA here is from genome assembly GCA_033822845.1 of Tetrapedia diversipes. Taxonomy (NCBI): domain Eukaryota; kingdom Metazoa; phylum Arthropoda; class Insecta; order Hymenoptera; family Apidae; genus Tetrapedia; species Tetrapedia diversipes. The sequence goes on from JAOPTO010002328.1 coordinate 608,348, forward strand.
TAAAATCATTGCCCAGTTAGTACTACCGCGCGACCAACAGATGGCGCCACAATGTCAAAAATACCAGTGTTTTCTACAATTTCAATTAATTAGCAAATCAGGCGATATATAGAATCAAAATCTAATAGTAATTAATTACAACGACGTTTTCTTTAAGTTGAAGTTAGAAGAGTTCAGAAATATCACCTATAAAGTAAATAATTTAAATATACATTATTCTCCGTATAACGTGTATATGGACGATTAGTACCACTTATCCGCCGCTACGTGGTGATAGCATTTGTGTGTCCATAAATCGATGAAATTTTTAATTCGTGAAAAAACGCATTTGCGGCATTTATTTATGAACTTTTAGGAGTGCATCCTACTTGTTAGGCTACACCTTTTCCTTTTATGTCAATTTTATCGTCTTATTGTTAATAATAACGAAAAATTTAATTCTATTAGTACCGCCGTTTCCGCTAGATGGCGCCACTATATCTATAATATCAATTATATTTAATTTCTCTTTATTACGAAATTAGTGCGGAATCGAATAAAAAATCACTGAACGTCATTCATAAGAACTCGTGCGTTAATCTGAGTCCAAATACAAGACAAAATACAACCCATAAGCCGAAAAATTTGAATATCCATTCCCACAGAAATGACTTATCTAAGAAAATTAATACTACCATTTCTCCGCTACGTGGTTATACTGTTTCAGTGTTATGAATCGATAGAATCTTGAGGTTGCAAGGAAAACGAACTTCAATTTCTTGTTATTCAGATTTGGTTACTTTTTGCTGATTGGATTCTTATTAAAGAGTACTTCTAATTATAAATATTATTTGTAGATATTAAATAATTTTAGTGACATTTAGACAGCACATAGTGCCTAAAGATATCAATATTATACTTTGTTCATGATTATAATTTTTAGTTTTATCGCTATTTATTTTATTGGTACTCTTAAATTTCCTACGTCTGAACATATTTAAAACAGTTTGCGTTGAATTTCTGTGGGAATCGGTTTGTAAGGATTAGATGGTTAAGTTTTTGGTATAGATGTCGAATCTTAATCAGTTATATAAAAAGAAAACACCTGCTTTCGGAAATGTGGTTGAGAATCGACTTATTCGCGCGAAAAAGTATGAGGAATCGCGTAAGAACCAAAGAGTTAAAACTTTCAATGAAAATAGAAATATATTAAATCCCTTGCGAAAGACACGAAACGAAGGTTTGTATATTATAATGAACGTTCGTTTTAGATTATTATGTATGACAGTATTATTCATAGTGTGATCATAACTTATTTTAGAAGCACAACTAGCAACTTCAGCTGAAGATCGTATAACTAGATTTCAGAAATGGAAAGCTGACCGTGATTCGCGCAGAAAATTAGAGGAAGTTAAGAAAAAACCAGCTTTTGTAGTTGGTGTTGTGCATCATAAAATATATTCTCCAATTGTTGATGGTAATACAAGTACTGTGCCAACTGTAAAGTCTAAGTCTGTATCAAAAACAAGTCTTAGATTTGAGAAAAAGAGAAATGATTTGAGTAAGGAGGGGAAGAAATTAATAGATAAACTACCTGTAAAGAAAGGAAATGTGAAACCTTCAATTAAAAATTCAAATACTATAAATAGTCAGAAATCCCAGAAGAAACAAAAAGAATCTCTTGCTCCTACTAAGGACAAAGCTAAAACATCAACAGGATTACCACAATCATCTTTATCTGGTAGAGCAGTAATTAAAAAAGTATCACCTATTAAACTGACTGCATTTGCAGGTGATATGCCAGTAAATAAAATAAAGCATAATAGTACTGATACAGAAGATAGTTCTGTAGAAAGTATCTCACTAAGGTTATCACATGATGACAAAGAAACTTGTAATACTTCCGATAATGTCAGTAATAATGATGGGAACAAAATGAAGGCTAATGATGATAAAATATGTAATAGTAGTATCATAGATCCAATTTCTTCTGCTAACAATAATGTATCAGTATCAGCACAAACAAATCCTCAGTGTGACCCAGTTTTTTTTTCACCTTACATAGTTTCTAGTCGAGGAAAAAGTAAAGCTAGAAAAGAACAGCAGTTGAAGCGTGGTTTTAGTCTTGACTGTTCACAAATTAATAATATCCCTACAAAGGATACGATTATGAAAAATTTAAATATTTCAGTTGAAGAAGAAGAACGTACAGCACAGTACTTTCAATTTCTTTTAAATAGAGAAATAGACAGATTAAATGAATTATGTAAAAAATGGACAAAGATTAAGACAGAACCTGGAATTACAGAAGATGGACAATATGAAATAAATCAGGCAATTGGCCAAACTAATTTATTAATAAATAAAAAATTTGAAAGGTTTCGTGGATTAGTTGCTGATTGTGAAGCAGGAAAAGGGGAAATGTTAGTTACATGTAAAGACTTGCAAGGATTTTGGGATATGATGTATATAGAAATAGAAAACTGTGATTCTCGATTTAAAAAATTAGAAAAACTTTGTTCACAAGGTTGGATAGAAGATGAATTTCCCATTAGCAAACCAAATGTTAAAAGAAAGGCTATTACAAAGAAGAAAGTTGCATCTACCAAAACAAGTAACTTCAGAATATTTTTAGCACAGAAGAAGAAAAAGGGAACAGAATTACCAAATACTGGTGATATAAAGAACCTAGAAACAAATGCAAATCACATTGTAAGTAATAAAGGTAAAAGTAATAAAATCTTTAATGTAAATTATAAAAGAAAATCTATGTCTATTGGATACAATGACAATAAATTTACACCTGTCACACATGATAAGAAATTAAAGCAATTGCACAAGATACAATTATTTGGATCCTCAAAAGTGATAAAGAATCCATTAACAATAATAAAAGTAAGTCAAATGTGTAAAACACCAGAAATTCAGTTAGATGATTCAATATCCTATGTCAATTCTAATCAAACACCAGGAAAAAGTATATTGAAGCAACCAAAGAATTCTGATAAAGTAGAATCTCACATAAAATCATTGAATAAAGTTAATTTCAATGATCATGTAGTTTTAAATGAAGTACCAATTGACGAAGAAACTCAAACAAAGCTGGCTTTGACAGCAGCATTATCAAGGATAGATAGTCTTGAATTTGATAATTTTGACAAAGAAAAAATTAATACGGAAAAAAAACTTACATTTGATGATAACAGATCTGATGACCTTAAAGATGATGTGAAACAAAATTTAGAAGTAAAGAATTGTTCAAGTAATAGTAGTGAGATACTACCATCTATACAGATAGTAACAGCAACACCAATAAATAAAAGTTCCAGTGGATCGTCGCGAAATATCGAAAGACAAAATGTTATAGATAATGGTAGTGAGATATTAAATGAAACTTTCCTATGGAATGCAGCTACTTCTACACCATTTAGAGAATCAAAAGGTCGTATAAAATTAAATATAAGTGAGATAGAAAAAGCAACCGAATCTAATACAAATGTAAGAGTTTTGAGAAATAGAAATATTGTCTCAATAGATACACCTAAAGTTCTTTCAGGATCTTCCAAGAAAGTATCTAAACAATCGTTGCTTAAAGAAAATGAATCTCCTATAAAAAAAAGTAGGAAAAGTTCTCTTAAAGCTGGTACTGATAATAAAGAAATACATTCACCTAGTACTACTGATAATATAAATGTAAAAGAGAGTACTAATAAGAGAAGATCCAGTAGAAACATAAAATTGTCTGGTACAGAGAGTAAGTTATAAATTAATAATTTCAGTTCCTTCAAATTCTGTATTAAAATAATAATATTTTATTACAGAGAAAAAGTACACTTATTCAACGGATAAACCAACACAACCAATGATTTCCTATGCAGGCAGTAAAACGCAGTCTAACAATAAGAAAACAAAAATCATAGAGGACAATAATTCTGTTGAAACGTCCGCAAAAAGTAACGATTTTATTTTAATTTTTGTTAACTTAAGATTATATTCAAACGTTTAGGTATAAATGTAATTTCATTTTAGCTTCAAGACGGATCAGAAGTTCTCGTGGAAAAAAGGTATAATCTTTAGACTGAATTTAATCCTGTAATTGTAAAATATATACATGCATTTAGAAGTAGAAAGTTATTGACTTCTTATAATTTAACTGTTTGTTATTTTTATTCGTTAAACTTAAAATTTTAGATATACGAATTTTCATAATTACCTTCTATTTAATTACACACGTTCTCCTTCTTTAGTATAAACTAAATGATGTATGATTAAAATGTTTTGTAAAAAGGATATATTTATATAAGCAGGTTTGAAAATATACGCCCGTTGTACGATAATAATCTATATTATAAAATTTAATCGTTATCGATATGATAAATATGTACGTATTTATAGAGTTGATAATATATACAATTTTACAACGTCGTCTATCATTAACCCTTTTAGTACCGAGCAAATTTAACGAATTTGCTAAGGTTTGGGAAAAAGCTCATAAAAACGGAAGTAAGAATGATATTTACCAAAATTCAACAAGAATCATATTACAAGAAATAAAAGAAAAAATTGAAACGTTTATAACGTTTTATAAATTTATTTTGAGATAAAGCTCTCTCGCGATGCAAATAGTTAGTCGTCATGACGTACGCAACGATAGTATCGTCGTTCGGTACTAAAAGGGTTGAATAACGGAATATAAGAAACGATCCTGTAAAACCGCGTGCTCTTTTCTGTCGGTTCCGATTAAGCTTGCGCACACGTTTGAGTTAGGTTGTGAAAATAAAATAAAATTCAAACAAATCATTTTACGTCGCACTACATTCCCTTAAACATTTTCCCCAGCAAATCCTCGAATTCGTCCATCCGTTCGCACGCGCCGCGAGCGTCTGCCGACCGGAACCTCGCAAGCTGATCTGCCGCGGCCTCTTCGATCCCTCTTCGATCTGCGGAAACAGCGTCGATCGACGGACGCGGGCGACCTGGGAAAAAAAAAAGTGTGGTAGTAGGAACTAGCCTAGAGCAGACAGCCGTCGTCCCCGATAGTGGCGGGCTTAGTCGCGGCTCGCAAGCACGCTGGAACGGAGCGCAATTTCGGAACCGCGCTCGGTGGGTGGGAGTCCGTGAGCAGCCCTCGTGAGTCAAGAGAGCGAAGAGTAACCGAAAGAACGGACTTCTGCTCAGTCTGTACGCAGCCGTCTGTCAAGCAGACGTCCCCCCGGCTGTGTCCCCACTTCGTTTTCGTTCGCCTCGCAAGTTCCGCAGTGTGCCGAACAGGAAGCCGCACATGCCCGTCGCGCGATCGTTCCCGTCGTCACGTTGACACTTATAATCGCCGTCGATCGCGCGTGAGGATCGATCACACGATCGTCGTGGCCGCACGCCAGTTTATGACCGTCCGTCGAGTCGAATCGGTTGTCGTAGTGGTGCAGGAGAAGAGCGGCTGAACAACGTGCGATCGAGAGTGGCATAAACGTGCGAGCATGTGGTTCGCGAATTTTTTCGCAGGCCTGTTCGCAGGCTTGTTCTTCATCGTCGGCACGCCGCCCTGGTGCTCGGAAGCTTTTAACGTGGAGACGAAGCACTATGCGGTTTACCGGAACGAGAGCAGATCTATGTTTGGATTCGCTGTGTCGGTGTACAGGGACAGATACGGCCGAGGATGGTGAGTTTTCTTTTTTTCATTTATTTCGCTTCTCAGGCGATCGAACCGTTGTTTGTTCTAATGCACGTAGAGATAGCAGGTTTTGATTGATTTTTGAAAACAATACAACCGGTTAACTGTTTGTTTAATCGGTTGTTCGTTGAAAAGCGACTACTCTCTGCGTTCGAGAAGTTTTTAACGCAACGTATCGCAGTTAAACGATAACAGAATTTACTTATGTAACGTTTATTTAACACTATTCCTACCGTGACATTCCCACATAAGACAAATTACAAATTTTTCTCAAAAGATAAACAATGAAAAAAGAAGTGAATATTGAAAAATGGATTTATACGTATGTTTGAGAAAAAATTTAAAGTTTAAAGGCGATTCGATTACGTTGTACGTATGAAATTCTAAACGAAATTTTAAAAACGGTCATTTGACCGGTCGTGGTAGGAATAGTTGTTAATTTATTGCGATAATACGGCAACTTTAAACGCGATTAGTTGCAGTCAGAAATTTGTGAGAACGGTGTATCGTTTGACTGCCGAGAGTCACCTTTCGAGTGCAAGTAGTTAATTGTTCACCGATTAGTCAGGGTTCAATTAATCGGTACATAAACGCCTAAATAAATATCGTGGTTTGCAAACGTTTCTAAATAACGTGTACATAAAACCGTGAATGACTAAGAAGTCGTACGCTGTGTCGATCATTAACAGGTTAATTCATCGATTCCTAAATAAAGTATGCGCAACTCGATGACACAAGAAGTTCTAAGAGAACGTGTCTATTTACATCTGTTCGTTTCAATGTTACATAACGCATTTAATCTTGAATTTCGATCAAGACCACGCGTACGAACGTTTCACTTTGTTTCTTTCATTTCACAATGCATTTCCATACCATCGACTCGGACGAAACTTTATATTATTCGTTAAAGCAATAAACTTGATTACCATCTTTACCAATTATGGTTTCCGTCGAACGTCTCGGTGCACGGGGTGTCGTGAATTTTATCGTCGGCAAGCAATGACCTACATAATTCCAGAAAACCGTGTGCACATCGAACAATTCACGGCTCTGAATCATCGTTATTCGGCTTATTTGAGTCACGGGAATCGCTTGACCGCGAAGAAATGTAATTCCGCTGACGGAAGGAACATCGACCGGCTACGTAAGTGCTATTTCCGTAGGCGAACCTTCTGTATTTCTTTCATTGCACGAAACGAATAATGTTATTCTGTCGTGAAGAGAAAAACAGGTTTGACAAATCTGAAACGGATAGAAATCAGGAACAGCTGGTGTAAAAATTAAAATGGCAAAATGGTACCGACAAAGCGATAATCTTTTTTCAAGCCAAATTCAGAACGAACGATTAATCCTGCTATTAATATCGTAAATCCACGGTCACGTTATCTTCCTTGGTCGCGAGCGAATTGTCCAATTGATAAATTCGCCAAGAACGTCCCGAAAAAATGGCCGTCGAGAATTTGATTCGGCACAAAGAGCTTGAGGTGTTTATCGATGCATAAACGGTGGATACTCCCACGAGTTTAGGACGACCACGCTCTCCTTTTAAGTCCTCGTCCCAGAAAACGAGTAGCAAGTTCATTTTCATTTCATTGCGTCGATCAAATCATCGTTAATGAAATATCAGCTTTCGTTCGTCCACTACGTCTTCGAAATTGTGCAATTTTTCCATCCAACGAACGCGTTTCGATGTTTCAAACGGTACGCTTAACCCCTTAACACGTTCGTCGCCACGTCATCCAAATATGGGTGACGCTTTTTTCATAAAGTTAAACAGGATTTTTAATTGAAATTTTAAAAGGAATTCAATGGAACAAATATTGAAGTATAATACATATAATAAAAATAAAAAGTTAAAATTTTTGCTGTTTTTTAAATTCTTTTACCCCAGCTTTCTATGCAATCAGATTTGGGCCCAGCGAGAAACTTACAATTAGCCGAATCACATTGGGCGATGAATGTGTTAAGGCCAAATTAAACTGGTCAAACTGTGCACACTCGAGATAATTCGAGCGACAATAAAATTTACAACACAATAAAAATTTTGATTATCTTTGTATTTTTTTAATTTTCTTGCCAAGACAACGTTCTAAATTGTGTTTCTTTACAATAAAAAAAAAAAATTGATTTTTTTAGCCGGTTTTTTTTCAGAAAAATCGTGCATTAACACTATTCCTACCGACACTTCACGTATACCTATTTCTACTGCGACATTCCCACGTAAGACAGACTACAAATTTTTTTCAAGAAATTGTAGGCAATTTCATTTGTTATTCTCTGTCGCTCTCCCCTATACAAAGGCTCTATCGATCAGTAAATTGCCTACAAAATAAACAATGAAAAAAGAAGTGAATATTGAAAAATGTATTATACGTATATCTGAGGAAAAGTCTAAAGTTTACAGGCGATTCAATTACATTGTATGTATGAAATTCTAATCGAAATTTTAAAAACGGTCATTTGTCCGGTCGTGGTAGGAATAGTGTTAAAGGGTTAATTTTCTAGCGACGACTCCTTGACAGTCAGCCCCGTTTCATCGGTTTCCCCGTGACGGTAGCCCGTTCGAGGGGCAGGGCCCTGGATAACAGGTGCTCCCCTCGGCGAGTTTAGAATCGTTCTCCTTTTATGTCCTTGTTCGGCAGCAAGGCAAGTCGGTTCTCCCGTTTCACCGGTAACCGTTCCTGATCCTTGTGGCGACGACAAATCTTCACCTGTAAGCGATGAGTACACGATCGACCATCGCATATTCTGCGATTCTGTCTTATTTGACGTTAGCACGTCTTTGAGAGCGGAAATGGAGCGTTGGCGAGCAGATACAAGCGAAAGCTCGGACATTTCTGACAGTTTGTGTCTGATAATCGGTGTATCCTTAGGGGTTAGACGAAGAAAAAGAGAAGCGTTCGTTTTCGTTTCGAGCAAGAGCGAGTCTCGTGAGTCACGGGGGCCACGAATAAACGTTTCTGCTCCAGCTCCTCCGGCGACGATGGATATAAATAATGCCGACAGAACGAGGAAACGCGAGTAATGGCATCGGTTACGTCGCGTCGGCTCCTCTCTGGACCCGCGCGAAAGGTCGACCTTTTTACGAGGCTAGCGAATAGGAACTGCAAACTCGATCCATTGCAATCGAGGATAGGGTCGCTGTCGAGCTTCCTCGTCGAATCTTCGTGTCTCGTGCAAATCGATCCTCTATTCGAGCTTTCGCGCGCGATTCCCTTGCTGTGGCCAGTTTAACCCTTTGCGGACGGAGCAGTAAAGAAAATAGTTACGTCGCGCATTTGTGTTATAAAAACTAAAGCTGTATTTAAATAAGTCTTTCATGAAATCTAACAAAATCATAAACAAACAAATTTAGGCCAACTTGACTTCTTAGGCTAGTATACCCATGCGTATCTTATACGTGTCGTTTACGACAGACAAACGACAGCCGCAGCGCGAGAGTTGGACGGATATATCCGACACTCGTCCGCAAAGGGTTAACCCCTTGCACTATTCGGAACCTCGGAAAAAGTCAGGCCAAACGCGGCTGCTTCAATTGTCGCGGTGAAGGACGAACGGTGGAGCGCGAGTGCCGAAACTTGAGACTCATCTTATCCACGCGATGGAACTCTTGTGAAATTCAAATGAATTTGAATCAAAAACTTTTATATATACTTTAATTATCACATAAGATTAAAACAAATTCTGAATAAGTAATAATAATATAATTGATTAATAACGAAATAAAAATATGTAAAAGCAAATCCGCGGTAGTAGTATTTGAACTCAAATAAGTTTTCTGATTATCTCACTAATATTAAACCTAAAACTGAAAGACACAATATAAATAAACAATTAAATATCAATTTTGCCCGAAATTAAGACCACGAGTCAGACTCGTGATATTCATGTTCGGCCTGAAATGTCGAGTACGAGTCAAGCTCGTGATATTCATGTTTTTGGTCTGGAACTGAACAACGAGCCCGACTCGTGACATCCATGTTTGACCTAAAATTTTCATCACGAGTCAGACTCGACAAAATAGTGCAAGGGATTAATAGATTTTATTGGAGGATTCTAATCTCCATTCGCCTCTCCATGCGGAAGTCTGTCAGAGTTAGTCACGCTCCCGCGATGAGAACGTACAAGTTTACATCTTTTATTTCTTCTCAAAATACGCATTAACCCTTTTAGTGCCGAACGACGATACATCGTTGTTCGCAACGCTTGCATAAAGCGCCAACGAACTTTGTCTCAAAATAAATTTATGGAACATTATAAATGATTCAATTTCGTAGCTAGACAATTGAAAATCTTTTTCATGGATTTAAGTTTTTGTTATATTCTATGTTTCTACAGCGACAAGATAAGAACTCTTATCGCTTGCATCATGGCATCATCCTTTAGTTCTATGGTCCGATATCAATTATTTTGTTAGAATTGATTGAAAATGCAATATCTGTATTCCATATTAGGTAATCTACATAAAGCTATGATCGAACGACGATTTTTCTTATGTGCAATTACTGTTTCTAAAAAGAGAATTGATCTTTCTCTTTTTCACACTGTTTTATATTTATGTTATTCATACGACTTTCAACAAATATTTAACACTAGATTTATGGAACCCGTCAATTTGACGGGTTTCGAATTTTATGAACAAAATTTGCAGGAATAATTGTTATTATTCTCAGAAATTTTTATTAAATTTTATCGATGGAGCAATACAAATATACCTAAGTTCAGCAATTTCAAATTCTGTTTAATGTATACCTTATTTCTTAGTATATGAATATTAGAAATAGATATACAAGAAATGTCCGTAAATCTAGTATTAAATACAATCAGCATTAATTCATTCTCTCTTTACTTGGCAATATGGTTCTTATTAAATTTTGTAAATATCATTCTTACTCTGATTTTTCTGAGCTTTTCCCCAAACCTTACCAAATTTGTCAAATTAATCCATCATTTTTCGCATAGGTGCGATACTTTCGTTCGGCACTAAAAGGGTTAATATTGCTTATACAAATAAGATAAAAGGTGTTTTGATTTAACCCAATAGATTGGACGTTAGCGATGCAGGCATTTGCATTGGGAATAGGCAAAGAATAAGCGAAACAGTCCTTTGTGTCGGTATTCTTAGTATCGTACGATCGAACAGCTTCTTGTATGCAATTTTTAATTCAAGAAATCGCGAATGCTAAGTATCACTTGCAACGTTTGCAAGCTGTTTCCTCAATCCTACCCGTTCTCTTTCTTCGGCTACTTATTCGGATCTTCGTACATTGTTTCCTCGAAAGACAATAGAAGAGAGACAGGCGGTATCCGAAGGGAAACAGATAAAAGGACGAACCGCAGGCTGGTGTTCCGGAAATCTAAATCCGCAGGAAATCCGGATTACACCGTTCGTTATGAGAAACTTCGTAGGCGCTTATATTCAGGACAGCCCGTCGAAGCTTTACCAGTTAACTTAATGCAAGGCGAACGCATCCGATTGCCACTACGCTGTTAATGCTTCATTATCGTATTAACACTTTGGCCTATAACCACGCGAGTCTGACTCGTGGTAAAGAATTTGTTGGATAATCAAAAATCACGAGTCTGACTTCTGGTAAAGAATTTGTATTATAAACAAAAGCCACGAGTCAGACTTATGGTGTGGAATTTGTGCATAAGATGCCGCGTATTATTATTAGAACAAGCGATTGGAGTTATTCCACATCGAATATCATTCCTTTGATTATGATTACACCTTAGACATCTTAAAATTACTATTTGTACCTAAACATTGTTTATTGTTTCACAATTCCTTTCGTTGCACTGAAATATATGTCATGAAAAGTATACATTTTGCGCCAGTTCAGGTATACGGCTGAACAGTTGAATGGCACGGCGCACGACCGACTTTCTTGTTTACTATAGCTTGCGAAATTGGCGGATATCGTGTAGGCCAAGGGGTTAATTCCCGAAACAGAGTCTAGGCCGGTGATGGGCCAAATTACGGCCTGCCGAGGGTCCATCGATATGGATAGTATATGGCCCGCTATAATTACGTTTTGACGGTCGAGAAGTATAAAGTAGATTCTACTTAGCAAAATAATAGATGAATAACTTATAGGTGAAGCTAAACTAGCCGCGTAGTTCATGTGTAATGCTGTAATGTTTTTATAATATTGTGATTAAGAGCTTTAACACAAAATGCATTTTTTCTATAATTCTGGCCCTCCTCTAGAATTTCTTAAACTTTGTGGCCCCCCATTAAAAAGGTTTGCCCACCACTGGTCTATTTTGAAATTACTTCGATTCATGTGTGGCGATGAGGTATTTCCTGCGAGGGACCTTCTCTCGAGCTCTTCGATGGCAAAATAGTTATTTCACCTGCGAATCGCAGTAATTTTAATTCAGAATCTTCAAGAATCGTTAAGATTCTTGATGTTTTGTAGCTCCCTGAGGAGGTGTACGAGTTCTTAGCTGTAATAGTAAGATTCCACTATGGTACAGCTGACTCAAGGTTAGATCATCATCGACGTGATTCATACAACAGAACACGTATTTCTTAATCTCCGTAAACATTTCATGTGGCTGTCTACGTGGAATTTTAAGAACCCTCTTCGGTTCCAAAAATTCTTCAAACCTCTGATCGATCATATTTGTGACGGTAACTGGTGATCATGATTCTTACAGCATTTCGTTGTCCAAATCTCAGAATTTCGTCGTGTCAGAGACCGATGTCACTCGTAAGATCATCGACGCAAGTTCTCACTTTCGCTCCTTCTTTCTCGTGATCGTTTCCCTTCGTCGGCAAACAGGTCTACGTGTAATCCGTGGCAACCGGGCAACACGTTCGACGGATTCAGAGCACGAGGTTGGCTCTGATACAGGATGTTAGGTCATCGTAGCGCTCCGTTACGTGGGCGGCCGGTCGCTCTCGCTTTGCTCTGATTAATGCTCCGCTGATCTCCCGGTTCGATCTAACCATTTTCACCAACGCCTCGCCGTTTCTCAATGAAAACCTGCTTCACGTCCTCCGCCAATTGGAGGTCCCTTCTTCGTGGAATCTGAAACCGTGCCCCGACCTCCCGTCGCGTTCTCATGCATACGAGCGTGCTCTTCGGGAAGATGCCATCTAATCTCCAGCACGAGCCGTCTGCGACGTCGGTCATTGCGATCGTTTGTTATATCTGGGCCAGACCGAGGTATTCTTATGGTCATTCGAGCCGTTTGTTCGCGTACGTGTAACAGGATTATCGTTGACGCAGGTCGGAACCGTTGAATACAGATGTATTGCGTGTCTCGGTGGGAATCAAGTCGATGGATATTTAAATGTAGACGAGACACGCACGCTTCTGTGTTTATTGACGAAATTTCAATTGGGTACCCGAGTTTAAAGCACGGTCGAGTGACGGTCGTAGATCTAGAAACGGCGATAACATCCCTGAATGAGAAAGTTGAAGTGGAAAATCTTTTGTGATGGGAAAATCAGGAAGAAGCATCGCATCCGTGACGTTGAAAAGCTTGTACATCTATAATCTTTGCTCGACTAAATTTACAACTGGGGTATTTCAATTTTAGGCACCCGAAATTTTTGAACTCCGATTCCAACTTCCTGTACTCGAAATTTTTGGGTTTGTACCTGAGTTGAGACTCTTAGATCTCTGTAATTTTGGATAGTTGAGCATTCCTAATGCAGGATATTCTATTTAACCCTTTTAGTGCCAGGCATTTTACGGAGTACATGCGAAGAATGCCACGAGCCGATTTGATATGCGCGCTTATATGAATAGCTTTATAAGAAACAAAATTCCGAACGTTGGAACTTTTTTTCCCTGTAATCAACAGCGAGGATAGGGCTCCGTCGAAAATATTTCGTTACACCTACAGCAAATTTTTCAGTAAACAGTTTGGGTACAAATTTTCGGTTTCTGCAAATCGGCCGATCTGTCGGCTGGTTGGTACTAAAAGGGTTAATACCACTTGGTTATCAACGTTCAGAAAAAAGCAACGTGGGAACAGTGACCTTACGACCTTGTGCATGCACTTTGATACTGCCGTTGTCAAAATTCGCAGTGTTTTAGGCCTGCCTAACGCGGGAAGCCCTGTATTTATGAATATTAGTTCAAACACTCCTATGTAAACAACGATAAGAGAGAAAGCAATCACAGCAGTGTACATTGAACCATCTCGAACCCACGGTCGAGCGTTTCCCAATCGCGAGATCGGACTGGAAAACAAGATACAACCACACGCGAATCGTTGCTTGCTCGAAAGTTACAACAACGGCGTTAGAGGCCAGCAAAAGGTAATTTTAAACGTGACGAACAGGTTGTAGGCTCACGGTGCTCGTGGATATTTTTCAGCGTGATGCACGCACTACCAGCCAAAAGTATGAGACCACCAAACTTGGCCAGTGCTAACTGACTTCACAACAATTGACTCTTCGTCCAATTTTACACAATTTTCCATTGCAACGATAAAAAAGTGAAACGTGAAAGATAATTCATTACGAGTAGGTGGTTCGTTAGTAAATGATGCTTCACACTTTCGTCAAGGGCTTTTGCTTTCGACCAGTAGCGTACACTGCCTTGGAGGAAATTATGAATCAGCCTGTCGTCGTTCGCGTTTTCGTCTTTAACCCTTTGAGTGCAGAATACTCGCGGCCAACGCTGACGATCGTTGTGGACGGAATACTTTATCGCTAGACTGTCGTTTGTCGTTTGAAAAAAATCGTAATAAGTTATAGTAATTCTTTCGCACGAGATTAACACGTTCGTCGCCCAGCGTGATTCGGCTGAGTTTCTCGCTGGGCCCAAATTCGATCGCATAGAAGACTGGGGTGAAAAAATATAAAAACAGCAACAGTTTTTATTTTTTATTTTTATTTTATATATTTTATGTTTATATATATTACACTTCTATGCTTATTCCATTGAATTCTTTTTAAAATTCCAATTTTAAATCCTATTTAACTTTAAGAAAAAGAGCGTCACCCAAATATAGGAGACGTGGCGTCGTACGTGTTAAATGATTCAAGAGCGTTATTTTTTAGTGTTAATTCTTTATTTGTTTACTGCCGTTGCTAAAGAATGCATTTATATTTATCTTACACAAGCACAATGGTATTACTTCTGCGTAGATAATCGAAAAAATTGACAAACGCATTTATACGTCCTTAGTCCACACCGATAGCTTTCGCCAGACGCATATATGCGTCCTTAGAGCTCAAAGGGTTAAAAAGACAAGCGGTTTAACACGTTCGTCGCCACGTCACCCATATTTGGGCGACGATCTTTTTCTTAAAGTTAAATAGAATTTTTAATTGGAATTTTTAAAGAAATTCAACGGAATAAGCACTGAAGTATAATATATATATAAATAAATATAAAATACATAAAATTAAAATAAGAAGTTAAAATTTTTGCTGCTTTTATATTTGCTTACCTCAGTTTTTTATGCATTTGGATTTGGGCTCAGTGAGAAACTCAGCCGAATCACGCTGGGCGACGAATGTGTTAACACTATTCCTACCGCGACATTCCCACATAAGAGAGACTACCAATTTTTCTGAAATGATAAACAATGAAAAAAGAAGTAGAAAAATGTATTATACGTATATTTGAGAAAAAGTTTAAAGTTTAAAGGCGTTTCAATTACGTTGTATCTATGAAATTCTAATCGAAATTTCAAAAACGGTCATTTGACCGGTTGTGGTAGGAATAGTGTTAATTCGCGACTTCGTTTAACCCGCTTGCTCGAGAAGAAAAAAGAGGAGACACGCTCGCTTCAGACACGCTAATCGTGCCTGGTTGCAGTTTCCCGATGGCTCGTTCTTTCCTCGGATTCGATTACCCGCGCCGAAATCGGCGAGTCGGGGCCGAGCCGGCCGCTAAATATAAAAATTATTTCACGAACCGAATATACACGTATCCCCGTGCGGATGATAAAATTCTGGACAGCGTTGTAGCGTCGAAACGAGCCAACAGAAGATAAAGCCCGAGCTTTATCTTGAGCAAACTCTTCGTCGATCGAATTAATTACTCCTCCGGCGCGGCGATATCGGGGATCGTCGGACGTTTCTTCGAAGCGAAACTAGTTTCTTCTTTGTCCGTTAAATTTCTATTATAGAGAGTATTCGCGGAGAATTCCGGGAAACTCGCGTTATTTATCGCGAACCGTTTACACGCGATAAGACCTTGCCACGGTTTGCGAATCGCTGTTCGTTCGCTATGATTCAACGAGTGTAGAAGATTTCGCGGTATCTTCCTGGATTTCTCCACCTGTTTACTTTATTTTTGGTTCTTCACGTCCATCCGCAGCCGTTCTTAACGCTGATTTTGTGGTATGTGCTTGTACGAGAAGCGGATTGTTCGTCAACGAGATGGAACAGTAATCGAGAAAGGCATTGATAAATGTAAAATTCGAAGAATCTCACTGCGAGCGGTCTCATGCAACCCGTAGGTTAAATTAGTTTCCAGAAGATTAGCACAACATTTTGAAAAGATAGTGTTTCGTGCTCCGTAACACCTTTTGTCCTGCAAACGTTCAAAGCGACGTTCAATGTTCGTTCGAAACTGGTGCTTACGAGGCGTGTCGATGGAAGAGGAAACGAGGATTCAATTTCCTTGTTTCCGGTCGACGAAACGGAACAAAAGTCAGGGTGGATCGCTGCCTTCTCGGTGCGCTTCCCGCTTTTAAGTAATCGTCGTTCATGCTAGCCTACTATTATAGTTTTAGTTCTTTTTTCATTCAAACCCACATCTCATAAATTATCCATCAAAATACAGAAACAGTTTGTTCAAATCCCAAACAAATCCTACTCTGTAGTTTAACCCTTTTAGTGCCAGGCATTTTACGGAGTATTGGGTTGGAGGGAAAGTTTTGTGGTATTTTCCGTTTCCGTTAATTCACGTGGAACCCAAACACTTTGCTTTAACACAAACCCAAGAGATTTAATGTGATCTCCAACAGTTGTATGATAAATGCCAAACTCTTCTGCAATTTCTCGACTTGTTAAATGTGGATTATTTTCCAACATGGATCGCAAAACATCATTATCGATCTTGGATGGTCGTCCAGATCGATCACTTTCTTGGAGGCTCAGATCCCCGGAACGAAATTTGCTAAACCATCTTTGACAAATACGAACATTTACAATATCTTTTCCAAATACCGCACATAAATTTTTACATGCAACCGATGCGTTGCTTCCTTTTTTGGAATTCATACAAAATGCAGTGTCGTAAATGCACTTTATCCACTGACACGTTTTTCACTTTAAATATCACAAGTAAATGATGAACGGTAAAAAAGGACTCCTTTTATATTATACAGCAGGTAAAAAAACAAAAAAAATTCCCAATGATTCACTAGCCAGATGTTTTTTTTTATTTACAAGAAAAATTACCTACCTATTTAAAATACGACAGAACTTTCCCTCCAACCCAATACATACGAAGAATGCCACGAGCTGATTTGATATGCGCGCTTATATGAATTGTTTTATAAGGAACAAAATTCCGAATGTTGGGACTTTTTTCCCCTATAACCAATAGTGAGGATAGGGCCCCGTCGAAAATATTTCGTTACGCCTACAGCAAATTTTTCAGTAAGCGATTTGGGTATAAATTTTCGGTTTCTGCGAATCGGTCCACTGGCACTAAAAGGGTTAAGTTCCATCAAAGTTAACCATTTTTTTCCAAACTGACGTATCACAGAAAGTGTCCACAGAATTGCTTTGTCATTCATTGAAACATCACACATTAAAACATACAATCGACTTCCTCGCCTAAAATCCCTCAAGAGGCACACACACCGAATTCTCAATTATGATTTCATTCAAACCTCCACTTCAGGCCCCTCGTTAATCTTCACGAAAACGTCCCGAGAGGACCATTCTTGTTGGAATTTTAATTCCCGTGCGTGTCAAAGGTGATCATTCTGGCCGGGTTCAATTTCGAGTCTCTCTCCAAGCAAAGTCAGCCGGGGTTAACCGTTTGAGTGCCAAGCGGCGCGATCGCGCTCCTCCTGTTCTCTACTAAAAGCACCAGTACGACTAAACTGCGAAGCGTACGGTCACAGCAAGATCGGTTTCTTTCGATGCGCGATTTTACGATTACCCTTCAGTCTTAGATAAAAATAAAAATAAAATTGGAGTAATTTAATTCTCAGGAGAATGTCGAAACGAAACTAAACTGCAGGAAATATTTATTGCATGCAAGCTAAAAACAATAGAATCGCACTTTTTGGCATTCACAGCAGGCTTGGTTTCTTTCGATGCGCGACTTTGCGATTACCCTTCAGTCTTAGATAAAAAAAAAGATAAAATTGGAGTAATTTTATTCTCATGAGAATGTCAAAACAAAACTAAAGTGTGGGAAATGTTTATTGCATGTAAGCTAAAAACATTGGAATCGCACTTTTTGGCATTCACAGCAGGATCGGTTTCTTTCGATGTGCGACTTTGCGATTACCCTTCAGTTTTAGTTAAAAAGAAATGATAAAATTGGAGTAATTTTATTCTCAGGAGAATGTCCGAACAAAACTAAACTGTAGGAAATATTTATTGCATGTAAGCTAAAAACAGTGGAATAGTACTTTTTGGCATTCACAGCAGGCTCGGTTTCTTTCGATGCGCGACTTTACGATTACCCTTCAGTCTTAGGTAAAAAAAAAGATAAAATTGGAGTAATTTTATTCTCAGGAGAATGTCGGAACAAAACTAAACTGTAGGAAATATTTATTGCATGTAAGCTAAAAACAGTGGAATCGCACTTTTTGGCATTTTTCGGCACGGAATATGACGAGCGCCATCGCGCCGCTCGGCAATTTTCGGTCGGGAAATGAAAAAAGCCCGTGGCACTCGAACGGTTAAATTCGAAGCTGGGCCCCGGCTGTCTCATCTTAATTTTTCGACGCCGAGCGGCGCCAAGCGAGCGCGCCTCGTGCCTCGTAACGCGGTAAAAG
This sequence comes from Tetrapedia diversipes, assembly GCA_033822845.1. Taxonomy (NCBI): domain Eukaryota; kingdom Metazoa; phylum Arthropoda; class Insecta; order Hymenoptera; family Apidae; genus Tetrapedia; species Tetrapedia diversipes. Next base: position 626,940 of record JAOPTO010002328.1, read on the forward strand.
CATGATATACGATGATCGTGCGCGGAGGAACGACGCGGAGAGTGCAGTGTAAACGAAGATTTAAACGGTAGCCGCGAACGATCGTGAGCACCGTGATCTTTCAGCCGCGTTAAGTACGAGGATCCTTCTAAGACAGCGCGTTATTCATCGCTTTTTATTCGCCCATCGGTCTTCCCCTCGTGCCGACCGCCTACCTCTGCATACCTGGCACACCTCCCGATCGATTATCGATTCGCGTCGAGCCGGCGTTGATACTGATGGATCTCCACGACGTTGATCTTTCTTCTTCTCCCCGTCCCTTCCGACTTTTTTGCCGCGCGAAGGATTTATCGCGGTCGTATCTCGTTGATTTGATTTTTAATTAGTCTGAATGGGAGGATTACACGGTGCTTTTTCACCCCACGTCCCGATGCTATCGCGGATTCGACGAGGCACGATTGGTGGAAGCGTTTGTTCAGATTGCCAGTCCGTTTTGTGCTGTGTAAACGCGTGCGGGAAGGATTGCGATCGATTAGATTAAACAGGGGAATAAATTTTGGATAATTGGTTTGCCGAAGCAACGTTGAAGTTGGATACGTTAGAGATAAAATTGACATATGTTTTCTTATAATATCTACAGTGGCTCCAAAACGTATTCGTACACTACGTGACAAATAAATTCGTTTAACCCTGAAATTCTGAGTCTGATCGAAGTATTTGATAAAACTTTGTGGGTATGTGGATCGTGATAGTATACGTATGAATTAATCTCTTGTTTTCATCTAAATGCCATTTTAAAGGGATGAAACTTTCTGAGTTTTCTCTCATTTTTTAAAGATAACTTTATAATGATACTTGATGAAGCAAAACCTTTCAAATAGAAAATGTTTAATTTTTGCACTCGAAAGGTGATTGTTAGTCATCCAATGATACTAACTTCACAAATTTTCAAATTCAAAACATTTACTAAGATTCGCTTATATTAAACGTCATTTAGTTTAATTAAGTAATATACTAAAATTTACATATACGATTATTTAATCTCTGAGTCTGGTTAATAAACAAACCAACTAAAGTCTGAAAATTTGAGAAACTATCATTTGGTGACTAACAGTCACCTCTCGAGCACGACGGGTTAATACTCGCCCTGTCATAAGAAAGAACCCAGAAATAGAAATATAAAAATCTTTCAAATAAAAAATCTTTAATTTTTAATACTCTATCGCCCTTTAAAAAAAAAAGGAACACAGAAAAGCTTGTATTCAAAGCGTGAAAAATCGCTGAAACTTTGAGAATCGTTGTCAGCCCCCTTAAAAGATATTTCGCAGCCAAAAAAAAATTGCTCCACGCAGGGCACACCATGCTCTGTACACATATAAAATTTCCTTGAAATCAGAATGTCATAAGTAGATGAATTTCCTTATAATACAGCGTAGGAATACTTTTTGTGGCCACTGTACATATTAGGCCAGAGTTTGAAACATGGAATAAATCGTTGACTTTCGAACGAAATAAAATTTTTGGTGGTGCTAAGGTCTTTTGCTTTGAACTTTTTCTGTAATCCAAAAAATGGATTCCTCGGACAAATTAAACGCGTGTTAATCACCAAAGAACAAGCTCGTATCCCTTCTGAGAAGACGATCGCTCGTACTAGAGAAACAGTTTGGTAATCACTACGATTCTTACGTGGTGAATCGACAAAATACGAAGAAAGAGAGAAGCGCGCGAATTTCCTCGGGAAGAAGGAAGAGCAAGAGTAAAAGAGAGAGGAAGGAAGAAGAGAGGAATCGAGATAATGAGGATCGCGTGAGGCACGTGCCCGATGTTCCAGCCGTGTCATTATCCAGAGAAGAACCGACAGCCCGGGGCCTGTTACCTTTACCTGGACGCATGCAAACACGTGTGTAAATGCTCTTACACACGTGTGTAACACGTTTGTGCCCGGCTGCGGGACCAGCTGGAGCGGCCGCTAAAAATAAGGGAAAAAGAACCTTTCGCAAATGAGTTACCGCTTGGCCTCTGGTCTTTTTGTACCTGCACCGTGTGCAGTCTCGGACGTGCCACGAAATATGTAATTTTAATCGTTTAACACTATTCCTACCATGACCGGTCAAATGACCGTTTTTAAAATTGTGATTAGAATTTCATATATACAACCTAATTGAATCGCCTTTAAATTTTAGACTTTTCCTGAAATATATGTATAATACATTTTTCAATATTCACTTCTTTTTTCATTGTTTGTTTTTTGAGAAAAATTTGTAGTCTGTCTTACGTGGGAATGTCCCGGTAGGAATAGTGTTGAGGGGTTAACGTATAATCGTTCCTTTTTGTAATAACACAATTTCTACGGAAGAATCTTTGAAGCAGATACAACTAAGTGTCGGTAGGAACAGTGTTAAAAAAGAGACTAACTGTAATTCACATAAAAATTCAAACTGAGTCTAGACAATTTCGATAAATTCTTCGCTTTTCTTCGCTCATTCCCCTAGCTTACTATAATAACTTAAGCTGTTTATAATTCTTCGTACAATTTCCCTTCAACCCTTTTGCTACGGCAGTCTAGTCCACCGAAGAACCACCACTGAATGGATATTCACAACCGTGCTGAATATTTACTTCTTTTTTCATTGTTTATTTTACTGAGGAAAATTTGTAGTCCGTCTTACGTGGGAATGTCGCGATAGGAATAGGTATACGTAAAGTGTCGGTAGGAATAGTGTTAACGTATTTTCAATCTCCGTTCGTTTCAATCGATAATTTCAATAGTTTGTTTCAACAACCAAACGTAACGTTTTATCGTGAAATATTCCGTGATTGAACAGGATGATAATTTTAGAGAAATACTCTTATCTTCGTTTAACCTTCGCACGGTGGACGCTATTGAGATAGTTTCAACAATCGAAAATAAAAAGTAATCGTGTATAAACGTTTTGAAGGTGCAAGTACACATATGAAATTTACGTAAAACCAACTATATGCATATGTACACAAACGAATGAAAGCCACACACGCATTACGTGATAAACGATACAAAAGTATTCATGACTGGGTCACAATGGACCCAAGGTGTCCGCCGTTCGAGGGTTAATACTTCGTCGTTTTCTTGTAAGCGATTTCATGCGAGCAACAATTGAAGTGAAAATCTCGGAGAAAGTTTCATTGGTTTTTGTAAGCAGAGCGGCTGCCTCAATCAATGTTCATGAATCGTAATAAACGTTGAATTATGGAGATGGCCTTAATCCGTTTTAATGAACTGTTTGTAGTTGGTTTTTATGCGACATGAAAGTAGCCGCCGAAACGAGTTCCGAAATTAGAGTTACCGATTCCTTTTATTTTTATCAGCGTCGCAAATTGAAGATTTTATTGGCGCCGGAAAATTAATTTTTGATCCTCAGTTTCTTGAAGGAAACGGGTCGATTTCTTGTAATTTATCGACGCCAGCCGATGGCTCCGTAATTATTCTTCAAGCCACTCGGCTAAACGTGACTTAACAGATGATCACCGGTGTGTGTTTACGTGATTTTTACGTTACGCGCGGCGGTGCAGCTTGTTCCGTAGTAACGTGAGTGACGTAATGACTCGTACGTGAAAGTCATTAAGCATTGGCAACGGGAGAGTGCAATCGAAACGGCTCGTTAAGTGATTTAGAGGCGCATTTCCGACCACCTTAGAGCCAAGGTGCCATTAAATCTTGCCGCTATTTCTTGCAGTTCTTTCCACGGTACGGTTCCGCATAATGAATGAATCGATCAAGGTTAATCGATTAGGTTGCGGTAGTACGACTGAGTGGCATATAAATAGGAACAATGGATTTTAATAGCGATGTCATCGCGGTATATATTATGTTGTACGGTATCTTATCGTAGTTCACATAATAGAACATTTCCATCTATTTAACACTATTCCTATCGACACTTCACGTATACCTATTCCCACGTAACACAGACTACAAACTTTTCTCAGAAAATAAACAATGAAGAAAGAAGCGAATATTGAAAAATGTATTATACGTATATTTGAGGAAAAGTCTAAAGTTTAAAGGCGATTCAATTGCATTATATCTATGAAATTCTAGTCGAAATTTTAAAAACGGTCATTTGACCGACTGTGGTAGAAATAGTGTTAACGCGTTGAATGCCACGACAGTTTTACAGGGTTTGCCACGATGAATTTTTTATTATACGATACATATACTGTTCAAATAGTACCTAGAAAAAATAAGTGTAACTACTTTTAGATACTCTATACTGCATTAATTTCTTTTTTGCACCATTGCATTAACGATGGTAATAATAAAGCGAGCCGGTCATCGGTGACCCCCACGGCATTCAACGTGTTAACACTTAGCCGACCGAATGGGGAAATCTTCCATTGCTTCCTTGACAAAGCCATTGATTTTATTTACTTTTGTTATTAGTTGGTCCTAAGCTGATGTTGGATTTATTAAAAACTGTATTTTAGAAAATTTATGAACAGTACTAGTTCAAGACTAACTAATAACAAAAATTCTAACTAATAGAATCAATTGCAGCGCTCTGTTGAGGACAAAATGGAAAATCTCCCCATTCGATCGGCTAAGTATTAACACGTTGAATGCCACGGCAATTTTACAGGGTTTGCCCGTGGCGCCACGATGGATTTTCTATTATATGATACATATACTGTTGAAATAGTACCTAGAAAAAATAAGTGTAACTACTTTTAGATACTCTATACTGCATTAATTTCTTTAGACCATTGCATTAACGATGGTGATAATAAAAATTTAATAAGTATTGATATTTTTCTAAATTATGTATTTCTATCAATTTGAGCGCGCCGGTCACCGGTCACCCCCACAGCATTCAACGTGTTAACACTTAGCCGACCGAATGGGGAAATCTTCCATTTCTTCCTTGACAAAGTCATTGATTCTATTTACTTTTGTTATTAGTTGGTCCTAAGCTGATGTTGGATTTATTAAAAACTGTATTTTGGAAAATTTATGAACAGTACTAGTTCAAGACTAATTAATAACAAAAATTCTAACTAATAGAATTAATTGCAGCGCTCTGTTGAGGACAAAATGGGAAATCTCCCTATTCGATCGGCTAAGTATTAACACGTTGAATGCCACAGTAATTTTACAGGGTTTGCCCGTGGCGCCACGATGAATTTTCTATTATACGATACATATACTGTTGAAATAGTACCTAGAAAAAATAAGCGTACCTACTTTTAGATACTCTATACTGCATTAATTTCTTGACACCATTGCATTAACGATGGTAATAATAAAAATTTGATAAGTATTGATATTTTTCAAAATTATGTATTTCTATCAATTTGAGCGCGCCGGTCACCGGTGACCCCCATAGGATTCAACGTGTTAAATTAAAATTCAATAAAGTTACGAAGCGTTCAATTTCCCTCGCCTCTTCAATTGAAATTCACGCTTAATCTTGCGAACTTATCGCGAAACACAGATCGTCCGAAGATAACGGGGCCGAACGTTGCAATTACAGCACGGCGATTCGTTCTAGACATCACCCACGTGTTCTAGACGCTCGGGGTGCTTCGTCGCCGTTTTTTATATCAATTCGTGGATCACCGGCACCGAGGGTCGTTGACGTAACACGAATTGACAGTGAGTATCGCGTGTCGGTATCACGTACTGCGCTACCGAGTGATTCATGATACGGTTGAAATCACTATTGCGGGCTACATGTGCCGACACGGGAATATCCAAGCCGTACGTGTCATGTGCAATAAACACACGGTGAACAGGATCACGGTGTAGGTGTGCCTGTGGGACTATTTCCATCGTGGTGCCTGCAGTACTGGCGCTTGAAACTGAAAACAATGAGATTACGCTGTGAATGACTGTAATGATATATGGTTTCGTTTGATGGTTTAACATTGACGGCAGTCAAAGGAATTTTTTAAGTCATGTGCATTAAATGTGCAGGTGATTACGAAAGTGATCTAAGCGAACAATCTTTTCAACAATTTATCTCTACTTCTTTTGCGACTTGACTCATTTTCATGCTACACGATCGATAAAACAATCTTTTTTTAACTTTTGATTTAGACCAGTTTTATAATCACCAACACAACTATGAACGAACGGTTTTAACCCTTTGCGGTCCTATGTCGAGCCACGCTCGACACAGCGCACAGTGAGGTATTTGCCCCAAAAAATTGGACAAAACTGTTTCCATATTCGATCAATCTTTAAACTAACATAATTTCGCTGAAATTTATTCAAATTGGATAAAACAAAGACGATTTTAAAGTTAACCCTTTGCAGTCTTATGCCCAACGTGTCTCGGTACATCGTCAACCTGATGAAACGAAATCGAGAATGCAGCGCAGATCGCAAAGGGTTAAGGGTTTTAATATAAAATTGAAACGACACAAATTTCAAGCTTAGCGAAGATTAACGTTGGAGATTGTCGAAAACGAAACGTAATTCAAAAAGGTAGAAACGGGAAAGCTGTAAAAGTTTCCTGACAAATGATACGTTGCACCCGATACCCGAGGAAGGTCAGGGTTTTCCAGAAATCTGTTCAAGTTCATGCTGTCGTAGGGATTCTTCAGCACGTCTTCCGCTCTTGCCATGGTCGTTCCTAGAATTCTAGTTTCAACCTACCTACCTTAATTTAACCCACCAGTTGTTCTGTCCGCCATATGGCAGCGAAATATTCGCCTACGCATCGGTCTGACAAAATTGCATTATTGTTCGTTCGACACATGTTTCCTCCTAGTGCAGCTGAGTGCCTTAGATGAATACGACGTGACCGGAGGGCTGGGAAAAGCGTTTTATGGCCGGCAGCGGCAAGATTTACGGTTCCTCCTCCCGAGCGCGCCTTATTACATTAATTAGGCGATAGCGAGCCGGGTAACTTATTTCTGCGTTTACGCAGCTGGTTTCTGGAATTTATACGAGTTCTTAAATTAATGGTCGAGCGGAATGGCTTTATGCAAGGAGCAATTAGAAGATAGATAGAGAGGATAAATAGGAACTGAAAAATTTGACAAATGAAAGTAAATGAAACGGGGAAAATGAAGGAGCATTTGAAAAAGAAAAATGCAGAAATTAAGGGAAAGAAAAGGAAGATGTGCGCAATGCAGGATAGATGAAACTTTATTTTTAGCTGTTCGTGCAATTTCCTGATTAGTAATACGAAAATTGTCTGCCCGGACAGGATACCCGCAATCGTTTCTTCGAAAGCAATAATAAAATCGTGGCGGGTTCATTCGTTTAATTGGTGGAATGGCCGATAAGACGGACAAATAAGACCGCAAGGGATGTCGTACGTATGCGACTGGCGGCTGCATTGTTCATACCGCGTATAGAAAGTGGGTCGATGAATCGTAACCCCAGATGAAACGATGCTGATTAATTTATTCTTTCATTAATCCGATTAAGATCGACCAATTAATCCGCTTGTCCAGTCTCAGTTCATTTCACGATCGATCTTGCCGCGTACTCACGACGAATCTTGCCACGGTTATTCGATTATGTGTTTTGCACTCATTTATTTGTTCCATGATACGCTACAATTTGAAGAATTTATTACTATCGGGTTCGTCTGGTTGTCGTTCTACTTTTAGATCTTAATTGCAAATTTCATTGATAATTCTTGCTTTGCTGTTGTGCAATTTATTCGACGGTATATCTACGTTAACCAGAATAATTTCCAAGAAAGGGATTTTAATTTCTTTCGAATTTTACTCGCGATCTCTCGAGTACTCGATTTCTTTTGCAATTTTTGTCGCTTCGATAGAAGAGATTTTGTTTAAAGAAAAAAAAAAATGCGTTCGACTTTAAAACGAAGCGTGTTTTTCAACGTCACATTCCAAGGTTTGCCACACAGATATCTTTTATTAGCACTCCCGCTGACGTAACTGAGCAAACTGTTGTCGAATAAGGACGATAACAGGGAATCGTACGGATTCGTGGAGTTTCGAGCACGGCCAACGCGAAGATTGTTCGTTTCACAAGATTTGCCGAGTCTGGTGTTCACATGGGCGTCTCTTCTGGCCATTCTCGGATCTTCACTCGGAAAGGTTTATCTAGAAAAGTTGTTTGTGCACGTACAGGTTGTTGGAAGCGAAAGTCACCAGTTATATATATATCCGCCTTTCTTGAATTTCAGCGTTTGATGTCAAATCTTCGATTTTTAACAAATTTCCACTACGTTCGATAGTGTTTGTCAAAGTACAAGCTATCGTTGCCAATTTCTATGGATCTGTTTAGCTTGCTTGGATTTAAACAACGGTTTCGTTCATCGTTTAAAAAATGAGATAATTTTTGCTCGCTATAAATCTCAAGCTGCGCTCACGGCGAAAGGGAGGGAATGTTACACGATGAACGAGCTGTTGCTTTTGCTAGGCTCAAGCGGCACACGAGTGAATTGTAAATTCACGCAAGAACAAGGCACAGTTAATCTTGATCGCTAATCGAAGCCGCGGAATGGCCTTGAATTCATTCAAAGACACCCGTGTGCTCCGCCTCGCATGCTTACACTACCGCCAGATGCAAATTACGCTCGGCGAATATTCAATTGGGTCTATAATTGCTCGTGACCGAGATAGAGTCCAAGAGTTTGCGATCCTGGAAAAGAGAACCATGTCTTTTCCCAGATAAAATTTGATAGAGGATAGATTAGGATCGCTGGATTGTCGTGGCTCTTATTCTCCTTCGAGTAACTTCAACAAAGATCACATAGAAATTGCATCGCAAGTTATGCGAATATAATTGAAGAATAATTTAGTTGCGTTTCTCTGTAATTTCAATTTTGTTGGAACTTTTGCTACTCGTGACATCTCTTAATTATAATTGTAAACATCTGGAACAAAACTATCACTGTAGAAGTGTGTTTGGGTTGGGTCTAATACTTTAAGCTTTTGCTTGGTTCGCCTGTGTGTCTTTCTCTTCTGTATCGTCGGTCGAAGTGTTAACATGTAATACTATCGAGTGTACAAATCATATCTTATATTATTAAAAAATTGAAAAAGCAACAAATTTTCAATTGGGTCTATAATTGCTCGTGACCGAGATAGAGTCCAAGAATTTACGATCCTGGAAAAGTGAACCGTGTCTTTTCCCAGATAAAATTTGATAGAGGATAGATTAGGATCGCTGGATTGTCGTGGCTCTTATTCGCCTTCGAGTAACTTCAATGAAGATCAGATAGAAATTGCATCGCAAGTTACACGAATATAATTAAAGAATAATTTAGTTGCCTTTCTCGGTAATTTCAATTTTGTTGGAACTTTTCCTATTCATGACATCTCTTAGTTGTAATTGTAAACACCCGGAACAAAAATATCACTGTAGAAGCGTGTTTGGGTTGGGTTTAATACTTTAACACTATTCCTACCAAAACCGATCAAATGACCGTTTTTAAAATTTCGATTAGAATTTCATATATACAACATAATTGAATCTCCTTTAAACTTTAGGCTTTTCCTCAAAATATACGTATAATACATTTTTCAATATTTTCTTCTTTCTTCATTGTTTATTTTCTGAGAAAAATTTGTAGCCTGTCTTGCGTGAAAATGTCGCGGTAGGAATAGTGTTAAGTTTTTGCTTGGTTCGCCTGTGTGTTTCTCTCTTCTGTATCGTCGGCCAAAGTGTTAACATGTGATAACGTCGAGTGTACAAATCATATCTTATATTATTAAAAAATTAAAAAAAAAACCAACAAATTTCAATGTTCTCCGTTACGCATAACGAAGTCAGGTTGAAGAATCGTGATTTTAGAGTCCAGGATCGTATCTCGTGTCGCACGTCCAACAGAATATTAACATTCTGGCCCGATGCAGATATTTCCGGTTGATAACATCTCCAAAATTACTACGCTCTTGAAAATCTTCCCTTTGTCGGCTGTTAATTAGAATACAATCCGCGCGTGACGATGCGTCCTCAATCGATTCGGATTACTTATGCGGGTTTAACAGGTGAATGTATAATTAGCCACCCGCCGAAATTTATTTCACGGTAATAGCTTTCGAGCGTTGTACCAAAATGTTCAGTTGAAACGACTTCGTGGTTGGGACGTTTTCGTCCCAAAATCGTCTAAACGTGCTTGGTGGAAGATTGTTAGCTGGCCTGTTTTAGGTATGACACTTTGTACACGCATGATTTCGCTTTGGGTGATCGAAGCTTCGCTCACAGTGAAAGCTAGCACGTCGGTGAGGAGGTGCTCCTTATAAAGTAGCGGAGCCACGACGTCGATACGCCTCCGTTCGACTTGCGTCATCGACTGATCGTGCGTCGAGACGCGCATTGCGTGTCCCTTAAATTCCTGTTGCACAACAGAACTTTGGAATGATCCGTAGACATTTGAAGTTCTTGTGAAATCATTCGTCGAATCATCGTGCCTGGAAAGCTGGATCGGGGGGGTTGTTCAACCCCCTTGTGTCTTATGGCGTTCTCTTTTCTATCCTTGTTGGAATAGATGGTATTAAAAATAAGAAAAAATGCAAAACATCTCATTTAAAAAAGAAAAATTCTAGGTAAATTTAATACTTTCAGAAATTTTGTTCTTCCTATAAAGTTTCCTTTTATTTTCCATTGTACAATCTTTAAGCACGCAAGTTATTTCCTATTCGGTCATAATGACAATTTTCTTTCCTTCGAGAACAAAAGTCGAAATGTATCTCGAGTTTCATTTATTGCCACGTTCCACGGTAAACAGAAGATAAAGCAGTATCTTAATGCATATTTATCACATTTCAAATAAACGATGGGCAAGAAATACCGACCGTAAAATATTTTTAGCAAAGTAACGATAAAATGTCCAGCACACTGCATTTGCATGTCAACAGATATGAAATTTCGGTTTTCAAAACACATTTAATCCCGTGAGTTGTTAATAATTTTAAATATTTAATGTTGTAAGAAGAATCAGTTTTTACAGTTTTCAATATTGTAATTACATACCATGTAATTACATTGTAATTGATTCTGTCCTTAATCGTGTCACGTTTCATTGCACGTTCATTTTATTCTACTTCGTCGCAATCTCGTCGAGATATGCATATTAGCGTGGAGAAGAAATTTCGCAACAATTCGACACAGTTGTCTTAACGGAATTTCGTTATGCCAAGCGATAATGCACCCGAGTTGCATGTGCATATCGCGCGGAAGGCGTATTCTACCTGGTTTTAAATTTCCTAGCACGCACAGGCTCATTACCATATGCACGTTCCTCGGGAACATCTCGAGTTCGCTGAACCCTATACCTTAATCGGGAATTTCATTCCGAAAATCGTATGGACGGTCGTTTTCAGCTATGTTTGATCTTTCCGTCGATAAGTATTGATGCAGCAAACGCCACGAGTTGCTTAGACGATCCCCGGTAGTTGATCTTTGATAGCCCTTTTCTTGGTTCCCTGTTTAACCCCTTAATGCACAGCTTTTTTTTTAAACCGGCCAAAAAGAATAAATTGTTTTTAATGTAAAAAATCACAGTTTATAACGTTATCTTGGCAAGAAAATTAAAAAAATACAAAAATATTCAAAATTTTTATTGTATTGTAAATTTCATTGTTGCTCGAATTATCTCGAGTGTGCACAGTTTGGCCAGTTTAGGGGCTAATCATCGCATCTCAAAGTATTCCTCGCTTAAATTAGGGAGAGTTTTCAGTCGATAATTAGATTTAATTCTTTGAGGCACAGGATTTCAGAGAATAAATGGACCCATGTTGTACAGAAATTTTGTTGCGTTTTAAATTAAACAAAATTCGTATATTTTTATTAACGAAGTGTATGTTGTGTGATATGTTAAAACTTACCAACACAAGCGAACGTATTTGTAACATTTTTTTTATGGTATTACCAACTGCTTTGCATAAGTAAGACTAAATATAAACCTATGCGCGTGCAGAAATTGCAATATTTCGAGGTGGGTCTAAAAACGTCCCACCATGCATTACCGTGCATCAAAAAGGTGGGACATTTTTAATCCCACCATGTCCTAAAGAGTTAAGGGGTTAATCATCGGATCTCAAAGTATTCCTTGCTTAAATTAGAGAAAGTTTTCAGTAGATAATTAGCTTTAATAATTCTTTAGCAATACAGAAAGAGAGAGAGGGTTAGTTAACATAGAATACAAGAGAAAGTACGATTTCTAGAAGAAAGGGTTCGTTAACGTGCCTCTATGCGGTAGATCGTAGGATTGTGAATGAAATTCATCACGAGAAAGACATCGTGAGATTTTACGTGACCTGTCGGGTTGTACGCGTAATACTTTCCGTGGTCGTATAGAAGGCACTTCCCTTTGTAGGGACTTAAAGTGTTGCGTGATTTCCGGCTTGAAATACTGAGGCTGCATATACAATCGTCATCCTTTATGCACGTACACGCGTTTCGGCTGGACTGTAATAGTCGTGGCGGAAGTCGGTGAAATCAATCTTTCTACACGACACAGGATTTAATGATATTCATAGTAAAGACATTCAATTTTATAAGCTTCGTCTTTGTTCCTCGTTTAATCCTTGCTTCTTTGAAAACGAAATCTTCAAATTTAGTTCCGCTTTACGGCAAGCAGATCGTCGCACGATCGTCGTGCAAGGATCCAGCGGGTAAGCGCTACAGCAGAAGCAATTGATTATTTATCATACTTGATCTTCAGCCTTGAATTCTCTCGACTATTTCTCGCGGAGGCTGCAAAGCTCTATTGTTTTCCGCGACACCTACGGGTTAGCATTGAAACGCAGCGGAATCTTTATTATTCGAACTCCGATCATACTTCTCTATCGAAACGTTCGTTATGCAAACGCATAGTATCCCTAGAATTTGTAGGTAAATTCCAAGAAAACTATCACACGCCTACGATTCACAAGCACGTTCACACCAACTACACTTTCGCCTATAGCTCATCGAATATTTCGTACGTTTCCAAAAGTCTTTCAACATCTTGTTCAAAACTATTGTGGTAATGCACAGATTTAATGGTTAGTATTGTAAGATGGTACGTTTGGTGTGTGTCTGGGCGTGAATGTGTGTGCGCGCGTGTGTGTGTGCGAAGAGATCGGTAGAGTGGGGCCAAGTGTTTTGTCTTTTCGGGTCCCACTCGATCAAGAGTTGAAGAAGTCAGAGCCTAAGTAGTCAGCGTAGAGCAAAGAACTGTGTAGTTTACGAAGCATAAGCGTAGTTTGTGAAACCATAAGCGTAGTTTGTTATTTTGCGTTCGTTTGTGTCGTTTTAATTTTATCAAATACACGCATATTTATCATTTCATTCACTTTTCGTTCTTTTCATTTATAACCTTTCCTATACTATCAGCTGTTCCGTGACTTGCAGACGCGAGCGTACCTAAAGCTCGTGACTAAAAGCAGAAATGTCAGCCGCATAAATCACCACCAAACGCACGGCAAAAGAACACGCGTCTTTTTTTCACGCATCGCACGCAATCAGCGTGGACGAGCGCCTGAATGGGCCAATAAATAAATCGATCCTCCTCTATCGAGCCCCGACGAGGAGGCATCGTCGGACAGGCCGCGGCCTTTTGCGCGAACGGCCGCGTATCGCGCGGAAAAATCGCGCGCATGAATTAGAGAGCGGGCGAACATGTACACCGGCGTCTCTTTGGCGTCGCGTCGTATTGACTTATATCGCGTAGCGACGGACTCGCGTTTGTAACGGCCATATTTGGGAAAATCGGACGGCTCCATTCGCGGCAGCCGGGGTCCCTTGCTCGTCCTTGTGGGCTTTGATCTCTGAAAACGCGGCGAATCCACACGTCCGTGACAAATTTATACATGTCGCGTTAGACGTGAGAAACGAGGGACAAGATCTGGAGGTGTAACGCCGACGTCTGGACGAGGTTTCTCGTAACGATAAAGCTTGAAATACCGAATTTTCTGAATAGGATGATTTATTAGGTCGAGTCGTAAGTAACTTCCGATGCAGCTAAGTAAAATCTATTGTTCGTATCTACCCGTTATGAGTTACCATGACAAGAAGTTTTTTATTTTCACTATATAGACGAGGCTTTAGTTAGTCTTTTATGAACTGTTTTGTGTGATACACGCTACGTCAAACTGTGTTTTTTTTTTAATCTCTGAAATAGAGAATTAAAAAGTGACATATTCGTCATGCAATTCATTGGCAATTTAAACAAGGCAATAGTGCTAAGGCGACAGCTGAAAAAATATGCAGTGTATATGGTGAAGACTAATAACTGATCGGGCAGTTAGAAATTGGTTTATAAAATTCCGTTCTGAATATACGATCTTAAAAGACGAACCGAGGGCAGGATATCCTTCCGACTTTGACGACAACCTTTTTAAAAGCAATATTGGAGCAAAATCCACGTCAATCAATAAGAGGTATAGCAGAAAGGTTGAATACATCACAATCAACTATTAACCGTCACCTGGAGAAATTAGGGGAAGTCAGCAAGTTAGGAGTATGGGTAGTTCATAGTCTCAGTAAACGGAATAAAGAAGATCGCATGTTAATCGCCACAAATCTGTTCTTATGGGTAAAAATTAAGCCTTTTTTAAACAGGATTGTAACAGGCGATGAAAAATGGTTTACCTATGAGGATATAGTCCACAAAAGACAGTGGCTTGATAAGGATCAACCATCCCTATCAGATCCGAAAGCAAATATCCATGGCAAAAGATTTTATTGTGTGTATGGTGGGATTGTCAAGGAATAATTCACCACGAGTTGTTGAAGTCAAATTTAACGATTACTGCAGATAGATACGTTCAGCAGTTGCAAAGAGTGCAAGAGAAACTCCATGAAAAGCGTCCTGCACTCGTCAATCGCAAAAACGTCATTCTTTTACATGATAATGCGCGACCACATACAGCAAGGGTGACTCAAACAAAATTTTTCAGCTTGGATGGTCTGTTTTACCACATCCACCTTATTCCCCGGATCTTGCCCAAACAGACTACCACATTTTCTGTTCTTTACAATACTTTTTGAATGGAAAAGCCTTCAATTCTGAAGAGCAAGTCAGGCAGGCTGTCGAAAATTTCTTCCAGTCCAAACCAATCACATTTTACAAGGAAGGAATTGATAAACTGCCAGGAAGATGGGAGAAGGTTATATATAATAGTGGTGAATACATAATAAATTAAAATAATTTTGTTGTTTAATGAGAGCAAAATAAATGTCTGATAAAAAAACGGAAGTTGCTTATAACTCAACCTAATAGGAATCATTTGCTTCTTAGTTGCACTAAAATATGCAAAGATGCTCGGCGTTCGTGCTCCTAAAATATATTTTATTTACTCTTACATTATCTCCTGTACGTATCGTTCACCTTTTTTGCAGTTCCACAAGAAATCTCAGCACAAATCACGGATAGATACGACAGGAATAAATAATACGAACTCGAGCGTACGCGAGCCGCATGAAAGAATAGTTTCTCGTAATTTGTTACAAGTTTCTTGCTCGATCGTTCCCTCGACGAGAAGGCCTGATAAATTTATTTATCGATTCGTTCATATATTCATATAGATGTTGATTGCCGCGGGGGATCGAATGTTTTCATAGGGTACGGGCCCGTTGTTGATTTATTCAACCAGTCGAGGCTCCACGGAGGAAACACTCCGTGGGTGCTCTTGTTGCTTTTTTTTTTCGTGGCTCGTAATTGAAATTCCGATCGAATTAAGAGCTCCGCCACTTTATGACGTTATTGAGTCGTTCGCAGCTTCACGCTCGTTAGCGTTTATACGACAGGTACTTTCTACATTTTTTCAACCTCAATCATGCGTGTGTGTCTCTTCGTGTTCTTTCGTTCGTTGAGAGCTGGTTATGTCAGTTTCTAATCGCGAATCATAACGCTTTTATAACGTTCTTTCGAATATCTTTCTTAGTTTCACAGTTTCGAACAGTAAGAAATAATGGAGAAATGAATGGTTAATTCTTTGGGGCACGGTGGGATTAAAAATGTCCCACCTTTTTGATGCACGGTAATGCATGGTGGGACGTTTTTAGAACCACCTCGAAATATTGCAATAGCTGCATGCGCATCGATTTATATTTAGTTTTATTTACCTAAAGCAGTTGGTAATACCATAAAACAATGTTATAAATATGTTCGTTTGTGTTGGCAAGTTACAACATGTCAGAACTTCGTTAACACTATTCCTACCACGACCGGTCAAATGACCATTTTTAAAATTGTGATTAGAATTTCATATATACAACCTAATTGAATCGCCTTTAAATTTTAGACTTTTCCTGAAATATATGTATAATACATTTTTCAATATTCACTTCTTTTTTCATTGTTTGTTTTTTGAGAAAAATTTGTAGTCTGTCTTACGTGGGAATGTCCCGGTAGGAATAGTGTTGAGGGGTTAACGTATAATCGTTCCTTTTTGTAATAACACAATTTCTACGGAAGAATCTTTGAAGCAGATACAACTAAGTGTCGGTAGGAACAGTGTTAAAAAAGAGACTAACTGTAATTCACATAAAAATTCAAACTGAGTCTAGACAATTTCGATAAATTCTTCGCTTTTCTTCGCTCATTCCCCTAGCTTACTATTATAACTTAAGCTGTTTATAATTCTTCGTACAATTTCCCTTCAACCCTTTCGCTACGGCAGTCTAGTCCATCGAAGAATCGCCACTGAACGGAAATTCGCAACTAACAACCGTGCTGAATATTTACTTCTTTTTCCATTGTTTACGTTTTGAGAAAAATTTGTAGCCTGCCTTACGTGGGAATGTCCCGGTAGGAATAGGTATACGTGAAGTGCCGGTAGGAATAGTGTTAATATAAATATAACAATTTTGTTTAATTTAAAACGCAACAAAATTTCTGTGCAACATGGGTCTATTTATTTTCTGAAATCCTGTGCCTCAAAGAGTTAAATCAAGTGAAAAGTTAGTTAAATCAAAACTAGAATAGTTCAAAGTCTAAGCAAACGCAGTGACCGCAAATTCCCATCAAAATTCGCGAGCAAGGTGCACTCTCGAATCGTTTCGCGAGCTAATTTAGAAGACGCTAAATCACTGCACCTGCACGTCGGCTGGTGCAGCTGCAAGCTTTCATTAGCACGTACCAAGGTCGCTACATCTAATAAATCTGAAGTGGTCGAACACATTCGACAAGCAGCCAGGTACGGTTTTCAAACATCGCGAGAAATGAGTTCGCAATTTTCGTTGCAATATCTCTGGGGCACTACACAGTTGCAACGACAAACAAAACTGTTTCTACCCGCATGTCGACTTGTCTGAACGATAGAAAAATTGTTGCAAGTGATAATAACGTATCCCATAAGCGTGAAATTATTTTTCAAACCTTCGTTCAGAATCGCCATTAGACCCGTATTATGACTAAACTACGGATTCTTGTGCAATTGTGGAAACGCATAGAACGTGTGTGTGAAAAAGTACGAAACACACGTAATATGCAAGTATAGTACACGTTATCACATTTAACCCTTTTAGTGCCAGGCGAAAAAGAGGTGCCTATGCGAGAATAACCGGCCGAATTTCACGGTTTTACTAGGGTTTGGGAAAATGCTCATAAAAACCAAACAAGAAACAATATTTACACGATTCAAAAAGCAGTATATTAAGGACGAAATAGAGAACAAAACAATGATACTAGTATTTCTATATTCATTTAAATTTATATAAATAACAAAGGTATAAAAGATCATAAAGAAAGTAAAAGTTGAGTTCTCTCTTACAAAACGTATTTGCACATACAAAAAGTCATCTTTTCATCATAATTTTATATAGACCATTTATTACAAAGTATATACTTTGCATTTCCAATGTATTTTGTAACAAGATAAATAATACTACGTAATAAAAATAAGAAATAATTCGAAGGTACATGGTACTTATGTTAGATTTTGTTAGCTTCAAGCGATAGGGAAAACTCGTCGTCCACAAAGAGTTAAAACGAAAAACTATTCTTTTTAATTCTCTTGTAATGAAATTTGACCATTTATAACTAAAAGCTTCCGGAACTAAAAGGGTTAAAGAGTGAGATAGACCTCTATACAGATTGTATTTCTTTATCTGGGCTCATAAAGACACGAATGAATTGTTTGCATAGAAATGTGATTTCTGATTAAGAAGGAAGATCAAAAAGTAAGTTGCGTAGCTTTTAGAGTACAAGGAACCCTGTACCCAATCGTGAAACCTTCATCGAACGAACTTAAATAGCTGTCTGGTTTGAAACCTGTCATTTTTATCGCCAGCCGTATAAAGACCGGATCCAGCTGGGATTGAATAAAAAAGAATCTAAATTGTTTTCCAAACTGGACCAGCATTGTATAAATCAACGCGTTTCAACTTTCCCTCGATGTCAGGTTGCTTGTCCTCGCTTAACCTGCCTCTTGCGACCGACCATCTTTGCCGCCTACTGTCACAGCTGTTTACAAGACTGGCACACGGGAACATTTTATCACCGTAGCCTGTTCGTGGCATTTGATAACAGTATTTAGCAAGAAAACGAGAAAATACAGTACCTTGCAAAAGTCTTAAGCTGTCTAGTATTATTTTATTATTTATTTATTTATTTGTACATCATCCGCACCTTTCGGTTTTGGATGACTTCCGGCTACACTTTTCTTATTATTTAGCAATGTCTAACCTTAACCTAACCTACACATTTACCCTATTCTTCTCTCCTCATTCCACCCTATTCTAGTTATTATTTTATCAAAAAAACAAAAAAAGACAACCCAATAACCTAATCTACTAATAGAATACATAAATCTCTTTGCAAATACTTAAATATCTACTTTTTAACTATACTTAGTCCTATTGTTCTCCTTAACTTTATTTACAATTCTTTGGCCACTATCTTTGGTTGCTTCTTTCCTAGATTATTTGCCTCCCTCAGCCCATCCTTCTCTTACGCTGTCTAGTATTTTGTTACTTTACAAATGAATTGAAGCGTTGTCGCTGTAAAAGAATTATTATGCTCAGACAAAAAGGAATTATTGATATACTCTTCCAGAAAGAGTAACGATCGTGAAAGAAAGGAAAGATCGTTTGGAGTTTGTGTTTCACTGTGTCCTGTGGGATTGGTTCGCCCCTGCATTCTTGTTCTGGGGTATGCGTCACATATCGGTGACCGTAGTTCTTCGAGATTACAGAAAAAGTGAAGTGGGCGAGCTTAAGTCCTCGTCAGGTTCGACCCACGTTCGCCATTAACGCGGTACGTCCTCAGATTTACGTCGAGCTTGCAAATAAGTTGTATTCCGTTTGACAGCAGCTTTGTACAACTGTCGATTGAACATAATCAATAATTGTGTTTACACTTATCTTCGAACCCCAGCAAATCTTGCTTACAAGGAGAGTGCAAGTCCTTCGGGACACCGATTTAGTTGAAACCTTGCACACTTGTAGATCTAGTCATTCTGTTCACGAAAATATAGTAGTACACTTAATATTTTTTTTGTTTTGAAATAATTATGATTAAAGTTTTATTATTACGATAAGTACAATTCTATTCAAAGTGTTCAGCATGTACTACAGCGGTTTATCGGGAACGTACAGGGATTTGTATGCCAGGGCAAATAAAAGTACCTGAACGTGTCAAAAGTAGGTTTTTACGATAATTTTCCTACGATATAAGAGTATATTGGTAAAAAATCGCACTCGAAATAACACTAAAACAGTACAAAACGTTCTAAGAAAAGTATTGTAAAGATACAATACATTTTGGAGCAAACAAACGTTGGAAAAAGTAGATAAATCTTTTAAGATAGGAGCTACACTAAACTAATAGATATAAGTACAAAATAATAATGCAATGCAACGTTGTATATATCCTTTGTATATATAAGTGTTTGTAAATAAAAGTTTTTGAATTGAAAAAAAATTAGGATTTGTATGCCGCGGACTCAAGTTCAAATTCGCGTGGACTTTTACTAACTTCTTTTCTTTCTTTTTTCAATGTATCTTTTTTATTTTCCGTTCATTTCTTGTTCGTGAAAACATGTTGAATTTTAAATAAATTGTAAGTAAAATGTCTTATTAAAACTGAACACTTTGAATAGAATTCTACTTACCGTAATAATAAAACTTTAATCATAATTATCTCGAAAAATATTAAGTGTTTGCCCCTATAGTGCTATATTTTCGCGAACAGAATGACTAGATCTACAAGTGTGCAAGGTTTCAACTAAATCGGTGATCCGAAGGATTTGCACTCTCCTTGTTAGAGGTTCTGTCGCGTTCATTGATTCAACCCTGTCATTCGTCACCGGTTGTTGCTTGTTCTCATCGAAACGGCACTCGGCGATTTCAGCGATACGTTACGCAGACTTGCGAATCGCTTACATAACTCGTGTAATCGTTGCTCTTCTTCCAACCGCTGTTAACGCACGCTCCTGCACGCGTGTGCGACTTTTACCTACACTCAGGCTGCAGCCTAGAAGCAGCCGGAGTATGCCAAGGTTGCTCCATAAATGGTACCATTTTTGCTCTTCGAACGGAAACGAGGATGGTCTTTTGCGACAAAAGAGTCTCAGTTCCTACGGAGCGCGTGTTCAATCATCGAACAATACTTTCTATGTGAACTCGTTAAAATGGAGCAAACAATTTTCGATCGATTATCGATGACGCTCAGAACTTCTCGGATCTGAACGATTAAAGCTGAGTTTGTATAAAGGATAATGGTTTACTTACTCGAGGGAACTTTCATAATTATCGGTGCTGTGGGAGAGAAATTCGTGACATTGCTTCTTTACCGGTGTAAAGAGCAGTCTTTATTCCAAGTGAAATTCAATGAAACAAGCGTTTACCACGTCAGGTTTACCACTCCATTGTTTGATAAAACGCTACCCATCATTTATCACTCTCCTGCGAAACAGTAATATTCGAAAGTCATTTTTACCGGTGTACTTTGTTTGTATAAAATTGTTTGAAATTCTTCTTTCGGTAGTTCGTTTATTATGAGAGTATCTTAACCCTTTGCGCTCGAGAGGTGACTGTTAGTCACCAAATGATAGTATCGCAAATTTTCAGACTCTAGTTAGTTTGTTTATTATTCATATTCAGAGATTAAATAGTCATATATGTAAATTTTAGTATATCACTTAATTAAACCAAATAACGCTTAAAATAGGCGAATCTTAGTAAATATCTGGAATTTGAAAATTTTTGAAATTAATATCATTAGACGACTAACAGTCACCTCCCGAGTCCAAAGGGTTAATAACGTTAATTACTCGCGATGCATTCTTATCTTTTTCTAATATGGGAAGATAATGTGAACGTAGGCAGTATTAATCACGCTATAGGTCAGGGCGATTCCAAGGCACAACCCCCAGTCTGGCACACCCTTTTAGGATAATTGTACGATCTATTACCATAGCTGGTAATCTTCATATTGTCTGCACACACCTCTGTCTACACGAAACGATTTAATAATACAGCGCGATGATATAAAGTGCTTTGCTAAAAAGTGTTGAAAATCGGAAGACGTTTTTAATATAGTTTCAAATTAAATAAAGTCCAATATTTAAACAAAATACCGAAGCGAAGAAAGTTGTTTAACCAAGTAACATAGTTTATGATTAAATTAATTAAATTCTTTCTAATAGAAGTGGCAATATAAAATGAAACAGATGAATTAGGTTAGTAACAGCTCATTATTAAATTATTAGACAGTTAGGGCACTATTAGTATGTCATTTAAATTTGAAATCATTTGAATAACAGAGATAATAATATCATAATTACACGATAATAGTGACATTGCTTCAAGATTGTCGTGGTAGTACCAGCGAAGTATTTCAATGGTTTGCGATAACGATTTTCACTTTACGTTCTAAATTATAGACTCGAGAGATGTAGGTTCTTAACAAAACATCAAAAGCTTGTCGGCCTATCACGTTAACGCTTCGAAACCATGAAATTAGCATCCAGTGTCAGCGTGCACCATCAAACCGACAAAAATTGCGGTAGCAAGTGTGTTACCTGGTTTAATAAACCGTCGGTTGGTCGGATCGGTTACCGGAGTCTTGCGCCACTGTTCAAAATAGCTCGTGACCACTGACCTCGATCTCGGAAATACGTTCGCATCATCATCGTGTTTCCTTAACGATGCGATAATGAATATCGAACGGCGTCCAGCTAACATTAACGACCGGATTAATGACGCAACCCGTTCATTTCGCCTGATTCTCTTCTTCCCAAGCACTGCCGATCAATTAATTCGACATGCCTCCTTTTGCAGGGCGATCGTGGGTGCACCGGAAGCTGAAACTCCTCAAGTTGGCGTTTACAGAGGCGGTGCTGTTTTCAAATGCGACATTGCAGCCGACGACCGGTGCACGATGATCCATTTCGATACTATAGGTGAGAATTCT
The DNA here is from genome assembly GCA_033822845.1 of Tetrapedia diversipes. Taxonomy (NCBI): domain Eukaryota; kingdom Metazoa; phylum Arthropoda; class Insecta; order Hymenoptera; family Apidae; genus Tetrapedia; species Tetrapedia diversipes. Next base: position 649,229 of record JAOPTO010002328.1, read on the forward strand.
TTAAATATTCGTTTAGAAAGAACAAAAGTTTACTGTAAAAATATAAGATGTTCAGTTGGATTAATCTAAACTGTCGATTATTAACATTACACATCTATGAATGATGTCATACGCAGTCGTTATCACAATTTTTAATACTTTTGCGAACGATAGCACACATTGAAGCTTGCAATTTAGAATTCATTTTAACAACAAATCCGTTCCCTCCATTTTTCGCGTCGAGGAAAGTTCGCTACGAAATGGTAAATCTACAAGTTCCACACGCAACTCTAAGAAAGCATCATGCTTATTGCTAGGTGGTATCGTATGCCGGAAACACGATCAGATTAACTCTTTCTTTCGTGGCTCAATCCGATATCTGTTTTCCGGTTCTTTCTTCCACTTGCGCTCCCGCACTTGCCGTGGGGCATTGAAAGGTGCCTCAACGGGCACAGTGTTGCTAACGAGGGCTCATATCTCGTGTTCCACTGGCTGTTCACAGTCACTGACCCACATTCTGGCTTTCCACCCGCTGTCAGAGCCCTCGAGGAGCTTCGTAATCTCGGGAACTGCCAAGTAACCGGCTGACTGGTCGTGTAGAGCGTTCTATTCTCGGCGGCTTTACACCCACCCTGTCGTTGACCCTTCCACGCTTCGGCTGTTTATCGCGGCAAACCGTATCGATTTCGAGCGTTCCGTCGATTTATCAAGGAATCACGAGGCAGCCAGATCGTGAGTCGCGATTAGAACGCAGCCGAAGTGGGAAGGAATTTTGTCGATCGTGCGGTAGGTCCTGTTTCTGGGTAAACTGGAACGGATTAAGTTCGGGTTTCGGTCGACCACTTTCTGTAAATTATTTCACTGGACACTTCCGCGTCAGAGTTACACCTCGCTGATGTATGGTAATCGTATCGTTATCAGCATCTTGATGGGGGTTTTTTGTTTTTATAACTTCACCAGGAAAGAATTCATAACGAACTCGAACGAAATCGTAATGACTTAATTTCTACTGGAACAACTGGTAAACTGAAAATAGCTGACCGAACGAAGCCACGAACGTGCATAAATTTGCACGCAGACAGCCATTCAAATTAATAATCACGTGCCAGCGCGCGCGCGCGCGCTCACGATACGATCTTCCGTTCTCGGTGGAGAACGCTCGAGCGAGAACCGGCGCTAATGCCCTGATGCAAATTAGCGGAATATCATGCTGCCGCGAATTAGACGTGGTTACACACCTCGTAACGATCGTATCTCAAGAATCGTGCTCCATTCCGGGCCCGTAGTTTGCCGGTACGAAAGTAATCGGCTGTTCGAAGACAATCGGCAGGAAATCACCGGTACCGATTCTTTGTTATCTCCAGCGAACACAGTTGAATCGATCGTGAACGCGAGAGATCGAGATAAAATATCAATTCAGGCACGTACACTTATCTATTTGCCATTTCTTTTTTTTTCTACCGATTTTTATTAGGCGTAATTATGTGGATACGATGTTGTATAAGGGTAGTTTCGTGGAAGATGCAATCATCAGAAAAGGATATCTTGAAGCGTTTGATTGTCATAAAATGCAAGGAACTCTTTTCATGTAACTTTCTTTGCAGAATATCGCGAGTAATTTGTTTTGCGAGGTAAATGCAAAGAGGTTCTCCGTTTCTTTGTGCGACAAGCACACCTCTTCCCTTTCTCTTATTAACGCTGCGCCTTCAGAAGTATCTTCACTGTATAGAGAAATATTTCCACCGACCACGTACACAAGATCATGAGCTGTACAACGTCCAATTAGTCGGTGCTCTTCTTTAGTGCTTGTGGACACTTTACTTTGATAGATAATTAGTACGATCGTATGCTCGATCTTGTCCAATTAGAGTCGTACTCGATAGTCTTGGCCATCTATTACTTTCGCTACCCGCTCAAGTGTTCACGGAGTGCCATTTCTTGTGTTCCTTTTGTATTTATGAATCTCTGAATTTGTATTTCGGAACATTTTAATTTATGCCTATCTTTCACTTCCTAGAAAATTTGTCCTCTTTCACGTTGAGCTTCGTAGACGGTACGAGAGCTCGAAAAGAAAAGCTATTTTCGAGATTCGCTCGCCTCGTACGACACGTAAATCTGGCCGTAAGCTTACGCACCACTATTTTAAATCATGCTCCTAAAAAAAAAAAAAAAATACTGGCCAGTGCGAAATGATTTCAGCACGAAAATTTGCGAGACTAGAATTTCATTCTTAATTCTTTCAAAATATTTCGATTAAATAAACAAAAATGTTATAAGATTTAAAATCCTAATACGTTACAGTAACGTTTAACGTTTACAAATTGTTCACTTATCACTGAAATCATCGTTCAAAAATTCAAAACTCGTCCAGTTGTACCGATTCATGTCTCACACCCAATCTTCCTTCTAATCTGAACTTGTATCAGCAACACCTATCAACTACTATCTATTCCTCCAAGGTCACGTCTATCCAGTGCCCCTGATCGACAGATCTCTCGATCTCTGGTAGTCTAGTCGTATTCCAATCGGCTCGGTATCTCGATTCCGCGTGCGTACGAGGAAGCGACTCGTATCTCGCGCGATTCTCTCGGAGGTCAGTCACTTTTCTTCGGGTGCTCCAGCCGAGCATCCCGTCGTCGAGGAACTCCTCTCGAGGTGTACACCCTGTGGAGTGGCGTGGCGGGCTGTCTCGGGATACCGGGAACCGTGAACCGGGCAAGAAGTCGGCTCTACCTAATACAGAAAACCGTAAGGTCGTTCTACCTACGGGCCTGCAGGGACGCAGGTTCGGCGTTTCTTGCGGGACGCCACCTGAGGATCGTCAGGGAAGGTCGTATCGCTTCGTTGACTGGATCGCGGACGCGTGCTTAATTGATGCACCCTTAATGAACGCCGGCGAAATAATTAGGCCGTGATAATCGCGCGTCCGCCATTGATAACTCATAATTGCTCGTCCATTAGCGATCGTTCGGTCCATCGTCGATTTTAATTGGCGAGGCTACATGTGTTCGATGAATTTAGATTAGTAGAAGCATTTAAAGAAGAATTCAACGAGTTGATTGGATTTATCTGTGAGGATGGTCCGGGGGTGTTGACGAAACGTAAGAATCTTTTTCGGTAATTAACACTATTCCTATCACAACCGGTCGAATGACCGTTTTTAAAATTTTGATTAGAATTTCATATATACACCGTAATTGAATTGCCTTTAAACTTCAAACTTTTCTTCAAATATACGTATAATACATTTTTCAATCTTCACCTCTTTTTTCATTGTTTATTTTCTGAGAACAATTTGCAGTCTGTCTTACGTGGAAATGTCGCGGTAGGAATAGGTATACGTGAAGTATCGGTAGGAATAGTGTTAACAATTTATCGACCGTTAGTGGTTCAATACATGCACTCTCGACCAGCTCAGTTTGGCGTAGATGTATTGCTAATAATTTTATTATTAAACGATAGTTTGTTAGCATAATTGATAGTTTGTTTCTTTACAGTATACGTATGATATCCCTCAGAAACGTGTTACTTTCGTATGAAGGAACATTAGAAAATTTATTAACAAAGCATGCGAAAAGCCGATTAATAGGTTTCTACTCGGAAAAGTGTTAACTTTATTCCTACCACGACCGGTGAAATGACCGTTTTTAAAATTTGGATTAGAATTTCATATACATATACACCGTAATTGAATTGCCTTTAAACTTTAGACTTTTTTTCAAATACACATATAATACATTTTTCAATATTCACTTCTTTTTTCATTGTTTATTTACGTGGGAATGTCGCGATAGGAATAGGTATATGTGAAATGTCGGTAGAAATAGTGTTAATGATATTTAAACCGATGTCGACTGTTTTATGATATCGGTCGAATATATTCCTAACTTAGTTTGTAATTTTACGATTACTGTTAGGTGATTTTGAATAATTGAATTACGGTTGTCGAGGGATCTCTGTCGGTTTGTCGGTATCGACGTATCGACGCGCCTTCGGCAACGTTCGCGAGTTAAGGGATAGGAAGCGAAGGACAACTTCCGTTTAAGGGTTACGCCAGACCGATACGGCTAACGGGTTCATTCCATTCGTAAAATCGAGAAAGAAAAATTCAAGGTGTACTCGCTGAGAATTCTTTGCAGCGACACCTGCTTGAAGCTCGCTTTTTACAAGCATATTTGTATGACTCATCGAAAGCTTCCGTTTCTTAGAAATCATTTGTGTTTTTCTTTTTATTGAAGGAATTAAAAAATAAAATTTCAACAATTTATCTTTAATGTGTAAAATAATTTTTGGCGTTAGAGAAATTTTGTTTGCATGCTTTTAAAAATTTTCGACAAATAATAAGTTCTAAAAAAATTAGTAAACACGATATTACATTAATCGCTAACATGGCAATGACTGATGACGAATGGTTTCCGCTTGCAGGAAATAACCACATCGCAAATCCGAATGCACCGGGTGGTTTGTCTCAGATCGATAATAAAACTCTTCAATGGTTTGGTGCTACGGTTTCGGCCTCGCTAAAAGATGGAGGGCCTGTGTTGGTAAGTAAACGTATCAACTTCTTTCATTATTTATTTTTCTATTAGTTATTGTTATTATTGGAAGAGTTACCGAATAATATTCGTCAAGAAATTCATTGTGACACGAATAGATATAATTTTGACGGCTTGATTTACGGTGATAATAAAAATGGTGAAAGGAAACATGTATAGGCTGCATAAGATACTTTTAAAGGTCCCTTTTATGTCCCGGGGGAACTTATAAAGGTACAAAAGCAGTAGTTACGAATAGACGCGGGAACCTTGGTGGAAACTACAGGCGTATGTTCTTAGAAGACCGTGTACCTTCTATTTCAGGAATCGAAAACAAACGAATCCTGGTTTCGTTCTATGTTTCCGTTGCCACATCTGAACTCTCCCCGCCATTATATTGAGCCGTACTCCGGTAGTTGACGAGAATTTAAAGTCTGTTTTATGAAAGAAAGAGGAATAACAGGGATTCGTATAAGATAATTTACCCGGAAGAACATGAAAATTTTGCGAAATTCTACAAACGTTATTAAACCCTTTTATTGGGTTGGAGAGAAAGTTCTGTCGTATTTTCCGTTTCCGTTAATTCATGTGGAACCCAAACACTTTGCTTGAACACAAACCCAAGAGATTTAACGTGATCTCCAACAGTTGTATGATGAATGCCAAACTCTTCTGCAATTTCTCGACTTGTTAAATGTGGATTATTTTCCAACATGGATCGCAAAACATCATTATCGATCTTGGATGGTCGTCCAGATCGATCACTTTCTTGGAGGCTCAGATCCCCGGAACGAAATTTGCTAAACCATCTTTGACAAGTACGAACATTTACAATATCTTTTCCAAATACCGCACATAAATTTTTACATGCAACCGATGCGTTGCTTCCTTTTTGGAATTCATACAAAATGCAGTGTCGTAAATGCACTTTATCTACTGACACGTTTTTCACTTTAAATATCACAAGTAAATGATGAACGGTAAAAAAGGACTCCTTTTATATTATACAGCAGGTAAAAAAACCAAAAAAATTCCCAATGACTCACTAGCCAGATATTTTTTTTTATTTACAAGAAAAATTACCTGCCTATTCAAAATACGACAGAACTTTCCCTCCAACCCAATACTACGTATTTCACAGGATATAAAGCTTATTTGATTTCAACTTTCGCGTTTTCACCACGCCCTGCAAATTTCTGCGCTCACCATTTCGAACGCACCTTTCGCACTTCCGTAGACTCGCGTCGCAATCAGACGCGCGATCCAAGTATGGTCCGGATATCAATCTACGCGGGAAGATCTCCGCCCTTCGGGAACGGCCGCTCCCTTCTTCCTTTTCCTTCGGGACGCGGTCCCTATGATGTACTGCCGCCCTTATCTTTATACACTTGGCCAGATCTGTGCCGTATACGCATGTGCGGATGCGCATCACGCACGGATGCGGTGTGCCAGACGGGATGATTGAAGGGAACGGAAAAAGGAGAAAGCCGCAGACTGGGATTTTTCGACCACCGGATTTGCGGTGTTTGTTTAGCGATTTATAATTAGATCCAGGGCGCCTGGTTACTTTATTTAACTGCTAGTTGGATGCGATCGTCTGTTTTAACTGTGTGTTTCGAACTCACCCCGTTGAAACGGTTGCTTTCGTCCCTCCTGAGCAAAAGTTTGGTGATCCATTGAAAATGGGGAATGTTACACGGTTAAAGGATCGAGAAATTTACAGATGGGAGTTCTTAACTATTTTCTGTTCGACAATCTTTAAAGCTACATCATACTGTTTGACAGATAAATATTTTTTCTGGGGCGCGGAGGGCTGAATAAGACAAGCTATCTTAATCTCTGTTTCTTCTGAACAACTCGAAGCCTCCACGACACACTTTTACCGGATAACACAATCGTTCCAACGCCATGATACCATACCCGGGATGACTAAATGCAGTTCGTGGACAATCCTTTCTTCGAATTCGGATTCCTCGTAGAGAAATCGGCGGTGTCAAGTCGCGCAACATGGGCATCCATAAATAAGGAACTGCTCTCTTACGTGAGAGACGTATTAGCCACCATTATCGTTCTCATGCTCGCGTAATTTTCGCATAGCGAAACGTCGCCACCACATTCTCATCCCTCTGGCCTCGGCATTATGCGGGAATTATCTACTTACTCCAGAATGCGAGCGCACGTTTCATGGCAAACGCCGTGCCGTTTTTTCCCCATCCTCGCTTTCTCTCTTCGGACATTCGTGATACGCGAATTAAAGATAAGAGATTGCTCGTGCCGGACAAGCCTTTTTTCCATCCTCCTATATCGGTCAATAGTATCACCTGCATCATATAAAAATTGTCCAGCTCTATTCATTAACCCATTGACTGCCAACTACGAGATATCTCGTAGTATGTGCTGCGAGTTTAGATTGGCTACAAATGACTATTTGAGTTAGAAATTATTATAAAGGATGAATGAAAAATATATATATTATATAGAACATATTAATTATCAATTTTTATTAAAAACTATTAGAATTGTAGCTTAAACAATTAAAATATCTTCTTTAAAATAGAACCGTGACACCCAGGGCAAGACGCGATAAATTTACGTGGCAGTCAATGGGTTAACAAGCGTTTGCAATCTTGGCAGATCTCGAATTCGTAAGATTGACAGGAATCGGTAATCTATTAGAGGAATGCAATTATCTAGAGTTAAAAAGCGGCCACTTAATTATTGTACTTTATTTTAACACTATTCCTACCGACACTTCACGTATACCTATTCCTACCGCGACATTCCCACCTAAGCCAGACTACAAATTTTTCTCAAAAAATAAACAATGAAAAAAGAAGTGAATATTGGAAAATGCATCATACGTGTATTTGAGGAAAACTATAAAGTTTAAAGGCGATTCAATTACGTTGTATGTATAAAATTGATCATCTTGTGGAGAAATTTGTTAGAAATTGGGATGAAACTCAACTGTTGGTTACTTAAGAAGATCGGTGATGATTTGTCAGGGAGAAGATACGAATTACACGCGATTTTTCTGTCGAATTTGCGAAAGGAACGGTCCCGTTTGGAATTCGAGCAATTAATAAAGAAATTAAACGAGAATACCGAAAGAAGAGTCGATTGATGCTTAAACCGTACAATTTTGGTTAATTAACGAGCCCGTCCATAGCCGGAGGGCTGGCCCTTGTCTTTCGGCACACATCAAACTCGCAGGTAGACGTCACCGGTACGTGACACGAATAATCTTTGTTCGACTATATCGTTTTAGCGCCATAGACGACGCGTCGATGCATTCGGCAAGATTCCACATGAACCTCACGTATCCGCCTTCGGTCGTAAAAGGAGACAGGACGGAGCTCCTACTCAGTCACACTATTAATTAACAAAAACTTGAATCTCTACATAAATACCGTTCTCGAAATTCCTGACGTGGTAACATTGTATTGGCCCCCTTAAAATTGGCGGTCCTTCTTAGTTTCAGAATCGAGAAAAAGGGTGATTCGTTTCCACGGAACAAAATGAAAATATTATTATTTTTTAAGAAAAAAACTGTTTCGTTGATTTTTGCAACTTTGCATTTTCATGCTGAGATAATACGAGCTCGTATTTTCATTCACTGTTGCTGCCTTGTCTTTTTGCGACCATCCAGTCCAGCGATGCTTCTTCATCCTCTTCTTCTGCATCGTACTTCTGGTCCCTTTCGTGATCCGCCGACGTTTCGAAGATACAGCTTCTTGATTGCTGCCAGATGTTTCGCGCTTCCGACCTTTCTCTCTTTTCTCCTTTCTCCAAATAAGAGAATCGGGCCTTTTTGCCGTGCCTCGGACGAATCTTCGTCCGATCAGACTGCGTGCACACCGACGATGCACGAAGTGTACAACGAAAGAAAGATGGAGACACTTCTTGCAAAAGAAGAAAAAATCAGGTGTATGAGAAATAACGGAAGCTGTTCCGAAGATAGTGTATCGATAGTGTCGTAGAGGATGCTGCCTTTCTGAAATGGCGGCACGCTTCACCTACTTTCCTTCGTGGGACAGCTCACGACTTCGAGAGACGAAGGCCAGGAGAGCTGCAGGGACAATGAGGGCCCGGCAAAAAACCGAAGGCGTAGGGAAGAAAGTCCGAAGAAGGCAAAAACCGTGCACGTACACGGTCCACGGGGCCGAGGGAACAATCGGCAACAATAAAATACGACGGAGCCGTCGCGATAAAGCCACGTCGTCGCGAGTCCTCGCTGAGAATCCGCTGGCAAAAACGCATCGATTAAAAGCCGAAGAGCACGCTGGCCGGTCCAAAGGACACTACCGACCCCGCCGACCCAGCCTGAGAGCAGAATCTTGTACGAAATTCGTGTACCCTTTCCTGTTTGATGGAAATTTTCGTGGATCTGATGTAAGAGGCGATGTTGTGGGCTTACACTAGCGATCACGGACACGAGGCGAAGACTGAAAATTTGTGGCTACGACCCATCTAGTAGTCATTTCAATAGTCTTTAACAAATCCTTACATTTCTGTACAAGGGTCCATCAGACAATTTTGCTCGTAACAATTTCTTCAAATTTTAAGAAAATGCAATGAAGCTGGAAATGCAAACGGATTAACTCTAATCTTCGTGTACATTTTGAGAGAAGGAATCTCTTTTCCTGTAGTCTATTGTTCATACAGGGCTCATTCTCAAAAAGGAACGTCCTTTTTGGGAACCAGAATGGCACCCGAGTCCCTGAAACCGCTGGGATCGATGGGACCGAGGCGGATCGAACGTTTGTCGGCCGGCAGAATGGAAATACCATTGTCAGAGGGAATCGACGGGACAATGTTTGAGAAATTCCCGTGGTCGCGCGAGAGATACTGTGAGAAGCGGTTGATCATCCTGTCTCTGACTCCACGAGAGGGTGTGCGGACGTTTTTTCTCTTCTCTTTACATTCGGTTTTGTCTCGCGGTAGGTACGTGTTGCTGGCCGGATTGCCGCGATCGTTCGTTCCTTTTCTTGCTGGAATTTCGTTGCGGTTTGGCTCTGAATCATATGGCTTTGCGGTTGCGGAGGAATTAAGTGGATGTTGGTTGGTGACGATTTATGATGGACGCTCGAGATCCAGGATTTCAGTCTGTGAAAATCAGAAGAACTGGGAAGATAGAACACAATTATCGTCAATTTCGAATTTGGATGGTAAAAATAATCTTTTTCGAAAAGCTGTCGATGCGCAGAGCAGAGAATTTCGGAAATTTCGCACTAAATATAAATGCTACATCTATCGAATGACCCTTTTTGGCAAGTTCCTGTCGAGAAGGAGGAGCCAGAGCAGAATAATGCAAGAGACGGAGAGACAATGCGCATTCCAGCCGTATGTTTTGTCGACGGGACAAATTGCAACGTCCATTAAACGATCGCTTTTTATTCCCAGGGCAAGGTTTTGGTGTCTTTAAGGTCGTTTTCGCGAATTGGTTTCTCCACCGATCTTAATTACGATTAATGGCCCCTTCGACAAATTCGTGCGAACGAAACGATCATTTAACCGTCAATTAAATGTTCGCAAAGTGAATATCCAAACTGCGGAAATTACTTTTCCGTTCTATGCTTCTCCGAAACACCTTCTCCATCGTTTAAGAATTAAAGGCGAAACGAAACGGTCTTCTATACAAGTAGCATCGCTTTGTCCAGGATATTGGCCAACGGCTCCTACATGCCTGCCCATAATGTAACTCATTGCTCAGCCATCAAACGTAACATGCCGCGACCAGAGGGGGTGCGATAACTCACACCTTTCTCCTTGTGAATCTGAAATATCGCCCCCGGTATTCGTGACATCGAAACGCATTCGCGGAACCACGAATCGGTTCTCCGACCAGTCGCACATGGTCTCCTCAGAGTAATTACTACCTTCAAAAATTTCCGTCGAAATAATTGCAGGCTATAAATTTCTACGACTTTGAAACCCTTTTACACTCCCATCAAATTCAAACCCAGCTACAAACTTTTATTTTCCATAATTTACATCTCGTTTACATTTCTAAGTGTTCCATCGTGTTTCTTTACACGCGTGCGAAGTGCAAGGGAAACACGAAGCGCGATATCGAGGTAACTTTATCGTAAGCATGCGCGCACAATTTCGTGAGATAGTGCAACCTTGTTGTCCGTGTACACCGATGCATGTATAAATAAGGCAGTGACTCATTGTCAGCGCGAGGTGAGTCAACGACGAAACCAAAGCGAACGCGTCTTCTATACGTGCACCTCCGCTGTCCTTTCTGCCTCCTGCGGCAGCCACCGCGCGTAAATATCTGTCCGTGGCTCGTCGCTCTGTTATCCTGTCACAGGGGAAGAGCTCCCGGTTCCCGGGCGAAGCCAGGTGAAAAATATGGCCCCGGTGCACAGGGACAAATTTAGCGGAAATATTTCATTCGCGTACGGCAGCCGCCGCTGTTTTTGCTCCTACCCTTTTTCCTTCTCGTGCGACGTTCTTTTTTTTTGGCAGAGCTGGGAGATCGGTAGTTGTTTTGTGTCGTTCGGTTAAGAGGTTTCGAGATAGGAGCTGCGTGGACATATTTTCTGCCCGACACAGAGGTTTCAAGGGGTGGTGAAGGTGTACGGGTTTGGTTTGAGTTAGGTTCAGGTTAGGTTCAGGTTTAACCCTTTGAGTGCTATGGGCGCATATATGCGTCTGATAGAAGTTGCTCGTAGAGACTATGGACGCATATATGCGTTTGTCAATTTTTGTTTCCTTCGCCTTATGACCTTTATCGTGGCCACACATTTCGGCGTTAACCTTTTAAAGTTAACGAAAATTACTCGTAGGGACCATAGACGAAAATATGCTTTCACCAATTTTTGTTTCCTTCGCCTTATGACCTTTTTTGTGGCCACACATTTCGGCGTTAACCTTTTAGTGTTAACGAAAATTACTCGTAGGGACCATAGACGAAAATATGTTTTTACCAATTTTTGTTTCCTTCGCCTTATGACCTTTTTCGTGGCCACACATTTTGGCGATAACCTTTTAAAGTTAACGAAAATTACTCGTAGGGACAATAAACGAAAATATGTGTTTACCAATTTTTGTTTCCTTCGCCTTATGACCTTTTTCGTGGCCACACATTTCGGCGTTAACCTTTTAAAGTTAACGAAAATTACTCGTAGGGACCATAGACGAAAATATGCTTTCACCAATTTTTGTTTCCTTCGCCTTATGACCTTTTTCGTGGCCACACATTTCGGCGTTAACCTTTTAAAGTTAACGAAAATTACTCGTAGGGACCATAGACGAAAATATGCTTTCACCAATTTTTGTTTCCTTCGCCTTATGACCTTTTTCGTGGCCACACATTTCGGCGTTAACCTTTTAAAGTTAACGAAAATTACTCGTAGGGACCATAGACGAAAATATACGTTTACCAATTTTTTCGATCTGTCGCTTACTCCAACACGTTTGTCAGAGTACGTGTAACAATACTCCGTCTCCAACGATAGCGCACCGTCCCTTCGAAGTGCTTAGGCCGAGTAGTATTCAGCATTCAAAGGGTTAATCAAGGAAAGTACTGGACGCGTTCTTATAGAGTTCCCGGTGCTTCCCCAATCGCGGTTGATGGCCACCGTGGAGGTTTTAGTGGATAAAAATCCCACATAACCTAGCTGTCCCCCTCACGGTGATTGGGTATCTTTGGAAGATTTCCTCCACGCGAAAAAAAAAAGAAAAGATTCAGGTTTAGTCGGGTTTGGTTTGGGATGCGAAGGTGTGCGCGATGAATTTTCTACGCACACCGCGATTCGAAGTAATCCCCGCGACTTTCCCGTGTTTTCTGGCGGGTCTAAACGCGCTGGCGAGGATTATGTGTTAAATCGCGCGTTACCCGGCGGTATGACAAATCGGATTAAGATTCAACGGTGGGCTCATTTGGAGCTGTAATTTGCCGTGAAATCGTGGTGTTACGGATTCGAAAGGAGCGCTGGTTGGATTAATATATTGAAGGAGGGTGTCGTTTTTATGGCGTCCTACACTTATTAAGCGAGGAAAATATTATCGTTTCTCTGAAACGGCTTCGTTTAAAGCGGTCCTCTTTCGGTTTAGGCGGAGCAAAAAATTGGATCAAGTCGAGCAGGATTATGTCGCACAGGTGGTGGCCTGAGGGTATAACATTTGACGGTCTTCATATTTTATTGACGAGAGGAAGGTTATGCCGATTAATTTTTTGACATCAATGAATCTGATAAAATGTTCACTGGTAAATGGATATTGACTACATTTCCATCCGAAACAAATACACTTGGAAATATATCTGATATTTCGACTACATTCAGTTCTTCGAAAAGCCTTTGCGATTCCACAGAAGTCGCTCTCCTATCGACTACTCGAAAATACGGCCGATCTATCCTCGTTGGTTAGGTCTGGGCGCAGCCGACCCGAGATGACCTCATTCACGGCTCAAAAATAACTTACCGCCCGCCTCTGGTTGTTCTCTAACGATACGTCCAGCTTATTCGCTTTTTTCCCCAAAATTTATTGACTGCTCCCGAAAAAAAACTAGAAAAACCTAAGAAAATAAAATAACCGGAGATCCCGCAGAACAAAAAAAAAAAAGTGAACCACATAAAACAAAATTGGATGAAGTAAAAGGAACAGCAACCAGCGAGAACCTCCAATTTTCAACGTAGAACTGTGTCAGTATATTCTTGGTACCTTTTTAAGGTGAGAATAGATAATTATGCCGCAGTCGAAAGTAAAGTTGGGTCAGTGGCCATCGATGCAGAACAAAAAAGAGGCGATCACCATAGAGGAATCCGTATTTCTCTGTTTCGATGAACTCTCGAGTTAACGTTACGGTGTCTCCTATAACCGACTTACAATGGAAACGCATTAGGAATTGCTGGTAATATTCCGCCGGATAAAATAATGGTGCATTGTTTTAATTTATAGCGGTATACAAGATACCCTCGTACCGCCATTATGGCGGCGCTTGTCAACGGTGGTCCCTCGGGAATGTCCTGCGTGCACACGTGCGTTACACGTTTCGAACAATAAAGGTCAAACGCGGAAAGGGTTTACGGTGGACTGGCCAGTTTCTCGTTGGCCTGCGTCCAATCGGTCGCCTCGTAAAGTTGGACGGGCTAAGGTCTCGGTGCTTGGAGGTAAATCGTTGGGTTTTATGTAAAAAGTTTCCGTTCTAGTTTAGTTTTAATGGGGTACGAGTATTTTGAACGAGGCTGCACGATCAACCTTAGATCTATTTTATCTTCGACTACAGAAATTTATATCTTTGGAGATCTTGCTTGTTTTTTTCCTCTGAAGGATGCTTTAATCGTAGAAAAAAAAAAGAATATATATTAACTAGAAGCGATCTGGAGTTTGTAACAGGAAGTGGATATGGTTGATGATAATGAATGGTATAATAAGACTGCTGTTGGCAGTTGGGGTATTTTACTTGTCTTCAGATAAGTGGGTTCGAATGCTTCGATTGCTTTATGCCCAGAGAGATAATTTTTATCATTCCGTGAGAGAAATAGGATTGCACTGATCCGTGGGTGAAATATTTTGGGCCTCGTAAAGAGGGGCTAAGTTTCCATGAAAGCCCATAATTTATTGAATCCTTGAAAACTGATATAAAATCATGAGCTTCGATAATTGAAGTTTAATTGCTTTCAGCTTTTCCCCTTTCACCTTCTTTATAATTCATTTCTTTTTTTTTAATTTTCGTTCACAATGGTATCTAAATGATTCAGTTCCTATTTTTTCATTTTCTCTTCTCTTGTTCTGTCTATCATAGCCCGCGATTATTACACATTGCTCACCAATTATTACAAAATCCTTTGAGCAGCCAAAAATCATAAAGAGAACCGATCCCTGTTGAATTCGCGGTACCAAGAAAAATACTCTTACGCGATAGGTGCGCGTTGAAAGGCCGCGAAGTGGTCGGCTGAAGACATTAAAGGAACCATGCCATTAGCCAGCCTTAAGCTCTTTTCGAGTGGTCCTTTTAATGAAGAGCGAACTCAGATACTGTCCAGGCGCAATCACCGGTGAAGAATACCACCGTCGTTCGAATTATTGTTCCCTCTCTTCTGCCCGTTTCTCTTTTAGTTCCTCTTTCTTCAACCCTCTCGTCTCTCTGCATCTTTCTCCTTGTAATTAGAGGTGCGTAGCTTTTCGTTGCTCGAACGCCGCGATTCCGTTTCTTATGGTCGTGAAAACACGCTGGAAACGTGTCATTATCCGGTCTTAAACTCTTCCGGGCTCTCTGACGATGAGCAAATTGCATTCGCAGCATGCCGCTCGCAAAATTCATGTCTTTCCGCCTTCAAATTCACGCACGATAGGCGAACGAGGTCCGAATTACAAAGTCGCTGATAATCAGTGTCCTGTGAGACAATTGAGTACCTTTGAACAATGATTTGTTGGCTGCATTTTGGAGCAAATGGCTTGTCATGCAAGAAGAACGAGAAAGCTCATTTTCTTGTACGATTGGTTTAAAAATTTATCTTCATTTTCAACAACATTGATATCTTAATTTTAACAGAATTTTGTCAACATCGATTTGACTTTAATTTGCATGAAAATTAATTTGAAAGTCTTTTAAAATCACGTTCATTTGGTGTAAAATTTAAGAAGCAGTACACAAAAATTATTTCAATTAAATTTTTGCAATGCGTTCCAAAAACTGTAGTTTCTCCGAATACGTAGAAGGTTAAGTTACATTTTAATAAATGTCATTTAAGGAACGTATCAAACAAATTTATTGAAGCATAAGCCCCAAGCTTATAATTAAGCCCAATTATCGCGGTGATCTCAATCTGCCAAACTGGTCCGCAACATTTTCGCTCTTCTCGGTCATTCATTTCAACATTGTAACATATCATCCGACGAAAAAAAAAAAGAGAAAACCGAACACAACGAAACTCCTTCTCATCTACTTTTTCATCGTGTATGCGTCGATCAGCTGTCGATCCCTTAATACGTATCGCGATCAGAGCATATCTGTGGCCCGTGTCAAGGTGTAAGATCGATTTACTCGAGGCGGTCCGGTCACGATCGATCCGCAAGAGCAGCTGTAACCGTGATAATCCCAGACTTCCCTCTTCATTTGCTCCTCCTTCGACTCTCCTTCCTCCTCGACCACTCAACGAAACGCATTCAAAGGGTTCACTGAGGACTGCCTTTATTTGGAACGTCCGATGACCAAACTCATTCTCCGCTGCTATTATACCCCCCTGATTCAGACATATTTTTAACCCCTTATTTTTCGTTTCTTCTAGCAGCTGTTTTGTCCATTGATTCATTCTCTTTTTTGCTTCTCTCTTTTTTTTCTTAAAGAGGCATTAGGTGTAGGAGGTAGGAAGTCATTGAAAATTTCAGATGAACTCCAGGTATTTTCGGGGGCGTTGATAATTGGATTGGAAATCTTTCGTTCGAACGACTGTAGGATAAATTCTTTGACTTCCCGGTTGATTCGACAACCTCGTTGCATCGCGTTCAGCGACGATGTCAGAACCCTTTCCATTTCGAAAGAGTCGCACGCGCAATTCGAGACGGTGATCCTTGAGCGATTGAGCTAAACTGGCGCAATGGATAAATTGCGGTACACATCGACGGGGGCTCTTCTTTTTTTCACGTTCCTCGTTCCTGTCGGCTGTTCCTTGCTGCTCGATCGACGAAGGAACACAACCGGTCATTACGTTCAATTAAGTCACGACTCGACGACACTTCGTTCTTCCTCCGAACGCTTTTCTGCATCAAACGGTCAGTTCCGACTTGTGGGATTGCACGCTGTGCATGATTATAGATATTTCCTAATCGAACGACCAACCAATCAATTACTTTAACCCTTTTAGTGCCAAACGACGACTTGCGAAAAGTGCCAACGACGATGTGTCGTCGTTCATGCATTAGCGTCTTATTATACGCATCACGAGAAACATGTACCCAAAATAATTGTATAAAACACTAAAATGGTTCAAATTCGATGTAATACAATTGAAAAAAAAAATTTAGATTCAACTTTTTGTTATATCTTATGTGTTCTCTTAGGTATACTCTTATGATTAGTACCGAGGCTCTGTATGTGTTGGAGCGATAAAGTAGAAACAAGACACGGGACTATGGTCCCAACAAATTCTTCGAAATTATCGAAAATGAAGTACCATAAAATTGATAAAGCGCTGATTAGTGAAAATACTATTTGAAAAAGTGAAACTTATTTCTATGTTTCTCATCATAGTTTATATTACTCTTATTCATATGATTTTTAATAAGGATTGCAAAACAATTGGCATCACATTATTTTCCCTTTCTTACCCAATATGCTGTATTTTGAATTTTTTAAATATCATTCTTAGTTTGGTTTTTATGGGCTTTTTCCGAAGCTATAGTAAATTCGTCAAATTCGTACGGTTATCTTCGCATATGCATCGATTTTTGCTTGGCACTAAAAGGGTTAATATCAGGAAAGGAACTTTTATTTATATATTTAATATATGGCGTGCGAAAAATTTATGAAAAATTTTTCAGTGCGCCATCATCGATCTATATTGGTCATTTTAACCGTTTAAGTATTCGACATCTCAATCCTTGATAACCTCTCCGAACGTTTTCAATTAACACCTGCACAGCATCCAATTCCGAGGGTCTGCAGGGCGAAGCAACGTTGTACTGGGCCTTAATTGGCTCGCAATTAATAATGCAATGTTGCGTGCGCTGGTCAAGCTGCAACACACGATCCTCCTGCATGCGGAATCAGCGTATACGGCTCGTTAGGGCTCGTTTACACACGGGACTGGCCTTGGGAACCGATTAAAATGTTACTGGACCGCGTCCGAGACGATAGCGTCTGTTTGTTATATCTTAAATTTGCTCGTGGACACCTTCAAATGTTGGGAAGGTTCTTTTTTCAGAGCGTTTGATTTACGGCACTGTTCGAGTTTAACGCGCGAGGCTGCTGGTTACGTGCAACGAAAGGATTGCGATCACTTAAATACATATACGACGTGACCATTTCCATGAGAATACTAATATTTTACGAGGGATTTAAACGGCGATAAATTATTCTCAGCTCTGTTACAATCATTACAAATAGCCCCCATAGTAAATCCATCAAAGCCGCCCAATCAAGGGGCAAGGATTAGACGTCAGAGATCGCGAAAGGTGAATAATCCAACAACGTACCGCGTAAAATTAACACGGACCCACGCACCATCGGGAAATAAAGGGTGTCGTAATATTTCACTCGAAACGTAAAGGATCGCGATGATTAATGGAAGCATAACGAATCACGATGTGCCATATGGGCAACAGAAACGATTGCCGCGTTTAACCCTAACGAGATTGACGTGTCCTGAGTCGTTAATCTCGGCTGCGGTGGTCGAATTCCTGTGAATTCTATGATTAATTTAATTTACTATCTGCAGTGGTTTTCGCGACTTACGCGACACATCCTGTCGTAACGAGGTGGCTCGTGACGAATTTCAAGGAAATCTTCTCAGACGCAATTCTGGCCTGCGAAACACGGAGTGCGACGTTACGTTTCGTCGTGTACATTTATTAAGGTCATTAGTCGTTTCCCTGGTCAAGTACAGACGATTGACGTAACACTATGATTATTGCGCGCGAACGAACCTTGTCCCAGGATTCGGACGCGCAGACAACCGGTCTTCTCTGTGACTTCACCATGAAAAATACGAACCATCCAACCGTGGTAACTGGATCACTAAAAAGGCGGATGACACAACGTTGAGTTGGGTTTTAACGTGAAAATGTAATGCGAGATAAATGAACGCACTTGATGATTCTTGTTTAGAATAATCTTTTTAACACTAGAACTACCAATGATTAGGATATATTTATTGGAGACGAAGAAATTAAAAAAATACGTAACATAAGGGAAACTAATTGTAGCAGTCAGTAAAAATTATAGTAAACTAGGTACTAAGTACTAGGTAAACTAGTTACTATTATTCCAAGCAACTTTTGCCGAGTTTTATCGATAAAGTGATACAAATATTCTAAAATCTATTTCCCTCTGCAATTTCAAATTCTTTTTTTATGTATACCTATTCCTTAATATATAAATACTTTGTTTTATAAAAGTAAATTCTATGAGTAAATTTCATAAGTAAAAATTAATTTTGCAATTTATTCATGGTTACACTTTTAACAAATATTAATAATTAAATGTTATTTTGATATTTTTGGGATATTTGTTCGGGAGCACGTAGAACCCCAGTTCTGATTTAAAAAAAAATTTTCACGGCGATTGGATGTATGGTTTTTGAATCTATCGATTCAAAACAGACAGACAGACACACATTCATTTTTATATATATAGATTTTCACATGTGTAGGCACCACAGTAAGTTTACCACGTTTCTATGAAAAATTAGAAATTGGGTCATTTTTACCCCTTTGGTAGTTCTAGTATGAATAGGACGACCATAAAACTTGATCGACTGAATAAATTAAAGATTTTTCTTAGAATTAAGGTTCTTTTATTCAATTCTTTTCTAATCGTTCGGTATCATGTCACCGATTTCCTGTCATTCGTTATCCTTCATATAACGCGACCGATCGCATTACAAGCACCACAATTGCCGCGTGAACGCTGATTCCACGTTCGTACGTGCAATTGCAATCGGCGCGGAAGTATTTGTCCGTTAGGTGCATCGGAACAAAGTGCGCTTAACGAGTGGACAGGCTGGTCGTTACGTCTAATTGCGACGCAACGATCATTAACAATACGAACGCTATGCCGGTGAGAGGTGAACGATGTTAAACGTTCCTGTTTTATGCTCACAGGCGTGTGCCC
Source organism: Tetrapedia diversipes (assembly GCA_033822845.1). Taxonomy (NCBI): domain Eukaryota; kingdom Metazoa; phylum Arthropoda; class Insecta; order Hymenoptera; family Apidae; genus Tetrapedia; species Tetrapedia diversipes. The sequence goes on from JAOPTO010002328.1 coordinate 668,528, forward strand.
CAAGGTACATCTGGTTCTCTGTGACCCAGCAGAAGTACGATCGAAGGGACCCCGTTGGCACTTGCTGGGTAGCCAGCAACAACCTCAACGAGTCACAGGAATTTTCACCCTGTCGAACGAGTAAGTCTTTTTCTTTCATTTCTTTCGTTTAATCGTTCCGTTCAACGCTATTCGATACGGTCCCGTTGAAAAATTAGACGGCTCGCATTTTGTCAGACGAACCGTTGTGTAAAATATTTTGAAAAAGCATTCCGTCCGTGGTGCCCCTCCTTTTTTCTGCGTTCCGTGTGTTTTTCCAAGGGGGCGGCCGCAACTTTCATTTTCTCAAGTGGCGAACCGTTCATCCTTCGAGAAATCTCACGGGACGAATTTTCTCCCTCGGGCAGGACAAGGATCCGTCGCGACATGTGGCCGTGTCCTCGAAGCATGGTGACCATAAATACGTCCGGTAACAGGATATTTCCTGCCGTCCATACAGGTCTGTTGTAGCGTTTTAATGACAAAAGCCGTATCGGTTTTCTCGAAGCCGGTGAACCGACTGCTTGTTTCACGAAGATTTTAAAGATCTGAACTTCTCGACGACATCTCCTTGTTTCTTAACCCTTTTAGTGTCGAGCAAATTTAACGAATTTGCTAAGGTTCTTGGGAAAAAGCTTATAAAAACGGAAGCAAGAATGATGTTTAGAAAATTCAACAAGAACCATGTTACGGATTAAAAGAAAAAATTGAAACGTTTATAACGTTTTATAAATTTACTTTCGCGATGCAAATAGTTAGGCGCCATGGCATACGCGACGATATATCGTCGTTCGATACTAAAAGGGTTAATTTCTTCGCCGCGAAATTTCAAAAGACCTCAGTTTCTGTGTTAAAGATTGATCGATGAATCACTGAATTATACAGTAGCGGACAACAGTTTAAAACCAAATGGTCAAAGAAAATTAATGAATTAATTAATAAGAAATAACAGTGTAAATAAAATTTGTATTCTGTGCTAATCGATAAATAGTGTTCTACCATAATGGCGATAAAAATGAATGGATAAACAATATTTGCGAACCATAAAATTACGTTTTTTTTATGTTTCTAGTAACAAATATTGCTTGTGGCATAAAAAGTTAGGGCAATAGCGATAAATAAGAAACAGACGTGGACTACGAGCAGAACGTTATCGAACGTTTTTTCGGGACACAAAATGCAGAGTGCAATACTTAAGATTAAAAGTCACCAAAGTGCACTTTCTTTTGTTTCACGAGATAATGCTCGTACTGTGGTACGGATGATAAGCTCTTTCGGAATTTACTGTATTTTTCTGTTATCTGCCGGTTATCACCGGTCGCACAGACTCTCAGAACAGAAGTTAGGTATTTATGCGCGCCACGGTATCGCATCCCACCCACGTTGTTCGCGTGTTTCGGAAGTCTTTTCCGGACATTCATCTTCCGTGACCACAGTGCAGGTTCGTTCTGAAACAAGTTTCTAAAAATAACGAAAATTAAAAATTCCAATACTCGTTACTTATTACTTATTACTCGTTACTCGTTACTTATGATTACTTAAATTTAGACTTGGTTATGTACGTGGTATAAAATATCGAAAATAGAAAATTAAATCAAATTTTTTAATCCAGTCAGAAATCTATTGAACAGAAATAGAGTGGGACAATAAAATTACACGGTAAAAAAGATCTAAAGTTTAGTTGAGTCAAACCTTGCTATAAATACAGTCCGGTGTTGAATTTCGTTAGCCCTAATCGTACAGTTTTTCTTAAGATAAATTTTAAATCCACAAAAACCGGTCGCGATGCATTTTATGACGCTTATCAAAAAATAATGGAAAAAACAGCTTGAAAGACTTATAGCTATGAATACATTCTTGATGTTCGAGAACGTTGTAGTTTCAGGTTCCGCTGTATTTCTTTCAATGTGATCGAAAAAGAGAAGAAAATTTCAAGAGTTCTCGCTGCGCTGGTTGCACGTTTACACATCATAGACATAATTTTTTCGGGGAATATATCACGACGGTTGTTTTTAGCAACGCGCTTCGCTGCAATTAAAGTCAAACGACTAAAAGCAAATCTAGCACGCGGTCGTCGGCTTAATGCACTGCAGAGTGATGCACTTCCTGTCGCGCGTGCGTTCCAGATTTCTTGCTAAATTTCAAGTCCAAGATGAACTTAGCAGAGATTCAAACAAGCGTGTGGTAAACATGAGATTCGTGACTCTTTTGTAATTACCAGACTGTTTATGGATGTTACGTAGATTTATACTTTTATAAAAATAACTAGGTTTCAAATTGACGGGTTTCTAACCTCATGAACAAAATTTGCAAAAATAATTACTATTATGACCAACAATTTTTGCCAAATTTTATTAATTACAACCAACAGAACATTGAAAAATGTATTATACGTATATTTGAGGAAAAGTCTAAAGTTTAACCCTTTTAGTGCCAAACAACGATATATCGTAGCGTATGCAATGGCGACCAACTATTTGCATCGCGAGAGAACTTGATCTCAAAATAAATTTATAAAACGTTATAAATTTCTCCCTTTATTTCGCAATATGCTTCTTTTGGAATTTTGTAAATATTATCCTTACTTCGGTTTTTATGAACTTTTTCCTAAACTTTAGCAAGTTCGTCAAATTGGTCCGGTATTTCTCTTGGCACTAAATTATGTTGTATATACGAAATGCTAATCACAATTTTAAAAACGGTCGTTTGACCGGTCGTGGTAGGAATACTGTTAAAGTTAAACGAAAAATTTGTAATACAGTGTACGGAATACTTTTCGGAGCCGCTGTACGTGTAAACTTCAGCGAAGAAATCAGTCGGATAGATAAAAGTCGACGTGATCTATCGCGAAATCCTAATATACTCGCGGAAGTGCTACGTATCGTCAACGTGTGAGCTCATCGTCGAGAAATTCCGCGGCGAATTCAGGCAATTAAACAATTTGTAGCGGCTAAGCGAACGAACGTTTGCTGCCGCTTTTCCCGAGAATCGCACGGCGGGTTCTTAACGGTTAGATCGCTTATGAAGTCGTGGGCTCGTCGCTCTATCATGCCTTTTGCTCATTGTTGCCTTTTCCGGACGCGAATCGCCTTGCTCGTTTCTGGCCGCGCGATCAGCTTCCATTTGTCGCCTACAATGTCGCTGAAAGAGGTATAATTCTCCTTGGAACAGTTAGTTTCGCAGCTGCGTACGCGCTGGCGAGCTTTTGCGTCCTTCGACGCCGTAAATTGCCTCATACGTGGAATTCTGGATATTCGATCAGCCGAGGCCTGTTCCTCGAGCGTCGTTCTTCGATCGCATCACAAAGACGACGAAGAAATTACGAAGCCGTATACGTGAGACCACCGAATTCGGTGTTAACGATAAGAACGGCATTTACGGGAATTGAGTCACTTTTTAGGAAACCCACAGCATCATTATGGGTTTCGGACAGTTTTTCTGAAACGTTCGTTCAGAGGAAACTTCGAACGAACGTTTCTGCGGGAAACAATTATAATTTTGCTTTTGTTACGTCAACGCTGTCAATTATTAACCAGTTAACTGTGGCGCCCCCTTTTTAAAGCGCGCACTTATATGTGTCGGGAAAATTGAGCGATGACGAGTATACTCGTCAATCACAGAGTAAGTGTCGCTCTAAAAATATTGGATCAAAAAGATGGGTTTATTATATAAAATTGACAATTTCATTACTAATATCTACTCATTTGGTTAACACAAACATATATTACATACATATTAAACGAAAAACACAAGAAAAATTAAATACATATAAAGATAAGAATTTAAATTCCTGTTGTCCTGTGGCGGACCATCCCTGAAGGAATCTTATAATAAGTTAGCTTCCCCACTTTTGCGTTTGTCCTTTCTACGCTAACATCTAAAAAACGTTATCATCGCACATAATAAATTCGTTACGTGAACTAATAAGCTGTTTCAGCCGGTGCATGCGGGGGCGCATGAGTTTATCTCAAATTATTTATATTTTTTATTCGTTTGTTTTATTCCGGCCTAGCCTCAAAATATTCTAAACATCTTGAAATTTGAGAATATGTTTTGTTTTTCTCAAAAATTACAATTTAAATAGCCAATGGTCACTACTTTATACGCATGACGAGTATACTCGTCAACACACAAAATCGTGCCACTTCTCCATGACGAGTATACTCGTCACTCACAGTTAACTGATTAATACATTGCGTACGGGTAACGAGATATCTCGTTTTAATACTTTCTCACACACGCGTATCCACGACTATAAATAATTTGATCTATTTGTTATGTTTGTTAAATTTGCCACGTTTATTGTTACACAATAAACCGATGATTAAGAAACATATACTAACATTTAAGAATTTACAAGTGTAAATTGAAGAAGGTGCTTGTATGAACTGTATTCAATTTTTTGGCGAACAGAGCGCCGTCCTCAATGTGTTAACGCAATTTCTTTTGTTTTCCATTTCATTGTTCGCATCGTGGTTTACTGCCAAAGCAGATACGCGCAAACATCTGCGATCACGTAATTTTTATTTCCGTACGTTTGCTCACGTGCACGTTTCCGTTTGTCGTAAAGAACCGACAGCAACACCTGTATCGGTGTAAGTAGACAAGTTCAACATGCTTGTAACGGTGTGTTTGAACGTGAAATGTTTATAAATCATATCGATTGATATACCCACAATAATTAAGTTAAAAAATATAAATAGTTACGAAAATATACGAAATTAATGGTACAACTATATTGCACGCTATTATTCTTTTTAACCTAGGTACATAATTTTCTGGTTTAACAATTTCTTATACCCTTTACAAATCGCTTTCAATACGCCATTATATCACGATACATTTCTTGCTCCATTCAATTAAGATTATATATTATAGATTCATTCCAGTGAAATACAAATCCTTCCATTTATGTATCTTACATACACATAGGCGTCACGTAATTTTTTTGCACGCAACCACATCACTTCCACGTCATTTACATTTACAAGGCACGATAGAAAATGATACGCTACTTAAACAGAGATTACACGATCTTTTTCCCTTCTACGCGGGAGCAAATAGGAGCGATCGGTTTCCTGTCGGCTCGCCAACGTTGGCCAGCTGAAAAATCGACCGGTCTACTAATGATCCCGCGAAGTGTTAAGTGTGCTACAAGGAGGAGCGAAAGGGTGTACCAGTTAAGCGCTCACTAAAAAGAGCTTTTAGAGGTGCGATGGGAGGTCTTGGAGTGGCCTGAACGACATTTATGATTCACACTCTATCCATTATCTTCGACGCGTTCAGCCGGTGATTACGGGGCAGAACGAGCCCGATCCATCTTTCTCGAAACACCGTTTCCGCAGAAATCGGTCGGTTATTAAGGCGCGCGGTTTCCAACGCTTCCCCTTAAACGCGTGGCGATTTTATCTAAGTTTGGTATCGAACCAGAATCGTTCCCTCTTACGTCCACTAGGAAACAGAAACGTTTTTCTTTTTCTTTTTTTTTCTTCCAACCCGTGAACATTTACTGCTAAATTTGGGACACATTCTTGTGCGGTAGTTAACTCCATTAGTTCGAACGATGTCGATGATAATTAATTTACGGTGAAATTTATAGACCGGTTGTTGCGAGCCAAGGAATTTACAGCTGTGACTCTCTCGGGATCGTTTATTTGTTCGTTGCAGTTCCAGGTCTTGCTTAACCGTTTGCGTACCTGAAGGTTTTCAAAAAACACGATGGAGGAACGCCAAGGAGCGCGATCTTTCGATCATGTGTTGAAAAAAACCGAAGAGCGCGACAGCGTTCCTTTGATTATGTGTCGAAATATTGTTTCTTCTTTAAATTTTTCATATTTTCAATTTATAACTTATTATTAGGTGTACAAGTTAATTTTAGTCTTTTATTTGACAGGTTCAGAGTTTATTTAAATTTTTATGCCCAAAGGATAATGGATGAAGTAATTTCCCTCACTTTCTATAACCTTTGCTCATCTTTCGGGCAACTGTGATGTCTGATTTGAAGAAACTAGGCTGTTTCATTTCGATGAAATGATCTAAAAATGATTGCAATTCCTTTTTCATCCTGGAGGTTGAAATTTCCTTCCCGGAACCTTCGGTATCAGTATTTGCTCGATGAATAAGTTATAGAATTTTCACTAAGATCATCATAGATCATTTCTGCAGCTTCAGCGGCGTTTCTTTTTTAACTGAAGTGCGAAGAGCAGAAAATGACGAATGCACTCTTTGCTGCACGCCAGCGTTTAAACTATTGTTTACCTAGATTATATTGATCAAATCAAGCAGTCTTCTGACGTTTTGGAAAGCTAGATGTCTACACTATAAGACTCCAAAAATATCGTTACGATAGTCAAATTGTGAATAATCTTTTTCATCGTCGAAAAATGAAAGACTAAAATTAACTTGTACACCTAATATTTTATGAAATACTATTATATATACAGTAGTGGACAAAAGTTTAAGACGACTGACCAATGAAAAACATAATTTTATGGTTTCCAAATATTGTTTATCTATTCATTTTTATTGTCATTATGGTGAAACACTATTTATAGATTATCATAGAATACAAATTTTATTTATACTTTCATTTCTCATTAATTAATTAATTTATTTTCTTTGACCCTTTGGTCTTAAACTTTTGTCCGCTACTGTATATTCTTATACTAGCTGATGGCGATGCGACGTACATGCGTGTAAAAGTTTGAGCGCATTTCGGCAAATTGTAAGTGCTCTGTCAGTTGTCTGTATCGTTCAAATGCATTGGGTTTTCATCGACAGGAAATCGGAAGAGCTCGAAAGCGGCTCGTGGCACGCAAACGGTTGATTCAAATCTCTGGATCGGCTTGCTGAAATAATTCCGTGGAATCGCAGTGACAGGCCGCCCATAGCTATCAACAGCCAAGCATGTTAGCATGTTTGTTAAGCATAAGAGACGAGAACGTTCCGTTGTTCGGTCGCGCGATATGGTCGCCACTTAGATAATAAACGGCACAAACGTTCAAGAAATGCTACTGGTGGCAGAAGCATCAACGCGCAGTGAAAGTGGCAATGAATCGCCAGTGGTAGCTGCGTTCCTCGGACGAAAGCCGCCCACTCGTCGAAAGCGAGCGAGCGAGGAGGAAGCTTAGTGGTAAGAGAAACAACGAAGGAAATAAGAAATCGTAATTAGAAGGCGCCATTGCCTCGGGCCACTAACTCAGCACCGTTCTAACGAGGCCAATTAGCACTTGATCCTGCTTGAATTACGATCGCGTTACCGATCCCGCCGCCTTTGCCGTTGCTGAGGCAGTTTCTTGCCCGCGGATTCGTTAAAACGGATCGCCCTGGCTATTATTCGCGGTGGCCAATAAAAATCACGGCCACTTTGTCCCGCGGACGAAGTATTAGGGGCAGGAATGCCGGTGACAAGATCTTGAATTCCTCGTTTGCAATAAGAACGATCCAATCTCTTATTGCGATTTTATTGCGGCTCGCGCGTTCAACGAGCGCTTGAAATTGCTCCCTGCGGATAAACTTCTGCGGTGTTCCGTTTGTTTCACGCCGATTTTCTTGTTCGCCCGCTTCTTGCGGATGAAGACGTAATTTTGTTGGCCTTGGGCAACCGTTTCTTTCGCGGTTTTGTAGTTGCGTGACAACGAATTTGTCGGGAGAGACCGTGTTGATCGCGGTGATCGTTGCTTCTTTTTAAACGAGGATCGGAGGGGTTTAACTGTTTGAGGCACAGCATTTCAGAGAATAAATAGACCCATGTTGCACAGGAATTTTGTTGTACTTTAAATTAAACAAACCTATACTAACCTGTATTGACATGTTGAAACTTGCCAACACAAACGAACATATTTGTAACATTTTTTTATGGTATTACCAACTGTTTTAAACAAATAAAAATGCTCCACCGTGCATTACCGTGCATCAAAAAGGTGGGGCATTTTTAATCCCACCATGCTCCAAAGAGTTAAAAAAGAAGGGATAGGAAAATAAATTATGAATACATAGCTATGAAGTTAATTGATCAACATTTTTTAGAAAGTTAACAGGGGTGAGCATTGTAATTAGTTAAGTCTATACACTTAACTCGAGTACAATATAACGAGCACAAAATGATATTCAATGTTCTCAGTTGTTAAGATTATTGACGCGGTTTACGACGACCTTCGGATTTCTTTTTTATCGCAGAAAATACACTCGATAGAGGATACTTAATCGCGTGTCGACGCACTCACACGTTTACGCGGAATCAGAATTACAGTAGCTCCATTCATTCCGTGCAACTCGATTAAGAGTCGCGTGCACAACGTACGAACGCTTTCGCCGTACTCTTCTAGTTCCATTCTTAAAAATCGAGTTATTACGTCCAAATGAAATCATTGATCTCAGAATGATCGCCGCTAGAAAACGGCCTCGTGCTCGTACAATGTGTTTCGAGTAACCACCGTACTTCGAACTAAAATTACGCTTAACGAAGGTGATCGAGGGGAGGATGTAATTGTTTTTAATAGCGTCTGGAAGCGCCGTTCATTTGCTTACGTTCAAACAGCACTTTCCTCGTGAAAACGTTTCCGCGGCACTTGTCGTGACCTCAAGTTCGAGTGCAGAGCACTCTTCCACTGACGGTAATAGCACCCTCGCGAACCGTCAAGACACGAAGGATTATAAATAGATCGGCCAGCAACGATATCGTTTAATCGAACCTGTCCTTTGTTGTCTGACACGTCATGGCTACGTTACTCCTCTGGTTAAAGGAACAACAAGAACAGCTACCGATTCTAAGAATAATCTTCGGTCTTATTATTCATTGCATTGGCACAAGACTCAACGGTCATCTTTCATTGGATCACGAGTTTGCTTTTTATCCATCCGCAATATGAAAGCTTTTAGACATAAGATTGTACAGCACGCGAATATTTGTCTTTTCCCGTTTTTCGGTATACAACACGAATGAAACAAGCCACGAAATACGACAAACATAAACTTCGTCAAACATACTTAACCCTTTGACTGGCCACGCCGAAATCACATGTTTCGCTCAGGACGCCATGGGAGTACACCACTAGATGCAATATTTCATAGAAATTAATCTGTTATTTTCGATGTTCTAATAAAGATTTTTAATTGTCCAATGGGACACTTTTTACTTCAAAATATCCTGTAATTAGCGATAATGTTCAAAATGTACGAGTTGTCAATTTTTGTTCCACTTTTGCAATTGTAAACAGTTGAAGCGTTCCGGTCACCAATGACCACTGTGACGTCACAGATGAACCCATGGCCGGTCATAGATGACCAACGAGGCGATCAAAGTGTAAAAAAAATTAACTTAACACTTTGCACTCGAGAGGTGACTGTTGTAGTCATCTAACGATACCAGCTTCAAAAATTTTCAAATTCGAAATATTTATTAGGATTCGTCTATATTACACGTCATTCAGTTTAACACTATTCCTACCACGACCGGTCAAATGACCGTTTTTAAAATTTCGATTAGAATTTCACGTATACAACGTAATCGAACCGCCTTTAAACTTTAGACTTTTCCTCAAATACACGTATAATACATTTTTCAATATTCACTTCTTTTGTCATTCTTTATTTTCTCAGAAAAATTTGTAGTCTGCCTCACGTGGGAATGTCGCGATAGGAATAGGTATACGTGAAGTGTCGGTAGGAATAGCGTTAATTAAGCGAAACACTCTAATTTACATATATGACTATTTAACCTCTGAGTCTAACTAATAAACAAACTAACTAAAATCTGTAAATTTGCGAAACTATCATTCGGTGACTGACAGTCACCTCTCGAGCGCAAAGTGTTAACTCTTTGGAGCATGGTGGGATTAAAAATGTCCCACCTATTTTATGCACGGTAATGCATGGTGGAGCATTTATATTTGTGTAAAACAGTTGGTAATACCATATAAAAAATGTTATAAATATGTTCGCTTGTGTTGGCAAGTTTCAACATGTCACAATACAGGTTAGTATAGGTTTGTTTAATTTAAAACACAACAAAATTCCTGTGCAACATGGGTCTATTTATTCTCTGCAATCCTATGCCTCAAAGAGTTAAACGCACCAGTCCCGTCTATTCGTCCATCGTCGGCTAATCCCAAGAAAATCATCGCCACCCCTTTTCAACGAACCATCCAGCGCGTCGTCTCCTCTCTTCGCTCGATTCCTCCATTTATTCGACACGTATCGTCCATACGTATAACCCCATCGGAATCGAAGGGCCATCTCGTCGCGAAGTTAAACGCCAGCTCTCTGCTACGGCGTCGATCTTATTCGCATGCACGCGAAGAAACGGCGGCGCCGATCGATGGCGCGGACTCCTCTTAGGCCTCGTTTTTTCCCTGCTCGACACGGCTGGATCGGTCGTCGACGACCGATTGATGTAATTGCGTGACTGGCAGCTCGTCTAAAGTGACCGATCGGCCGTCAGGGTCCCTGCTCGTCGTGCTCATAACGTATGTACGCACGTAGATGCGGCCGTGTAGACGTATGCACTCTCCTGGATCCCACCGGATATTCTCCCATACACGCGTCGTTTTCTTACTGGCAGTCTCTGTCGGTCTACGAGCTCGCCGGTTGAAACGACGATGGTTGGGTCGGCTCGCCGTGGAGCTTCGGTGGAAACCTCCATGTTTATTCAGATCAAGGTGATTACAAATTGTTGAGGCAAAATAATGTTTATTTGTCGTTCGTGGAAAACTCTGCATACTGAAGGCGTTGGGAAATAATGGATTCCCTTTCCCTAATTGATTTATGGTATGCTGCCTTCTTAGGGCTTAGGGACGCGGTTAATAATCTCAGGTATAAGTGTTCATACTGTCGCCGCGTTTGCAGTTTGTTAGTTATATTTATCATTTCACGAAATTTGTATATAACTATTTACACGAGTTCCTTTTATTCCACATAATCCCTCAACACAAATTTTGACGAGAAAAAAATTATTCCAATATTATTCTCGTACGTGTCACATGTAACACGCTGAAAAAATAGGTTTGCAAGCTTATTCGCTTGATTTTAATAGTATTTGAATAAAAGTTTGCGGTATATTTGGCAAAAATTCCAGGATCGATTTGTGAACTATGCATTAAAATCTCAAAATTTGGAAGATAGGATCATATTGATTGGGACTTCGGTTAATAATCTCAGGTATAAGTGTTCATACTTTCGCTACGTTTGCAGTTTGTTAGTTATATTTATCATTTCACGAAATTTGTATATAACTATTTACACGAGTTCCTTTTATTCCACATAATCCCTCAACACAAATTTTGACGAGAAAAAAATTATTCCAATATTATTCTCATACGTGTCACATGTAACACACTGAAAAAATAGGTTTGCAAGCTTATTCACTTGATTTTAATAGTATTTCAGTAAAAGTCTGCGGTATATTTGGCAAAAATTCCAGGATCGATTTGTGAGCTATGCGTTGAAATCTCAAAATTTGGAAGATAGGATCATAGCGATTGGGACTTCGGTTAATAATCTCAGGTATAAGTGTTCATACTGTCTCTGCGTTTGCAGTTTGTTAGTTATATTTATCATTTCACGAAATTTGTATATAACGATTTACACGAGTTCCTTTTATTCCACATAAACCCTCAACACAAATTTTGACGAGAAAAAAATTATTCCAATGTTATTCTCATACCTGTCACATGTAACACGCTGAAAAAATAGGTTTGCAAGCTTATTCACTTGATTTTAATAGTATTTGAATAAAAGTCTGCGGTATATTTGGCAAAAATTCCAGGATCGATTTGTGAGCTATGCGTTGAAATCTCAAAATTAAGGAAGGTAGAATCATAGCGATTGGGACGGTCTTCCACGAGTTTCGCATTGGTTTATTTCGAGCAACTTTTCGACGGAAGCTTTCAAAGGGTTGGAGGCAAAAAGGAACGCATCGTACTGTATTTCTGCATTCTCGCCATGCACATTGATGTACAGCGATGAACGTAAACGAACTTCCGTACAGGCAGGGACTACGCGATAAAATGGCTTGCACGTGAAACGAAACCAAAACCGCCTCCTTCTAGCGGTGACGTCTTTTACTTCCTACGTTTCTCTTGCTGCGTAACCCCCTTCACGCGTTCTGCCCTAAGTAATCGTGTTTGACGTATCTGGAAATAGACCGTTCGATATAATTGGCCCGGCTGCGTTTCTCTTAATTGGCTAATAAATTTTAGACACCTTCGATCCTGGTTCTACGTATGGTTCAAATTATCGTCGGTCAAGTTTTCTGACAGGGTTGTGTCTGTGTGAAGTCAGGAGGATTGTAAAACGAGGAGCAGAAAGAGTTTGCCAGTCGACTCCGAGTAAATTGAATGATCGGTTCCCCGTCGTGAATAAAATAATGAATTAGATAAAGTGTCATGGTCTTTGATGCAAGAATGCAGCTGTTATTGCACAGTGCATCGTACGATACGTTATTTATACGGAGTTCGGGAAAAACTGTGTTATTGTTAGATAAGGAGCTTGTACTTTATCATTGCTTTGATTAGTTTAAGCGTATTGAGAATTCGAAATGAACGCATTGAAATTATTTACTGATATTTAATAATCAGTAATTTTCTATATTATTTAACCCCTTCATAGTTCCCTAAAAATATTTTTAAGTGAAAGAAGAATTACAGCTTCTTGCATCTTCCACTATCACTAATAATACTATCAGTAAAATCAAACACCAGCAAATACCTGCCAAGCAACAATTAGAGCATCGAAGGTTCGACAAAGAATAAAAGGAGAATCAATTTCCCCTCGTTCGAACGAAAGAATTATCCAATCACTAGCTCTCACGATTTACACTTACGCGCGTAAGAAAAAGCAAGGGAAAAAGGAGGGAAAGAGAGTGAGAGAAGAATTTTTCACACATACATCGCCGCCGGTAATGCAATTTTATCCGCTACTTTTCCGCTTCTTTTCCGCTTTCATGGCTGACGGAACAGCCGGCGTCTTCCACTGAAATATCATTGCCAGTCAAGAGGCGGCCAAGAAACGCGGATATTTGTGGGATTGCGAAAGGGCATTCCCTGCAGGCGGGATCGCGGGGCGGAAAGAGCGAATTACCAGAAGAACACGGCTATAATAACCGCTCGTTTTTCTCGATGACACGTAATTGCCCCAGCGGAGCACGTGAAATAGTGTATCAGTCGCGGATAAAACGTTCTGTCAAACTCGGTACACGTACGGGAGCGTGTACCGGGCTCGAACTGGTTTACCGGTGCGGTGAAAAACGGGAAATTATAGGAAATCGGCGAGATACCGGCCGCGCGGGAAAAATCGCGGTCGTGGAACAAGAGCAGGGACACGATCTGTAAAAATTGATAATCGTGAAAAAGTCGGTGGCGCCGGATGAATTATGTATTTGGAGGAAACAATGGAATAGGGTGACGTGCTCTGGTTACTGGTCGAGAGACGATGTAACAATGGCTGCGAATTAATTCGCTGGTATCTTGTAACGAAGCCAGGGACTACGTTTGAACAGATGTATCGCGACGAAGGTAACTCGGTTTCCGTTGTCATCCAGAGCGAAAAATTCATTGGGCCAGATCGAAAGCAATTAACACGTTAAGTGTCACGTCGGTCCTTAGGGATCGGTTACAGGGTTGGAGGGAAAGTTTTGTCGTATTTTAAATAGGCAGGTAATTTTTCTTGTAAATAAAAAAACATCTGGTTAGTGAGTCATTGGGAATTTTTTTTGTTTTTTTTTTATTTGCTGTATAATATAAAAGGAGTCCTTTTTTACCGTTCATCATTTACTTGTGATATTTAAAGTGAAAAACGTGTCAGTAGATAAAGTGCATTTACGGCACTGCATTTTATATGAATTCCAAAAAGGAAGCAACGCATCGGTTGCATGTAAAAATTTATGTGCGGTATTTGGAAAAGATATTGTAAATGTTCGTACTTGTCAAAGATGGTTTAGCAAATTTCGTTCCGGGGATCTGAGCCTCCAAGAAAGTGATCGATCTGGACGATCATCCAAGATCGATAATGATGTTTTGCGGTCCTTGTTGGAAAATAATCCACATTTAACAAATCGAGAAATTGCAGAAGAGTTTGGCATTCATCATACAACTGTTGGAGATCACGTTAAATCTCTTGGGTTTGTGTTAAAGCAGAGTGTTTCGGTTCCACATGAATTAACGGAAACAGAAAATACGACAGAACTTTCCCTCCAATCCAATAGATTCGTGTTACAGTAGCGCGCGGGTTTTCTCTTGCATACTGATAGCGAAACGAAAGATTTCGCTTAGGGGACATCGGTTTTTGTTCGATGAATGCTTTAAGAAAAAGAATATAATATAAAATAGTCAATGTAATTTATTGAAACAAGGTAAACAAAGGTTAGACAATTTTCTGTACCACTTGATTTAGTCTGGGCCTGAACGGAACGGCAACCAAAACGGGCTGGGTACTTAACGTGTTAATCTAGAACGCACCCGAGTTGGCAATTTAATTTTAATCGAGTTTCAATCTTGTTCGAGTTACGAAGGTCGCAAGGAATTCCTGAAAGCGATGCTGGGCAGGCTCGCTGGTGTCTGATCGATTGATCGATCGGCTGATTCTGCGGCAGAGGAAAACGAGCCGCGAACGCGCCACGGCGGCGCAACATCGATCCAGGATTAATGATGCATGCACGTATTCCATGGAACGTGTGCGGGGGAGTGCGTGGCAATAGGCCTTTAAGGCGATGTCTAACTCGACTTCCTAGTCGATAGCTCGAAACACGACCTCCGTGTCACGATACAAGACGTTTAGCAAATGCACACGCGCAAAGTCTTTCACCTTTGCTGACACGAATTCCTTTTGTGGGAGTTCCCGTTCTTTTTCATTAGAAGATAAAGTTCAAGGATTTTCTTGACATTATCAGCTTGAATATTCAGCGTTTTATAGATTTGTATTTATATTTTTTCATTTTTTTTCTTTTTTTTAGTTTGTAAAATACGAAGAATAATGATTTGCATAATATTCTTTAAGATTAAGCATACAAATTTTTAGAATCACTAAGGATCACTGTATAAACTTAGACGATTTATAACTGACACACGATAATAAAGTAAGCCATCAAATCCCTTTAACGTTCAAGTAACAAGTTAAACGATCCCGAGGTTGTCTTCCATTTGTCCAATGTAGTTATGCGTGGATCCGTTTTGAAGGGTCGATTCAAAGAACGTACCCAATTATCTGGGGGCACCCGGTACGTGGGCAAGGGTCCGTTCGAACGAAACGTCCGAGATATGACGTCTCTGTTTGAAGTAGCGAAGGACGACACTATATAATTGCGTGCTTCCGTTTCAGAGAAATGGGGTTACCACAGGCAGGGTTCGTGTCAAGCTGGATTGGGCGCTGCCATGTCCAAGGTAAGTTGGAAGAAAAAAAATATCAGACCCATATAATATTTAAGATACTCGATACAATACTTTATAAACAGATACATCAAAAGTACTAATCGTTAAATCTCTAGTATCCCATTACTAAATTATCGAAACCTCATAAATTTCCACAAAATTTCTCAAAAATGTCTCCGATCCTCTTCGCGAAACTCAAGATCTCCATTCAGCATCGATTCTCCCTCCAACCGAATCCTCCACGATTCGCAACCGAAAACAGTTCCTCCCCCAAAGCTATCACCCTCCGGTTCCACAAATCACCCTGCACCGCGGCAGTGGCAGGGAACAAACCAGAAGGGTGGGACACGCCGAGGGGGATTGAAATGCAGTGTTCGAAACTATTGAAGTCAACGAGTGAGTCCAAATACGAGGCTTTCCCGGGGTCCTGGTTCTCTTTCGCTGCGATCTCTAACTGTTTAAGTCGCTGGCGTAAATACAGAGGGCCGGCGGATATAAATACGGTAACCCCCGCGTGTCCTGGCGGTTGCCACGTTCTGAAAGAGTTAAGAGGCGACACGAGGGGTCGGAGAGAACAGCCGAATATGGCCAGGAATGTGAATTCCTGCCTTACGCACCTCCGACCGCGGCCATTCGTATTCGTGGTGCATGGCGAGGGTATAGAAAGTCGGCCTCCGTCCTCTTTTTCGTTTCCTCCACCCCTTCCTTACTCTTTCCTCTTGCACGATTGTCTTGTCGAAAGCTCGATTTTCTGGCCCGGTCGGTAGATCCTGAGGCCCGATCGGTCCAGGACCACGTAGGCGTCGGCTCGCAGCCTTTTTTTCCCCGCCCGATTCCGCCTGCAGATCGACTCGTGCGCGCAACACGTTCCCTGGCTGCACCTGCGTCCACGGTGATACCTTCTTCGTGGTCGGTGTCGCGATAAGTATCGCGGGACCAATAGGTACGAATTCGAAATTGGTATGTCAGCGGTTTATCTGTTGGGATCCTGGAGAACAGAAAAGGGGTGGGACGGTGCTGGTGTACGTGAAACGTATGAAAAACATGGTTGCCTCTGAGGAAGGTACCTACTGATGGATTTTGGGGACAGGTTAATCTTGCGGCTGGGGAAATATGGTTTCAGGGAAACGTTTGATTTATGGGTTTTGGGTTCGTAAGGAGATTCGTTGGATCCAACCACTTTAAGCATGTCAAGCTAGTATTTCTCTACTCCACCGTATCTTTTATCTGGAAACGTTCACCTGAAGAATCAACTGCAATTCTCATACATATTAATACCCTATCACTTTCTTAACTAATTTCAATCATTCCAACATCCTCCTCGTCCCAATCATCTGCCTGTGATTGCATCTTTCAATCTTAGTCCTGCCACGATTCGTTTCTTCTTACCACGTTCTTGTCTTCCGGAACCGCGTGACCCAGAGACTGAGATCTAATCTCGAGGACGGCAGAAGAAAGGCAGGATTTCCGGTCACGGGGCTCCAATCCACGCTGGGAGCGGCGTTATCGGAGCAGCGGGACAGCTTCGATTGCCCGCAAAGAAATAGTGGGACAATTCTGCGGCCACTCAGCCGGCTATCTCTCCATGAATGTATAATTCAGAATTGTCCGGCTATATGGCAGATGTTTAATGCATGTCGCGGTCCGTGGCCAGCTCTAACTTTGCTTCAGCATTCAATGTTAATACCCCACCCCCGCGGTACGAGCGGTCAATCGTGGCCCCTTACCCACGGTCCCCGAGTCATGAAACGACGCTGGCGCAATGATTTTAGGCAAATTCGATTCCTCCTTTCATCCTCTGTCCCTTTTCCCTTCCGTCCCATTCGCTCCGTCGATCTTTATTCGCCGTTTTCGAAGTCGCGCCGCGCCGCGCCGCTGCTTCAACAGCTGCACACCGCTGGCGAATTCTAATGGGCCGTTTAACTCTGTGATGAAGACGTGGATCTTCTTCTTAATGGCGTTTCAGGAAGTTCCAAGAGTCGTCATGGTATTTTCCTGAAGGGTTCTGGGGACAGAATGCGATCAGGTTTTGTTTGGATAAAAAAATTAAGGTGCATCGATCGATCTTAGTTTCGTTCAACGTTAAAATTGCAGGGGTGTCAGCAAGCTTGCTGTCTATTTAACGTAAAACGGTCTTCCATTTGTAAATGCTTTTCGTCCCTCGGACTTTTCCCCGACTGTCCGTCTACTGTAACCGCTAGAAGAATCCCCGAGTGCACTAAATCTCGAGGCCGGTGATTTAGAAGGCTCCTCGACGCCGTTCAGTATGCAATCGACCATCGATCTTCGCGTTAAACTGCCGCTCCTGGTACCTACCTCTGTTGTACCTGATTCACCGCGTTATCCCCCGATCTACAGAGGATCTAGTCAAGATCGATTGATATTCGGCCGATACCGATCTATACGACTTCGAACGCGATCATCGATCCTCTTGTTCAACGAATCGAACGCGTATCCCCCGTTCACCGGAACGAAAATAATTCTAGGGAGGTCCCTTTTGTGAAATCTCAATGTTACAGCAGCATTCCCGGCCTCGAAAAAGTCGTTTTAGATCGAGCTCGATAGAGATTTATCTTTTACAGTCGATCGTGCTCGATCTCTCGGTTCAGGGAGTAGAAAGTGCAGTTTCGATATTCCTGGCGATCGTTGTTTTGAGATACGCGAAGTTGTTAGAGGGAGAGTTGAGGAAATATGCAATATACAGTATACACATTGTAGGAAGCCATTTTTAATTTATGTTTAACCCTTTGCACTCCGCGTCATATCGAACGTATTGAATGGACGTATTCTCGGTTCCTCAAAATCACTATTTTTGTTTATTTATCTTGAAAACTGTACAATATTTTAATTCGATATCTTGTGCTATTTTAGCAGGAAACTTCACAGAAACATGCATTTCTGAAAAGGTTGCACTGGGATAAGTTGATTCCCCGGAATCACTAATAAATTGTAATGTCCCCTGAGAAACGACAACGGAATGCAAAGGGTTAACCGAAAGAGCGGATATAACTTGGATTGCATTAAAAAATTTCAAATTTAAATGTAAATTTGAATATTTGATTTTAAATGAATTATTGTACAATTTCTCAAATTTAAAACTTTGGTTTTCGCAATCCTTAACGGTCCTCAGAACATGACCAACAGGAGCAGTAGAAACAAATTCACCCTCTTGTACCTCTTCAGCCTCTCAAACCGCTCACTCGTAATAACAGCCAAAATACAACACGTGTCCACTTTAGCTGTCACACTTGAGAGGGGGCCTACACCCACTTTTGCAATTCAGAAAAACTGCTTCCGCTCGAACAGCGTTTACATTTTCCTCAACAACAGCTGGTCGCTTTGACGTTATTCGTTATTCGAAATTGTTTAAAGCAGCTTGAATAACTTAACTCTTTGAGGTACAGGATTTCAGAAAATAAATAGATCCGTGTTGCACAGAAATTTTGTTGTGTTTTAAATTAAACAAAATTGGTATATTTTTATTTACGAAATACTGACATGTTGAAACTTGCCAACACAAACGAACATACTTATAAGATCTTTTTATGGTGTTACCAACTGCTTTACGTAAATAAAACTAAATATAAATCGATAAGCATGCAGCTATTGCAATATTTCGAGGTGGGTTTAAAAACGTCCCACCATGCATTACCGTGCATCAAAAAGGTGGGACATTTTTAATCCCATCGTGCCCTAAAGAGTTAATGCGGTTCACCTTAACGGAATACCTGTCGTCTCGTTCGTCGTCAAAAGAAATCAGGCCCACCCACTTTCGAACCCCTCATAAACGTTTCCCGACTTTTTCAGAAGCTCTCGCTGAAGTCGTTTCAAAACTTATTGGCCAGGCCGCGGCACGCATGTATAGACGCGCGCATAAATACGCAGAAACGGAGGCATAAATTTCAGCATGCTCCCATACATATTTGAGCGACCGGTTATATTTCAATCTCGGATGGGCGCGCAGTTTCCTCCCCCTCGCGATCGGCGCCAGAGTACAACTCGTGCCGGTCGTGTTTCGTGTAGACCGGCCGGGATACGACCGCCATTGTCTCGATTGCAAATTTTTCGCGTGTAGAAGCATCCAGGCAGCGCTTCTCCGTAGGGGGTACATCGTGTCGGTTCCTTTCCCCTGTTCCTCCGAGTGTCTCCGCCGCATCGGGGCCGCTTCTGTGTTCTGCCGTGTCGTACGAGTTCGCTCGACAAATGCACGTATTTGCTTGGCTACCGGTTCACTAATATCCCCGCTGTTGAAGCAGCAACGGGAACACGGGGGCTGCAAATTTTGCTCGAGACGGGGGAACGTTCGTCCTCTGGTAGACGAAACTTTAGGCTTGGCGAAGATCGGACGGAGTGTATTTTTTTAAATTTAATCTGTGTTTAGTCTACTTTATAGGTAAAATTTAGAAAAGGTATACTACTAATATTGTCTTAAATAACGGATACTTTAAATATTTGCAACACATTTGTAAACACTTATATAGTATACTTCTAATATTCGAATTCCAACTTTCCTGCCTAAATATCAGAAAAACTGTGAAAAGAAGAAACTAAAGTGGATTAAATTTGTTAAATAAAAGTAGACTAAACACAAATTAAATTTTAAAAAATACACTCCGTCCTCTGATAGACGAAACTTTGGGCTTGGCGAAGATCGGACGGAGTGTATTTTTTAAAATTTAATCTGTGTTTAGTCTACTTTTATTTAATAAATTTAATCCACTTAGTTTCTTCTTTTCACAGTTTTTCTAATATTCAGATAGAAAAGTTGGAATTCGAATATTAGAAGTATACTATATAAGTGTTTACAAATGTGTTACAAATATTTAAAGTATCCGTTATTTAAGACAATATTAGTAGTATACTTTTTCTGAATTTCATTCATCTTTAATGAGAGTCGCCTCTTAAGCGCGAATGGTTAAATTTCCTTAATTCATTACCATCAGATAAAATACACTGAAAATCGTTCGATTTGCTTGAATTTCCATGGTCTCAGCGGATGGCGCCGGAACACAAAAGTCACGGTTATTGCGCCCATGCACGCAGAGCGCATCGGGCTGTTGGGCGTGCACGTGACTCGGTGGCACGTTTGACATTGTTGGCCGACGAGGAGGGTCCATTGTTCGCACACCGTGCGAATCGGCCGCATGGGCTGGCACACAAATAATAACATTTCTGCGCGACGATAAATAAAACCGGCCCCTAAAGTGCAGCATCGGGCTGGCGCCACCGCGCTCTGCATACGGAGAGACCGGCTGCATGCACTCTAAGCGCACTCGATGCACTGACGTAACCGAGATGCACCGCAGATACCGTCGAGGAGTTTATGTCATACAGCAGCACTTTTACTTCCATCGGGAATTAATGGTGCACGACTTTCAATGTGCAACGTTAACTTATTATTCACTCTATGGTGTTCATTTGGGAATCGAATGATGCGGAAATTGATGTAAAAAAAATGAAATGTAACAACAAATTATTAGGTTGGGGAAAACGAAATCCATTATTTTTTCGGTAGATGACTGTATCAATCGATATCTCGTGAAGTATCGATCAAACTGTCAACAACTGGACCGTTTGAGGCTAACGATTGACCAGAAACGGCCAGAATTGGCCAACAGAAGAGGTGCCGTGTTTCATCAGAACAACGCCAAGCCACACACGTCTATAGTGACTCGTCAGAAACTCCGGGAGCTTGGTTGGAAAGTTTTGATGCATCCACCATATAGTCCGGACTTGGCACCAAGCGATTACCATCTTTTTCTTGCATTGCAAAACTTTCTTAATGATAAGAAATTGGCATCAAGAGAAGATTGCGAAAATCAATTACTAGAGTTTCTCGCGGATAGAGACCAAGACTTCTACAAGAAAGGCATTTTGTAGCTACCCTTAAAATGGCAACAAATTATAGAACAAAACGGTGCATATTTAACCCAAATCGGACAATCCGAAACATATTAAATAAAGTCTTGAAGTTCACGTAAAAATAATGGATTTCTTTTTCCCCAACCTAATATTTCATAGACAAGGAAAAGTAAAGTAGGATTTTGTACGAATGAATTACGGTGTCGAATCGAAATTCATTAAAAATTTTCTATCCCTGCGTTTTACACAGAGAAACGGATCCAATTACAGAAATGTGAAAGATGAACCCTAATGCAAACGCAGCGAAGTCTACGGCATAAACTCCACAATCGGGCAGAATTACAGCGCGAAGCTTGTCGTATGTAACAGTGCTTACAAGTATCGCCCGTGCGGGGTCTAATGGAGCAAAGATTACTTATCGAAGGGCAGTGAAAATGCATTCCTATTATTCTCTCTCTTCCCTAGATTATACTCTTGGTATGTTTGCGCAGCGTACTCTACTCGTAGTTTATCCATACTTATTTCACGTGCAAGCAAAGGATTGCGGTTATTAAAATTTTATATTTAAAAAAATATTCACAATTGAAATTTCACAAAAAAAAAAATATATATATATTTAAGTAATTTCATTTACATAGTTTATCCCACATTAACAAAATCTTAGAACACAACGTACAGTGGCTCCAAAAAGTATTCGTACACTGTATTATAAGGAAATTCATCTACTTCTGAAATTCTGATTTCAATGAAATTTTATGTGTGTACAGAGCATGGTGTGTCCTGCGTGGAGCAATTTTTTTGGCGGCAAAATATCTTTTAAGGGGGCTGATAACGAATCTCAAAGTTTCAGCGATTTTTCACGCTTTGAGTACAAGCTTTTCTGTGTTCTTTTTTTTATGGCAGAGCGATAGAGTATTAAAAATTAAACATTTTCTATTTGAAAGGTTTTGCTTCATCAAGTACCATTATAAAGTTATCTTTAAAAAATGAGAGAAAACTCAAAAACTTCAACGCTGGTTTCACCCCTTTAAAATGGCATTTAGATGAAAAGAAGAGATTAATTCATACGTATACTATTACGATCTACATACCCACAAAGTTTTATCAAATACTTCTATCAGACTCAGAATTTCAGGGTTAACCCTTTGCGGTCGGAGCCGCTCGACAAGCGTCGCTGTGGACGAGAGGTATTGGAGTGCGCAGTAAAGAAAATAAATACGTTGAACGTTATAAAAACTAAGGCTTTATTTAACACACACAAAATTTTTCATAAAATCCCCAAAAAATTATAAACAAACAAATTTGAAAATAACAACAAAAAGAAGTTTACCGGAACGGTAAAAAGGCTTGGGCGGCTATATGCCGACACTCGTCCACAAAGGGTTAAACAAATTTATTTGTGACATAGTGTACGAATATTTTTTGGAGCCACTGTATATGAGACAACGTCAGTCTTCGGCGTCGTTTTTAGATTTTCGGCTGTTCCAGGATTGTTTAATAAATCAGCTGCTCAAACATTTCAAGTTCTTAGAAACGCATAAGACACGGCAGAAAGAAAGAGAGAGAGAGTCGGAAGAAAGGAAAAAGGGCGCTCGCGACACGGCAGCGGCGAGCAGCAATAGGAACGACAGGGAAGTCTCAGGTGGCCATTTAAGGCACGGACATTTCGTTCTGTCACCGTGTTCCGTGTTCACCGTCGGCCAGCGTTGCGAGGAGGCCACCTACGCGCCGCTTCTCCTCACCCTCCCCTGGCGGCTGCATTGTTTTATAAACGGTCGCCATTTCTCATGATAAGCAGAGTAAAACGAAACTAGACACGACCCTTTCGCCGGAACCGAACCGGGGAATCCGCTCACGGTGTGTCGTCGCATTTTCACATTTTAGGTGCTCCAGAGATATCCGTTCCTCGTTCCGCTTCGCAGGAAACGGCTTTTGCCTGCTTTTATCTTTCGCCTCGACCCTCCAGGCTTTATGACAGTTTCTGCGAGTGTAGTTGTAGTGGCGCTGAAAACGATGCTTGGATTTCGTTCCCGTTTTTACGACGAACGTCTCATGCGCAAAGTGTCTAAGTACAGGCAATAAATTTAGTTAGGTTCGGGTTAACACTTTACCGACCGCTCGTGGATCAACTTATTCTCGATCGGCTCACTTTGCAGGGAATGCATCATTAACCCTTTCGCTTCGAGCGCCGCTTATAGGCGGCATCTAAATATATTTTGTATTTTAATAATTTTATATTTTAATAATTCTGTATTTCAATAATTTTGTAAGCCTTTTCATATTAAAAATGTAAATATACTTGTTACATTAGAGCAGCGATTGTTTTATTCAGCACAATTGTTATTTAAGACTTAGAAAAACGCGTACTGTGCATATTTCTGACGCGTGCTTCCGTTCAGTGACGGTACTTCGGCGGACTGGACAGCCGAAGCGAAAGGGTTAATGAATCGAACACAATGATTTTCTTCGAGTAATTAATAGTTTAATTAATAGTTTAATAGTAAGATAGTTTAACACGATTTTGCTCAAAACAGTCATCATCGTATAAGGGAACATAACAAAATTTACAAACCGAAGCATATAAAAAGCCAATTAATAGGCTTCCGGTCGGTAAAATGTTAAGGTTAGTTTGCAATCGTTTTATTGCCTAAACACAAACTTCTTTCGATGTTCACGTAATTTTCTAACTCATCTGTTACTCGTATCACCCTAACGAATGTTTCTGTCACATTCAACAAGCGATCGCCGGATCCACTGGGCAGTAACTTTCCTCCATCGTTCCTTGGCATCTTCGCCTAATCTCTTCCCCGGTATTTCCGTGTCTCTCTCTCGTTCTCCGTTTGATCCCCAGAATACGTGTATTTCTTCGCCGTGAACCGTTCTATGCATCGTGAGCATGCGTGGGCGTTGGACTGCACCGCCGCGTAGGTGCATTCTGAGAGAGTGCACTGACATTGTCCCGCGATTAACACTTTGATCCCGGTGATATCTAAGTGGAATCCCGGCAGAGACCTTTCCGCAAAGGTCAACGTAGAGGATGGCACGTACAGGGTGTTCCAGTTCAGGTGAATGAAACTGCAGAACGTTGTGAGAAACAGAACTTGCAGTACACCGGTGCAATAGACACCTGAAATGTACTATATGTTTAAGAAAGAATACTTATAGGTTTTATAGTTTTCTTTTTTTAAATTACACGTTTGTACGATTTCAGAGGTGTATAATTACGTAGCCGAGATAATTCATAACTATTGCATCAACGTTGATACTCATATTATAAATATCGGTTAACTCAAAGCCGTTCGAGGCTACCCTATGGTCGTCATAATTATTTTACGAGCAACCTGCGATAATTATAGTCGTCCCATGCCTATCTCGTGCTCGTTATACCTATTAGGCAGTCGTTTAGACTAATTTTATAGCCGCTACATTTGCCTTCTGCCAGTTTGCTTGTCACATAATTATTTATTATTGCTTTACAGCTGCCACACCCAATCTTCTGTCGCTTATAGTCACTGCTTTACGACCTCTACATATTTTCTATACCGTATGATAGTCACTTCATTGTTCTCTCGTCGAGATTCACCCTTTTAACACGTTCGTCGCCAGGTCACCCATATTTCGGTGACGCTCTTTTTCTTAAAGTTAAATAGGATTTTAAATTGGAATTTTAAAAGGAATTCAAGGGAATAAATATTGAAGTATAATATATTAGGTGTACAAGTTAATTTTAGTCTTTCATTTTTCGATGATGAAAAAGGTTATTTACAATTTGACTATCGTAACGGTATTTTTGGAGTCTTATAGTGTAGATATCTAGCTTTCCAAAACGTCAGAAGACTGCTTGATTTGATCAACATAATCTAGGTAAACAATAGTTCAAACGCTAAATGACATTCGTCATTTCGTGCTCTTCGCACTTCAGTTAACAAAGAAACGCCGCTGAAGCTGCAGAAATGATCTGTGGTGCGCTTGGTGAGAATTCTGTAACTCATTCCACGAGCAAAAACTGATACCCTGAAGATTCCGGGAAGAAAATTTCGACCTCCAGGATGAAAAAGGAATTGCAATCACTTTCAGATCAGTTCATCGAAATGAAACAGCCTAGTTTCTTCAAATCAGACATCACAGTTGCCCGAAAGATCAGAAAAGGTTATAGAAAATAAGGGAAATTATTCATCCATTATCCCTTGGGCATAAAAATTTGAATACACTTTGAACCTGCCAAAGAAAAGACTAAAATTAACTTGTACACTTAATATATAAATATAAAACACATAAAATAAAAATAAAAAGTTAAATTTTTTGCTGTTTTTATATTTTATCACCCCAGTTTTCATGTCGGATTTGGGCCCAGCGAGAAACTCAGCCGAATTAACGTGTTAACCCTCTATGGGCCCGTGTAACTTTCAGGTCACATGCTAATTTATTGACATTTTAACAAATAATTTAAATTTTTTTCATAAGATGGCGTATACATATTAATTCTATAATATTCTATAATGTAAAATTGTTTAAACTGGAAAATTTCTTTTCATTTGCATATGTAGGATTACAATTATTGATTTTCCGTTCCATCAATTTTTTTATATTTAAAACAAAAATTCGGTCCATAGAGGGTTAACCCTATTCATTTCGCGGGATATTATCGTGAACCTCGCGCGTGCTCCTCTGCCTGCGATCATTCATGATAATCGCGATCGCCGATTAATATGTATGCCGGACAGTAGTCTTTGCTACTGTTGGCTCACCGTTAGATAAAGCTGTAAGAGCGTTACCGTTACAGCGTGTAAAATGTAAATGCACCCGACGGATTTATTAATTTTTCTCACGCGTTCCCGTCCGCGACATAACCGCAAGTAGTACAGGCCTGCGCGTGTCAGACGGGTAAAAGCTGCGTGAAAGTGTTCCCCTCTGCACTCGGCGTCATGGGAACGACCTATAATAGGGAGGTTCGACCGCGATACACGGAGGTATGTCGATGATTTCGAGTGGCACTCGAGCAACTCATGCGCCGATTAAGCGCAGGGAAGAGAAGCGTGTGTGAACGTGGAGCGCTGCTTTATCACCGAACGTTGCGACACGCGTTCTCGGTGTTCACATTAAACGCCTCGGAATTTATTCGCCTCCGATAGGCCGTTCGTCCCGACTATATTTGTCTTCCACAGGGAGCCTGTAAGCTGCTGTATAAAATACGAAGTCATGCATAAATATTGGTAGGCTTGTGCAACGCGGTACGCGTTGTGTTTTAGGAAGGTGTTAAATTTAGACAGGGAACGGTGATCTTTGTGAATGATGTTCGTCGAGATCGAAGTAATTGTTACCTGCGATAAGTAATTGACACTTGGCCAACCGAATGGAGAGATCTCCCAGCTCTTCCTCGACAATGCTCTGCCATTGATTCTATTTACTTTTGTTATTAGTTGGTCTTGAGCTGGTGTTGAATTTATTAAAAATTGTACTTTGCGAAAGCGGAAAATGGATTTGATGAACTGTGAACGCAATACTTGTTTAAGATCACCTAATAAGAAAAGCAAATAGAATCAATGGCAGCACTTTGTTGAGGAAAAGTGGGAGATCTCACCATTTGGTCGGATAAGTGTTAACACTATTCCTACCACGACCGGTCAAATGACCGTGTTTAAAATTTCGATTAGAATTTCACATATACAACGTAATCGAACTGCCTGTAAATTTCAGTATCTCACAAGGGAAGTTTGCGAACCCGGAAATTCAAAAAAATATGAAACTTGGTGTACAGGTAGAGTAAATCATCCATAATACATACCTATTTTTTGTTCGTGCCCAATATCATTTTCAAAGGGTGATTTCACCCCTTAAAGAGAATGGAAAATTATCTTTCTTCTCGAATATCTCGAGAACGGTGAGAGATATTGAAAAAGAGTTTAAACAAAAGTTGAATGCTATTTTTGTGTTTACAAGAATGTGTAAAAAGATTTTTCGAAAAATCGATATTTTTTGAAATTTAAGGTCTGGTGGAGGGGGTAACTCAAAAAATATCGATTTTTCGAAAAATCTTTTTATACATTCTTGTAAACATAAAAATAGCATTCAACTTTTGTTTAAACTCTTTTTCAATATCTCTCACCGTTCTCGAGATATTCCAGGACAAAGATAATTTTACATTTTCTTTAAAGGGTGAAATCACCCCTTGAAAATGACATTGGGCACGAACAAAAAATAGGTACGTATTATGGATGATTTACTCTACCTGTACATCAAGTTTCATATTTTTTTGAATTTCCGGGTTCGCAAACTTCCCTTGTCAGTCTCGATTACATCACGCTCGACCGAAACGCTCGTTTTTCTCCGTATAAACCCAGTTCGCTAAGCAACAACCGCGTTCCTCTCATTTCTACCGGCCACGCCGAAGAAATCGTTCAAACCGCCTCGCGCCTCGGTTACCGGCGATTCCGTGCCGGTCGATCAGCGATTTTTCCGCAAACGGGCTTAGAGACAGCCGCTTATAGAAGATCGCGAAGGCCGCGATCCGCGAAACCGATTTAACATGCGTGACGCGCAACGCGGCGCATAGACGCGCGACTAGCATACGTACGAGCGACTGATTTATCGCGCCTCGGGCTCGTGCGCGCGAGCCACGTCCCTTATCTTCGTGCCATTATCTTCTGCATTGAAGAAAAATTGAAGTTTCGTGGGTGCGTCCGTTTCCTGGTTGCGCGTCGCCCCGCGGCCACGGTAATCGCGCTTGTTGTTCTGCGCTAGCTTCGACGCTGCGCGTGCCTGTCCGAGATGCGTTTTATCTGTGCGATTTATTATTGGCGAGAGCTGAGGTCTGAGAAATTCGCGAGATGCCGTTTGTTCTAAGCTTCGTGTAACTCTATTACTAAATAGGACAATTTAATATATTGTAACGTTTATCGTGATAATTTGGGAAATTTCTTTGATAAATTTTCTTTTTTCTTGTATAACGTTCTATGCGTACCAATCTTATCTTTGGTACAACCTTGATTCAGCTTCTTGTAATTTAAATTACCGATTGATACGCGAAAGTAATAAAAAATACCGATGAATACGTGTTGCTTTTAAATCTACAGATTAAATTGGTGCCACAGGTGAAAGGAATCTGAGGTTTTAAAGTAAATCGAATGAATTTCACTGATAAAAAGGGACAACCCAGCTAAAGTGCTTCTAGCTGTTAGTTGTTTGACTCTGATTAATTTCTCTAATGGCGCACCTTCCTGTTTATTTCAGAACGGTGAGAGAATCTTCATCGGGGCACCAGGAAGTTTTTACTGGCAAGGTAAGATACCTTCTTGATAGAAGCTCCGAGTTTAATTTAGGTCGGCAATTTCACAATCGATACCACCTTGGAACGCGACACCTTATTCGATACCAAATATTCGAAGAAGCTGAAACGTTCGAGGATTACGATTTTATAGCACCGATTTACAATATCTAATCTTAAGCCTTTCAAACAGGTACAGTTTCTTTCACTACAAATTAATTTACGTGATTTCAATAGTTTACCGTGTAATTATAGAAAAACTGTTGCAATATTTTACGAGGAATAAAATCAATTATTATTTTCAGCAAAGAAAGCTTGACGCCTTTCATCAAAAGGGTTAACAGATTAGAATGAACAACGGGATTGCAAATGTTTGTAGAAATAATATGAACCTAATGGTAAATCTCCCAAATATCCCTGAATTAATTTGGCCTCTAAAAAAGCTCAACAAAAATTATGTCTCCCTTTCCCCCACTAATTTTTTGGTAAACGGGGTAGTTATTAGAGTTAATAAGGGAACAGAAAGAATTAAATTGCAGCTTTCATAATGCTTGAGGGACGAAACACAAACACTGCAAATTCCCCGGCTCTGTGGATCTTTAAAATGATTTAGAGGCTTTCGTTGAACGATTCCAGGTCAGATATACTCGATCAGCACCGATATGAGGTTGAAGTTCGTAGCAACGATGTTGTTCACCCCCGAAGCAGAAGCACCAGGTACCGCCTGTTTCTAGGCGTCCCTAATCAAAGGAACGATAAAATCATGTTTCTGTTTAAACCCACCAGCCCCTCTCAGCCCATTTGAACACCTCTAATCAGCCGCCATTTTGTTGGCAATGGCATCCATTAATAAGTGTTGCTTCATACGCTCGAAAACGATTTCTGCCTTTGATTTTGTTTTTTTTTTTGTTTTTTTGAAATTCAACTACGCAAAAACATTTAAAGGAGTAAAATAGCTTATTCAAATATCCTTAATGTTATTAAAATATGTGAAAACTATTTTTGAGAATAAAGAAAACAATGATGCGACTCTTGTAAATGACATGAGGTGTCGTCTTTATTCTCAAGAATATTAAAAAATTTCAAGAATATTTATCCGTGCTTCTTTAAACATTTCACTCTGCGCACAAGGATATCGATAAATATCGATCCACATATCGATGATGTTCGAAACGAGATATTTATAACACTATTGCAACATTCGTTTGCAACCCTTTCTCTTGCTTGGTAGTGGCCCCTAATAATTACATGTTCATCTGTGATTAATAATTCGATCGAAACCGCGATGAACTGTCACGCTCAAGAATCTAGGAAATACGAAATGAAAGAAAAAGAATAAAAGCGTACACTTTGTCTGATGTTACACGGTAGCTTAAAATTAACACTATTCCTACCGACGCTTCGCGTAACATTTCCACGTAAGACAGACTACAAACTTTGCTCAGAGAATAAACAATGAAAAAAGAAGTGAATACTGAAAAATGTATTATAGAGTAGCGGACATAAGTTTAAAACGAGATGGCAATATAAAGCGTAGTGCTATGGTTCGTAAATATTATTTATATATACATTTTGATCATTAATAAGGTACAGTATTATTTATTGCTTAACAAATAATACAAAATTCGTTCATTGGGCTATTTTTTATAAATCAATTAATTTGTTTTTGTTTACTAACCCTTCGGTCTTAAATTTTTGTCCGCTACTGTACGTATATTTGAGGAAAAATTTAAAGTTTAAAGGCGATTCAATTACATTGTATCTATGAAATTGTAATGGAAATTTTAAAAACGGTCAAATTTGACCGGTCGTGGTAAGAATAGTGTTAACGTAGAGTGTGATCTTGTATGCTTGACAGTTTTTGAGACCTTCGACGTCTCTGGTGATCCTCCCACTCGGTGATTAATATCAGGTTGATGATTGGTGCATTGCGTGCTATAATTACTTATCAATTACCACCATAGATCGATCCAGGTTGGTAATGTTTAACAGGTGCAGGCACGCTTCTTGCAGCTACGCATTGCAGCCGCAGCCGAAAAATAATAATAGAAAACCAGCCTAGTAACAACACTTTCTAATCAGGCTTCAGAAAGACCATTGGAGTGCTGCTATTTAGTTGCCTGAGAGTTGCAGTTATCAAAATAATATCAACATCGCTGACGAAGCTCCAGCTGGAAGCTATTAGGTTGTCTGCAAAAATTCGTGCCAATTTCAAGCTAAGCAAACGAAATTTCGGATTCAGTTTTTTAAGTAAACAGCAAAACAGCTCTTGTATTTTAGTAAACCAATTCTTTGGCACGAATTTTTCAGAAAACCCAATAAATTAACCCGTTGCCTAATAATAATAATGACAAGTCGTACACGTAGCATAGATTATAAGCTAAATATAACAAAATCGTGCTACATTTTTAATAAAGTTTAATTTTAATTTTAATTTCAATTGTAGCCTTAGTTTATGAGATTGAAGATTATTAAATACAATTTACCTATAATATCTGAATAATTTGCAATTGATAGAACGTTTAAGGTAGTGGACGACTAACGCTAACATACATGCTCGCTGAAAGAATTGTATGGCAAAGGGTTAATTATCAAGACACGGCTTACGATTTACAAAAGTGTTTTATTGCCACAGTTTTCTGACTGCGATCTCTACGAGACACTGAGCTTAAGACGAACACGTGTAAATACCTTTGCCCCGTCCGTAAATCTAAAATTCACTTCCTTCCTTCGTTCCTACCAATCCCGTGTCAGCTCGTTTCTCCCGATCGTAGTCAGAATTCGAACGAACGTGTTTGAGAAAGTATGTAACTAAAATCGTAGGTATAAATTCGTGATCGACTGTATCGATTGCCGCGCTTGCTTTACAGGCCAAGTGTATTCACAGCCGTTGAACAGTCGCGCGAAGATCATGTACACGAAGGAAGGGCCTGCCACCGAGGACGATAGCTACATAGGTTACTCTGTCACGACCGGGGATTTTATTGGGACCGGTGACAGCGGCATCGCCATCGGCGTACCTCGTGGCTCCGACCTCCTCGGCAAGGTATGCTCATGAAATATTAACGCAGTAATTGTACAGAAAAGAAGAACTCGCGGGATTGGGAATCGATTCCTGTTCCAGAGAAAGTATCCCGCTGGGAAACCGTTTATCCGACGCTTTACTCGAGGAAAACGTTTGAATTTTAGAAAGAAACCTTTTAGCGCGACGATATACGTTGGGCTGTCTGAAAAGTTTCCGACCTCGATAAGAAGATGGTAGCGCTCGTTAACGAAAGTTGAGGAATGTGTTTATACACGTTCTGATATGTGCTCGCCAAAATTTCAGCCATTTTGAATGGGCAATTTTTGTTTGACAATCGTTTGAGTGAATCGATGTGAGTACTTTTGTAAAAATGGAAAAGATCGTTATTAAATATTTGTTTTTGAAAGGCAACGCGCCTACTCAAATTAAAGATGAGTTAGATGCTGTGCGCGGGAACTCTGCACCATCATTTAGCACGGTGAAATTTTGGGCAGCTGAATTTAAACATGGTCGTACCAGGTTGAGTGACGATGACCGTTCGGGACGGCCAAAAACTGGAACCACTGACGATAACGTCGCTCAAGTTCACCAAATGGTGCTAGATGGCCGTCGAATTAAGGTTAGACAGATAGCAGAGGTTATGAGTATGTCCAAAGAACGTGTTCGCCACATATTGAATCAAGATTTAGGCATAAGAAAGCTGACCGCACGTTGGGTGCTGCATTTGTTCACTCTGGACCAATGCACCGTCTCACACCTCAGCGGTTGCCATGGCGAAAATCTACGAATTACGGTTTGAATTGCTTGATCATCCTCCTTACTCATCAGATCTAGCTCCAGGCGACTTTATTTTATTCCCTAAGTTAAAAGTTGCGATCGGAGGACAGAGATTTTCGTCGAACGAGGAGGTCATCACCTTCGTGAATAATTATTTCGCAGAAAAAGACGCCAAGTACTATTTGAACGGGTTGAAGGGACGGGAGCATCGCTAGGAGAAGTGCATAGACTTACAAGGAGACTATGTAGAAAAATAAAAATAAATTTGAAGAAAAAATACCATGTTTCATTGTTAGGTCGGAAACTTTTCAGACAGCCCTAGTAAAGTTTAGCGATCGCTTGACTAGCTAATAACGAGATTCTTTCATTTCTAGCTTAAAAGCATTCACCGATAAGTTACTGTCTTTTGCGCGAATCAGGATACGAACAATGTTCGATTAATCAAAAATCTGATCGCAGGTTATCCTTTTCACCTCGAACATGACAAATCCGGGTAACATTACCGGGGAGCAAATGGGAGCGTATTTCGGTTACGCCGTTGCTTCCGGCGATATCGATGGCGACGGGCTAGACGATCTTATAGTCGGTGCGCCTATGTACACGGTGCCGGATAACTCGGAAATGACCATCGAGACCGGAAGGGTGTACGTGATCTATCAAGGCGTTGGACCCGAAAAATTCCGTAGAGTCGACTCTAGGTATTCTAGTTTTCTATCACAATACTTTATCTTCAAACTTTCTTTTCTTGCAATTAACACTATTCCTACCGACCCATCATGTATGCGTCAAATGACCGGTCGTGGTAGATAAGACAGACCACAAATTTTTTTAAGAAAATAAACAATGACAAAAGAAGTGAATATTGAAAAATGTATTATACCTGTAGTTGAAGAAAAGTCGTAAAGTTTAAAGATGATTCAATTACGTTGTATATAGGAAATTCTAATCGAAATTTTAAAAACGGTCCTTTGACCGGTCGTGGTAGAAATAATGCATAACCCATTTGCATCAAAGCGCGGAATATTCCGCAAACCCGCGACTGTTTCTTACTTATTTATAATTTTTTTATTTGTTACTTCTGTTTTTTATTATCAGTTGCATGCTTATCCAAGCCTATTCGAAGAGAGACGGTCTTTAAATGCCATATTTGCGAGGTAGCATTATGTATTGATCATTTCAAAGAATATCACGAAAAATAATTTAATTAAATTTTCATTATATTATAAATAATTTTATTCCATATATAAAAAGAAATTTGTTTTTCCTTTTTTTGTAAAAAAAAAAAAAATAAAATGAGATGTTTGAGGTATAATATTGCGTGTTAGTTGTTTTAGACACTGTATTTTTGATGAAATCCATAAATTTTTTCAACGTCAGTTTCACACCCATATGTCCAACAGCGCGCGGTAATACGTGTCAGTCGTCCGTTGTTCGGTTCTGATTTTTAAGTACATGGGTTTGATGCAAATGGGTTAAATATTTTCATCCTTATTATCTGGTATGATAATTTTTCAATCACACCCAAAATATGGTGCCAATTAAAAAAAAATCTTGGTATTCTTTTTTTTATTACCATGTTGAAAGTACCGTTTACAAACGTTATAGCTATAAGAGCATCCCCGATTTAATAATTATTCGTACCTTTGTCCTGTTCCACGAGATCCTAAGGATCGTGCAGAACTCGAGCACATATACGGATCGTTGAACTCCTGCGATAATTGCTTATCGTTGCCCAGGGATGGGGAGAGCAACCGCGGACGATTCGGCTTGTCACTGGCCTCTCTGGGGGACATCGACCGTGACGGTTATGGCGACTTCGTGGTGGGTGCCCCTTACGGTGGTCTACGTGGTCACGGTGCGGTGTACATCTACCATGGCTCTGCGACCGGCGTTCTGGAAAAGTATTCCCAGGTGATCTACGCTGAAAATCTCGTCATCCCGATAAGCACCTTCGGGTTTTCCGTGGCCGGTGGCCTCGACCTTGACGGAAACCACTACCCGGATTTAGTGGTTGGCGCCTACGAGTCTTCCGCGGCTGTATTCTTCAGATCTCGGCCTGTTATCAAGATGGACTCCTACGTGTCGTTCGACCTGGAGTCGAAGCTGATCTCGTTGGACGACAGGAATTGCACGCTATCGGACGGAAGCAGGGTCACCTGCCTTCCCCTGAGAGCCTGCTTCAAGTACAACGGCGAAGGCGTGTTCTCGAGGCACAATTTTAACATCCAGTACGTTTTGGACGTGAAAAAGACGAAGAGTCCCAGGCTGTTCTTCTTGGAGCTAGAGGGAAGGAACACGATGAATCGTACGATCATTGTGGATCGGGATCGACAGTTCTGTCGCACTATACAAGTAGGCATAAGCAATTATCTTAAAATTCAGGAGTAGGTAATTTCGTTTAAATCATCGGGTAGAAAGTTTAGAAAGATTGATCTATAGGGGGAATTATTAACACTTTTATCGACCGCTAGTGGTTCAATATACGCACTCCGACCGGCTTATTTTGGCGTGGATGCAACGTTAATGATTTTATTATTAAACGATATTTTCTTCAGGTAATTAATAGTTTAATATTTCTTTATGGTATACGTAAAAACGTGTTACCTTCGTGTAAAGGAATGTTATAAAATTTATAAACGTAGCATGCAAATAGCCGATTAATAGGCTCCCGGTCGGTAAAGTGTTAACGTATTTCAGTTAAAATTTATGATACTATCACACACCGGAGAATTTATAGCAGCATTATGAATTTGAAATATTATAATTTATAATACTTCTGGTTAGATTCGGTTTAACTTTGATCTCTACACAGTTATAACTCACCGAACTGATTTCGTCTACCCGCAGGTATACGTGACGCCTAGCATACGCGACAAGCTGACATCCCTGGACGCGGAGATGCGAATGAGTCTCGAGAACGAGCGATATAAGGGCCACGAACCGCGGGATCCGAGGCGTCCCTTGCAACCCATCCTCGGCTCGACGACGTCTAGGAAGGACTCTCTGTCTATCAGAAAGAATTGCGGCCCCGACAACGTGTGCATCCCAGATCTCCAGATGAACGTGACGTCGAACGTGCACAAGTACCTGCTGGGCTCCGGCAAACGACTGCAGCTGGACGTGTTGGTGCAGAACATGGGCGAGGATGCGTTCGAGGCGACGTACAACTTGAGGTTGCCGTCTGGTATCGATTACATCAAGGTGGAGAAGATCGAGACCATGGGGGTGCCCGTTCAATGTTCCGCGCCCAAACAGTCGAACAATAACACGCTTCGCTGCGACATCGGTAATCCGTTGCAGAAGAACGGATTGGTCAGGTTCAAGGTGCTACTGCAACCCGTCACGTCTCACGGGATGAAACCGATCTACGAGTTCGAGATGGAGGCGAACACGACCAATCCGGAGAACCCGTTCACGACAGAGGACAACAAATACACGTTGAAGTTGCCAATTTGGATAGAGACCGATTTGCGTATAGACGGCAAGAGCAGGCTGAAGGATCTGCAGTACGATCCGGATAATTATACCAGCGACGCGAATGTTACCACAGAGGCGGAGTTTGGACCAGCTATGACACACAATTATACTATCCGCAATCAGGGACCATCGGACGTTGTCGAGGCGGAAGCTTTTCTTATTTGGCCTGCTCAGACGTTAGCTGGAAACGAGCTACTGTATTTGCTGGAGCAGCCGGAAACCTCTGGCCCCATCGCTTGCGAGCCTGCCAACGCGAATTATCTTAGTCTGAAGGTAGGTTCGATTAAGTTTTCTTAATTAAAGATTCTGTTGGTTTTGTGATGCAACGTGGAAGTAATGTTTTGCACTTTCAAATGGTGAAAAATTCATAAAATATAATTTACGATTCGAGTTATATAATTAAATTTTTACAATCGTCACAGTTGGATCAACGTAGAAGGGTGTACTCGCATTACTCGGATCCATCGGGCGTGATCTTGGACGAGTCTCAATCGGGTAGAACAATCAACGTGCAACGAGGATTCGACATGGAAAAGAACAAGATGATTCAGAAAGAGGAGTCCGAGCTGAACACCGGAGACAGTTCTGACATTCAGAAGTCTCGCCACTCCTCTACCTCCTCGTCAAAAGCGATCACCAGCGAAACAAGAAGGTTCCAATTATCCGGCAGTGGAAACAAACCGGAGGTCTTAATCACCACCTACACGCAGAACAACTCGGGGACCGGCTCCGTGAATGCTGGAGACCTAACCGCTGACAACAGAGGCGTGATCTTCCACGCGGATTCCGGTGGTTACAAAGGTACAGCTACTCTGGGCGGCGGTTTCCGGCCAACTGACAGCAACGCCCTGGGCGTGAAAGATCCAGGTCTCCAGGGAGGCTATGGATCGCACGTGAACCACTCTGAAGGCTTCGAGAACCGCTGGAGTGAGACCAGTTCCTCCAGAGGTCACGCGTCCTCCTCGGGCACGTTCAATTTCGATCGGACCGAGAGCGAAGAAAGGTACCAGGAATTGCTAAGGCAGCAAGAGGAGCAGCGTAGACGGGAAGAAGAGGCACGGCTGGAGTATCAGAGGCAGAAGGAGCAACAATTGGTTGCTCAGCGGCAACGCGAGGAACAAGAACGACTGTATTATCAAAGAAAGCAAGAGGAAGAGCAAAGAAGAGCGCAGGAGGAGGAATCGAGGAGGCAGCAGATGGAGGAACGAAGAAGGGCGCACGAGGAAGAGTTGAGAAGGCAACAGGAGGAGGAACGGTACAAACTCGAGCAGGAGAGACGTTACAGCAGTTCTTCCGGAGGACATCGCGTGACGGAAGGTGGATTAATCACCGGTGACCGTGAAGAGACTGTTCAGGGAGGAGAGTTCGGGTTCCAGCTGCGCAACGTCACCTCTGTGCAAGAATTGGAACGATTATTTGGATCCTTGTCGAAATCAGCGACCGGCTACGAATTGCACAACAGGCAAGGCAAGCATTATGTACAGTTTATGGGGAGATTCAGAACAGCTGACAGAAAAGAGTATTTAGAGTTCCAAGACGGGTCTACGTTCCCTCTTCAGGATCGTTTCGGACAACACAGCTACGTTTCCGAGAACACCGAACCTAGGGACGGTAGATTCTTGAGAATAGAGGGTGAGCTTCTGATCGATTCCAACGGTAAAGGTTTTATCGTGCTGAAAGATGGTCGCAGATTCCCCCTGCAGGGCTCCTTTACTTACACCGAGGAAAAGAGCTACACTTTGAATCCGCATATTGATTACCCAGCGGGTGGGGTCAGCAGCGAGTACGAGTCAAGGGGTTATAGTAACTTCAGGAACGAGGAAGCTAGCCAAGGGGGTGATGTGGAAAGGGAGTATGAGGCTAGATACTCCAGCACTCACGAAGAAAGGAGAACAGAGGACAGAAGGGTGACCAGTAGAATCCGCGGAAGGGAGAATCGTGAAACCCTCGACGATGACGCCACGACTATGATTCCGAGTTCGCACAAAGACTCCAGATTCAAGAGGGAAAGCGATATGATTAGCGTGAAGGACTTCAAGAAGTTTGAGAAGCTTCACAGAATACCCAGGGA
Source organism: Tetrapedia diversipes (assembly GCA_033822845.1). Lineage (NCBI taxonomy): Eukaryota > Metazoa > Arthropoda > Insecta > Hymenoptera > Apidae > Tetrapedia > Tetrapedia diversipes. Next base: position 706,384 of record JAOPTO010002328.1, read on the forward strand.
CCTGGAAAACGATCCCATTGCCGAAGGTGAACCCATTGAGAGGACGACTGACGATAACGATCCCAGGGCACAAGGATCGGGCAGTCCTTGCGACACTGCCAGATGCGTGATGCTCAGGTGCGTTTTGGGCCCGTTGAAGAAGGATCAAGAAGTTTGGATCGCGGCTAGGTACAGGGTGGACGCGAGGACGCTGAAGAAAGTGGCCCCCCAAGAGAAAGTTCAAGTCTCGACCAAATTGGTTGCCCGGGTCACCAAGCAACCGTTCATTGGTACGCCTGCTGAAAAGGTGATCAAGAGCTACGAAATTAAGACGAACGTCGAGCCAAGCATAACACCGTCCGCCTCGGATGTTATTCCACTCTGGGTCGTGGTGCTCTCCGCCTGTGCTGGAACGATCATCTTACTGTTGCTTATTTTCCTGCTGCACAAGGTTTGTTTATGCAAATTACTGTATGTGAGGGTTTACGTAAGATAGTACAGTTGGTGAAGATATCAAGGTCTGTCTGTTGGAAACTCCCGTTAAGAATTGTACTTGAAATTCTCCTTCAGCTATGAAAAATAGATGTATTGTATTTCTGTTTTTATGGAAGATATCTTGGTTTATATTATGAGAATTATATGATCCAACAATACTTCACTTTCTTTTCAAGATTTAATAGTATTCGATATTATTTTACCTCGTAAGAATTTAAGTATTCAAGTAAAATACAAAGCTTAAGAAGAAAATAGGGGATGAAATTTTTCATGTTACCCAACTACATTATCTTCGTCGTGTATTCCATTATTATAATAACACGCACAGACTGAAGAAAAAGGGCTTGAATATTGAAAACATTTCTTTTTCTTTTTTGCAGTGTGGATTCTTCAAGAGGAATAGACCGTCCGACGCTCCAGAAAGGCAACCGTTGAACAGAAATGGCCACTTCCAGCAAGGGGACGATCATTAAAAAAGCGAAGTGGAATCCGTTTTCGAAAATCGTCGAACGATCTGAACGAACGGGTGCAAGAATGTGCCTTGATTCTTGAATCTCGCGAATGGAGCGGAACCATTACACTGGCTGGATCCATAGCCCATTATGACTGTAATACAGTTGCGGTACAGTTATGTGGCTAATTATACAATTAACAAAGTCGCTAGTGCCTTTATCTCCAGTCCAGAACGAGAAAACTGCTCGATTGAATACGCGATGTGAAAAGGTTCCGGAGCGATCCATCGATCCTTTTCTACGACTACGACTGAATACTCCTTCCAGCTCCTGCAGCTCGATCATGCAAGTTTCTAGTCAGGAGATGTTTTTCTTTTTCTTTTAATTATTATTATTGTTTTTTTTTTAATTACCTGTAATTTACTTAAAACAGCTGTTCGTTGACATTGAGCGACGAGCGAATGCAATGATCGATAATTACACTGCCTTCGATGATGTGGAGGTTGAAAAAATGGTCTCTAAAAATGTCTTGCTATTTATATGCGATCAAATTGTGCTTTGTCGCTTAGCTCGGAATTTACCGTAACGCATTTCCTTTTTATTAAGGAAATGATTGTTTTTTTTTAGAATTATGAGAACTGCCGAAGACCGAGGGGAAACCAATCTTTTCTATTTAATGAAATTGTATAAGTGATAGTTGTGCATTTTCAAAATTGTACAAGAACAGGTCGAATTATCAGAAAAAATGTCCAACTTTATACTGTAAATATACACCAGAGTGATTTTTGCAAGTTTCTCTTCTGATGGAACGTTTAGAACGATAACTTGTTAATTTTGTTTCCCATTGGAGGATCATTTAATCGGCTCGAATGCTTCGATTCACATCGGTAAGATCTCATTCGTCGCTGATATAGGCAGTCGGTTTATAAATACTTTTGCTCCGTTTCTTAAAATGAGCTCGGGGATAAGAGTTTTTAATTATTTATTAAAATTTCTACATTATTATATGTATATGTAACGTATGCTAGAGCACTGTAACATGAAACTGGGTTTAGTCCCGGCTGTATGTGTGTACAATCTTGTAAATTATTAATTGTATTACTAAAACTGTTCAGAGAGACTAAAACTAGCTAACGCAAATTAATAATTGTGTAGAGAACAAACGAATTCCTGAGAAAATAGGAAGATAGGAACTGACTTGTACATACAGACTTAAGATGTAATATTAAAAAGGAAAAAAATATATGTATAATAATTATTAATATCAAGAAAATGGCACTTCATTTCTAGATATAGTTGAAATCTTCTAATTAATAAAAAAAAAAAGAAAAAGTGAGACATATGTATTACAAAAAATTGTCATGATTTTATTTCAGGGAATTTGTTGTGAAATGAGTAAAAGGATTAATTTTCCATACATCTTCCGTTTATTAGAAAAATCACAATGACGTAACAGCAGCAGACATAAGATAAATTCGTGATTACCATTAACATCATATTCCATTGTTTCTTTCTATGACAACTGTATGAATCGTTTCTCTCAGGTTGGAATTAATATGTTAAGTTACGTCGTGCACAAATAATAAGAAAATTGTTCCAGGTATAAAAAAATATATACTTCGATAATCTCGTTTTGTTTAATAGATTTTGACAAAATTTTTCCACTCTCTCCCTCTCTTTCTCTCGTTCTATCTCTCCTTTGCTCATCCTTTCTCTTTTGTTTTTCATTGTCATTGATAAAATGCATATAAAAATAATCTACGAGTACCATCGTTTTGTAAAATATACTACCGTATTTCGTTTAAAATTTTTTTTCTTTTTTTTTTTCTTCTTTTCCTTGCGTTTCGAGAGCTTCGAAGTAGAAAAGGACTTTTAGAAAAATTGCTGGTTCTTTCAATGATTCATTTTGTGATCGAGCGAAAATGGTCGGCGAGGACGAACTGAAATTCATCACGGGCACAAAACGTTACAAAAGTCGATGCTTTAGAAAAGATACGTATAAAAAAAAGGAAATTACAGATATACCCCCGTCCAGAGTTATTGCTAAAAACACTAATCGTCAATTATATACACGTACTGTTAACGCGGTTTACTGAGCAGGATTGATTATGTGTGTGTGTGTGTCAACTTCCGTTTGAAATACATCGAAAAATTAAAACAAATATATTCGATGCACATGATCGAGCAGCGCAAGATCGACGCTGCTCCTCGAAACGCTAATACGCTATCGAACAATATGTACATACAATCTATATGTAACCAACACCGAACATGTGACATTGCGTTTCGTTAAGATTCTTTTCTTTTTCTTTCTTCTTTTTTAAAAAGAACACAAATGCGCGATTTCGATTCCTTCGAAGTTTTTGCTCTGATAATTTACAACGGTCTCGATCGAACAGACGTTAATTAAAAGATTTACGGATCCACGAACAACGATCGAGTTACGTGTACACGATTCAACGATCCCGCGATTCGATCACGCGGAGTAAGAATATATTGAACACGGATGACGATGTAATTGTACCCGTAACCATTAACACTCGCAACGTCATCGCCACATTTAACCCTCGGAATTTTCCTAGCTTTTACGTACGAATGATTGGACTCTTCTCTTTAAGCGACAGAAGCGCATGATTCTGCAAGACGAAAGAATAAACAGTGTCCTCGAAGCGTAAGCCTGCGCTTCGGAGCCATCGTCTAAACTTTATTGTCGTTGCATGACGTGTTCGAATCATATACTTCTTCTTGAGCGTCATCCTTGTATCAGCTGTCTGGAACCTGGGAATAGAAAACAGCTTGCACATTGTAGTACAAAATACGTCTAAATCAGGGCTTCTTAAACTATGGGTCGCGACCCCAAATGGGGTCGCGTAGCAAAATTGTGCAATTTTTAATTTTAGATTTTTGTATGTTTCAAAACGAATTCTAAAACTATATATTTTCATATGTATATGTATATGTATATTGTTACCTAATAAATAAATCATCAAAAAATATTAATTTATTTTTCTTTTATATTTGTATGGGGTCGTCAAGAAACTCGCAATCATAAATGGGGTCGTGAATGACAAAAGTTTAAGAAGCCCTGGTCTAAATTAAACGGAATAAATGATCGCACTCACTTTCCATTGTAACTGATTGCCAACGTCGTATAGCTCTTTCAACGATTCGGCCAACTTTCCGGAATTCTCTAAATCTTTGTATTTGTGATACAGCTCGAGGGCAGCTCGGGCGTCTTCGGTGGAATCATGCGTTTCCGATTGAATCTTTTTGCCTAGAAAGTGCCACGTGAGAAAACGCAGCGACACCATACGATGATGGGGTAAATGAAACATTAATACTGTGTCTAAAATTTGCTCCGGCGGCACAACCAAATTTATCACTCTGCAAACATCGAAAGGGAAGATTAATGCGTGAAATTAATATACACCAATACCCCACTTTGCGTCGGGGTTACGTTCCAAAAAAAACACGACACAAAGTGAATTAAGATTTTCTATAGCAAACCATGTAAAGATCGAAGATTGAAACTGAACTCTAAAATTAGCAAAACAAAGTGAAAATAAAACTGTATTAAAATTACGTTGATTTTCGGTTAGAAGAGGAATTACCGAGTTTTTTTTTTGGCATGGCGCAATTAGAAACAAAAGTAGAGCCATCTGTTAGAAAACAAGAAAAAAATTCAAGACTCGAATCCAAAACAACACAACCTCGAAAACCTAACGACGCGCAATGAAAATTAGTACTAATTGAGCAGCGACGTAACATCGAAAACATGCAAAACGAAACGACGCAAAGCGAGGTATTGGTGTATGTTAACACTATTCCTATCGACACTTCAAATTTTTCTTAAAAAATAAACAATGAAAAAATATTGAAGAGAATATTGAAAAATGTATCATACGTATGTTTGAGAAAAAGTCTAAAGTTTAAAGGCGATTCAATTGGGTTATATCTATGAAATTCTAATTGAAATTTTAAAAACGACCAGTTGTGGTAGGAATAGTGTTAAATACGCGAAAACCGAACAACTACCTGAAGTCGTTCTTCAGACCATGTCCAACGAATATGATCCCGTTGTCAACGAGAAACCGTAATTTTTGATACGTCGACTTTAAAGTAGTCAAATGTTTGCTACTAAAATTTGCATCTAGATCACCCGGCTGAATCCCACTGAATTTCGTCAGATAGTCTACTACCTGTTCCTGAGTGCTTATGTAATCATCGATAAATGGAGTTCCTTCCAACGGACCTTGGCTGATCGAGAAATCAAAAGTACACAAAAATTCGACAATTGAAATTATAACGAAACATGACAATTTCTTTAAAATGATTAACTATACACACCCGCGTATACAAGTTATACGCGCTACAGACATGTGACTCGGTTTTATGGTGGACATTTTCCCATCGCTTCGAAGTTCAGATTCTTCCTGATTTAACGTCACAAATTCTGCATCGATCCCGACTAATTCTCCTATAAGAACAATTTTATTCCTCGTTCCGGTTATCTTTCATACAGTAGCGGACAAAAGTTTAAGACGGCAGGACAATGTAAAATATAGTTTTATAGTATGCAAATATTGTTCAAGCACTTATTTTTGTCGTCATTATGATAGAACACTATTTATCGATTAACACATTGCGGACCGCTAAGAAATCTGTAAGACATACGCCTGGAACCGCACGTTTTTCGGCAAAACTTGCACGTTACTAAAATCATCGTAACATTTTTATCGATGATGCAATTTTGTCAAACAATTTCTTTTTTATTTCAAAATAAACACACCTTGACGGGTTTTATTAGCGAAAACACATAGCTTGTGGTATACTGAACAACAATTACATTGTATAATGTACGAGAAAAAAAAGCGCATCGATCACGAGTTCACTCAGTAACGTTCGGTTTGCTAAACACGAGAAAACTAGTGAGCGGTCCTTAACACATTTGCATCAGCGACGTTCAACTGACGACTGGCCCGTATCACCGCGCGCGGTCGGTCAGTATATTCAATACTTGACTTCCGAATTGTTCATGGAGATTTTCACAACAAAAGTAAAACTTGTCAAGAATATAATGAGCTGATGTAGGTGAGATGCTCACGAAAGGGATCAAACATGATCTGTGGCAGATGAAAAATATTCAGCGACTGGTAACGAAAGAAAGTCATAGCTCGCGGATTATTCCGCGCTCGGTGATAGAAGACAGTCGCGGGCCGCGGATTATTCCGCGCTTTGATGCAAATGGGTTAATGTGCTAACATGGAATACAATTTTTATTTATCATGCTATTTCTTATTAATTAATTTCCTTGTCTTATTCAACCCTTCGGTCTTAAACTTTTGTCCGCTACTGTACGTAAACCAAACATCCGTTCAAATGTATCTATCGCTTTGCAATCTAACCTTTTTTAGGCATCTCGTCGGACGTCAACGGGGTAAACGTAATACCCCTTGTTCCTCCGCTTCGAGCAATGCATTTGTCTTCTCCGAATACGTCGTAGGTAAGGGGACTAACAAGCGGCGCTGGTTCAGGCGCAGGTACAGCCGTGTAATGGAGAACGCACGGGACCTTCCAATCGAGATTAAACCAAACCGCCTCCTGCGGTGTTACCGCGGATATACTAAACCGAACGTAGGATCTTTTATAGCAAGTTCAAAAACACAATGTCCCTATTGGTGTCATAAATAAATACGTTTGCATACCAGAAATCGTTAAAAATGTACCACTGTGACACCGCACTGCCGGCCGATCGTTCATGATAATTCGGCCCGACTCGCAGCAACGCAACCGTGTTCCTTCTATCGTCGTTGGTCTTGTCGTCGACGTAACAAACAACAGCACTGAGGCTGTACTGAATTTTGCTTGTCCCGTCCGAATTCTCGTCGGACGTTCCTTCTTTTCCCGCGTCCTCGATGTCTAATCCGACGTTAACATGATTTTCAGCCGCCTTCTCTTCAGAGTCTTTCTCGTAATCCTCGGAGTCTTGTACCTTGCTATCGCCCTGCCCGTTCTCTACTACATCGTCGGTGGTTTTGTTACTCTCGCTGGAATCTTTCTGCGGGCTGCCAACCTTTTCCACGAACAACTCGCCGCCACCGCTTAAAGAGATCTCGATATTGTGCGGAATCCAGGAATGAGAATAGTACAAATGACTAGGCGGAGTTGCGACCGGTGTCGAGGTTGTCGTAGGCGGTGTGATCGGTGACGATGAAACGATTTCTGATGAAAAAAAAAGACAAAAAGAAATTAACAGAGAGCTAGTAAAAGAGATTACACGGGACGCGAGATAGATCAACGTACCGGGATCTCTACCGACGTGCCTGAACCTGCAGCCGATTCGAGTGCAATTATTACCATATCGACATGGCTTCACGGTGATAGGCACGGGACTTGAAGATGGGCTACTCTCTTTGCCGCTTAACACTTTTTGCACCATTACGTCCATCTGCGCTTGCCAGAACGATTTATCCTAAAATGGTAATTTCAAAATGTCACGGATCAGTACGACACCTCGTGCATGTACCTGCCTAGGAGATGCAGTCATGAGAAACTTTGATAGAGTATTAGGTATTAAATTAATCAACCTGCATGAGCACTTAGGAAGAATGAATAAATATAATATTGAACAGCAAAACATTGCAAATAGCATGTAATGAAATATTGCAAACTAAACGTAAAAAAAAATGGAAGGATCATGTATGTTTAATATGCATTCATTTCTTTTTTTCTTTTTAATTCAAAAAATGTGACGTCAAATTTGTAAAATTCTTAAATAAGCGATCACCTGCTACAGAGAAAAGAAAAGTTAACGTAAAAATATCGATTTAACAGTATCAAGACTATGGTGCTTATGACTGCCTCTAATTGTAATTGCTGAATCTACATGGTGCACGTATAGATCCGTGTATGATGTACCTGTTGTGTATCTAAACCGCAATTCAGGGCCAATATTTGAGGTAGTTTAGTCAACTGTCGAGATTGGAGAGTGGGTGTAAATTTCTGACAATTGTCACACCATGCAGGTGTAATTTTCTCGGGTCTTAAACTGCGGGCAAGAACACTCGTAAACGGAACCTCCTCTGCTACAAAGGATAAAAAAAAATGCATACGTCTCAATCGGGTTGTACAGACACGTGTAACGATTACCGATCTACAACATCCAATACACGCAGTGGCGGATTTAGGTATAGCCTGAGTAGGCTACAGCCTGCAGTTTTTAAAAAGCGATGAATTCGAGGAAAATTTCTTTCGTATTAAAAAATGGTTCACAGAAAAGTTAACACTTTGACTGCCACGTTGATCATTGGTGACCAAAGCGCTTACAATTGTAAGATTTGAATAAAAATTGACAGCTATTGCATTTTGAACATTATCGCTAATTAGAGGATACTTTGAAGTGAAAAGTGCCTCACTGAACGATTAAAAATTTTTATTACAGCATTGAAAATAAAAGATTAATTTCTATGAAATATTGTCCTGAGCTAAACATTTGATTTCGACGTGGCAGTCAAAGGGTAAACCCTTTGCACTCGTATGTCTCAGCGTATGCGACATCACAAGTTTTACCGTGAAATTTTCATCTTTTTAATTATACTCATGAAATGTTACAGCTAAGTATGCTAATAACGTATTGGAAAAGTTTTGTTTTCATTGAATAAACAAATAAATTCTGAGTTGGCGGTGATTCATGGTTTATATTAAATTCGAGTGCAAAGGGTTAATAAATTTACAGAGAAGAATGCTATCAAACCTAACATTTTATCACGTTTGCGATCTCCCCCTCCCTTGTTTTTCGTTCTTATTACGAGGTAGCCTAGGGCGGCATGAAACTTAAATCCGCCCCTGAATACACGCATAGCTTGAAGAGTGGCTTACAGGGATGCGTTAATTCCGGATAAACTAAATTGCACAGCAACATGATGGAATGTTTAGTAGCTTCTTGCCCACATTTGAGACATCGGTGTATGTGCATTTGTTCGGACCCAAACAGGCGACTGATTTCTGTCTCTTCGTCTCGCACCTCGTTTTCCTCCATAGACTTTTTGTTGCTCTTATCTATCCGTGATAAATATGCGTGTAAATTTTTCTTCAACGATACGTTTCCTCTTTTATTTGTTTTACGGGGTCTTTTGCATGATTACGAGGAACTATGTTGATAACAAACATTTATGCGATAAATGTACAAATTTTTGGAGGTACGTTTATTTGCGTCGGCAATGCATCCTTACTTTTACTTTAACACTATTCCTACAGACACTTCACGTATACCTATTCCTACCGCGACATTCCCACCTAAGCCAGACTACAAATTTTTCTAAGTAAAATAAACAATGAAAAAAGAAGTGAATATTGAAAAATGTATTACACGTATATTTGAGGAGAAGTCTAAAGTTTAACGCGTTGAGTGCCACGCGATTTTATAAGGAAATCCCTGTCAAGCCGCTGGTATCGTGGTACAGCAATGTGAAGCGCACTGCTAACAAATTGGAATTTACTCGATGCAAGTGTTTAAACATATTTGGGCCATTGTTTCTTATCGTAGTGGAAGATATTTACGTTTGGAAGGAAATATTTATATGGACATTCATCCAACACGTTTAGTTTTATATCATATTTTACACTGTCAGTCACCGATGACTGACGTGGCCCGAATGGAAAGTTCAGTGTCAGTCACCGATGACTGACGTGGCACTCAACGTGTTAAAGGCGATTCAATTACGTTTTATATATTAAATTCTAATAGAAATTTTAAAAACGGTCATTTGACCGGTCGTGGTAGAAATAGTGTTAAAGTGGTAGGAATAATTAAATTATGTATATATATTGGGTTGGCAATTAAGTGATTGCGGATTTTAAATAAAAATGAACATTCAAAATTTTTACTTGAAAATATGACTTGATTAAATTAGGTATTGTCTGTTTTTGTCGATGACCTTTTGCCATCTTTTAGACAGTGTCATAATTCCTTGTTCATAAAACTTCTAATTATTTACCAGCAAAATACTGAATTAAATGAGATTTTACATTATCAGCATCATTAAAAATTGTATCATTCAAGTAGTACCGAATGGAATAAAATAAATAAATAAAGCCTTTCTTTAAGTCTTCATTCCCATGGTACTTCTTGTATGCTTGCAATGCGTTCCTGCCTTTTCAGAAATAATACAATAAAATATGTCTAAACTGCGCGTTTTTTTCTTCCATCTTCAAATTGGGATAAGAACGAAACTAAATAAATAATCGATAAAATTGTCTTACTAATTAATGATGGAAGTTCAAACAACAAGGAAACAATATAGTTTAAATGCTTTGAACACGTTGATAAAACGAAAGAATGTGCTAAAACCATCTATGGACAAAATCCGCAATCATTTAGTTGCCAACCCAATATAATGTCTATTGAAATCATTTTGATAACGATGTGTTCTAAGATACGAAATCGAAAATTTAGCGAGTTTATTAAAAATCAAAACACTGCCGATACAAATAAGCCATGCAATTGCGGAAAATAATGTCTCCTTCCTATAAAAGAGAAAAGAAAAAAATAACTGAAACGAAATGCATTCGAACAAGGAATCGAGAGGTCTTCTCTGTGGGCGTAAGATAATCGCAAAAAAATAAGTTGGTTGCCAGAGTGTCCCAAGAATACAAATATAAGAACATACTTTCTATTTCTAAAAAGAAACCAATAATCACATACAAAATGAAAAATAAACACAAAAAGTGCCCAATAAAAAGGATACACGTGAATTGTGTTTACCTTTCGATTTGATCCACATATATTTACCATCCCCCTCTTTCTTTTTCCTCTTTTTCCTTTCCTCGTCGTGGCTCCTATACCGGGAACCAATGTCCTGCAGGATACTAGGAAAGTCCTGCTCGTTATAAACGAACGCAGGACACTTTGGTCCCGATTTAAGCCGAGCCGCTTCCTCCTCCTCCTGCTGTCGTTTCCTCGTCTCCAAAACTTCGTAATGGATCTGGTGTAATATAAATCTATTCCAACTCTGAAAACAAATTCAACATTCCTATCCACGTGAAGACTGAAAAACGTGTTGCTGGCAAACATATTGAACGTCCATTCTTGGTAGAACAAATACAATGAGATATTTCAAATTCAAATTATATTTTAAAGAGATTTTCTGAAACCCTACTTTTCATCGTACACTTATCTCACGAAGACGGTATTGCTTACCACTAAGTAATTATTAAAATACTAATAAGTAATTACTAAAATGACTAAAAGTGATTTTAGCGTGACTGAGCAAAGCTGCACACACGTTCTTAGAAACTTTGGGGACTTGTTAGTCCCTCCAGTTTAAACTATTCATAATTATGTCTAGCAAATCTCAAGAGAGTTCAAACTATTCATATTTATATCTAGCAAATCTCAAGAGAGTTTAAACTATTCATAATTATGTCTAGCAAATCTCAAGAGTATTTAAACTATTCATATTTATGTCTAGAAAATCTCAAGAGAGTTTAAACTATTCATAATTATGTCTAGCAAATCTCAAGAGAGTTTAACACTAGATTGTCGGATGTTGGGTATATACCTATTTTGCCTGAAACGAGTCAATTTGACTCAAACATGAAAATTGAAGTTAAAAAAAAAAAAACTTTATATTGAATAAAGTGTGTTCAAAACAATTTTTACATATATATACTGTTTTTGACATTCATTTTCTGCAGATTCTTTTATTACAGTTAGCTCAAACGCCCTTACTTCTATTCATTTCACATGATACTTGAACTTTACAAAATCACAAGCGAGTGAAATTGACTCACTCCGGCAATCTAGTGTTAAACTATTCACATTTATGTCTAACAAATTTCAAGATAGTTTAAACTACTCATATTTATATCTAGCAATCTTCAGTAAAATATTTTTCCAGGTAACCCAATCAAAAACAAGCGTATCCTGTATCGCAAACCCACCTGTATCAGTCGTATCAGGTTCGTTTTCCGTTTCGCTTCGGGATGTAGATCGCTGAGTATCAGTCCCAAAGCCGCCGCTTCGGGGACCGTTCTGAAAGCTCGAAGGAAATTAGCGGCCTGGCAAGGGAGTCCCCGGGACGTGTCCAGCATGTGAAACAAAAATCCTAGCTCGCAGGACAGGCAGAACTCTCGTTGGCATGAATGAGAGAGCAACGCGATTCTCACAGGCTCGCAATAGTAAAGTAGCTGGAAAACAACGGTGACGCACCTCTATCTGTTTCCTCTCAGAGGCATGCACGTTTGTCATGTTTGATTTCATTTTTCGTTCCATTTGCGAACCCCACTTACCTGCAGCATAGCGTTACAGTAGCTGTTGGGAAGCGTGGCTTCGAGACCGCAGAAGCTGGTGTGGTTATACTGATCGAAATCGAACTCGTCGTAACCGAGGCGTGAGTATTTCACCTCGATTTTACGATAACGCTTAGGTATGGCCACGAAGGTACCGTCGTCTGTTTTAGACCGTGAGTCCCCCGCGAAAAGCTTTGCAACTACGCCCCGTCGTTTTTCCAAATTGTAAGGTATCTGCAAAAGAGGTATTATTTATTTTTCTTCAATCAGTCGAACGTCTTTTACTTCGTCTTTTATATGTATATATATATATGTATGTATATTTGTACAATTCTTTTTTTCTCTTTTTTTTTTTGTTGGGATACGATCTATCTACGCGTATGTTTCGTGGGCGAAATATTTTTATATGCACGTAATTGATGTTACAAACAGCATTCGACGCATTATACGAACGCAATTTGGACCATGAAAAAATAAATAATACCTATTGAATACGCGTGGGACCGAGCCAATAAGTTAGGCTTACGTGTATGTCTTTACAACAACCATTTATTTCACTTAAATACAACTTCGCTTATTACAATCTTGGAGAAATATATATATATATTCTATGTAGGAATTAGGTACGCTAACACTATGTCGATTTTATTCGAGCATAAAATCATTATAAAAACGGGAACAACCATTTAAATTAAATGCATTGATTACAAACGATTATTGTGCTTCGAGACGATACAACATGGCCTCGAAAATTTGAAACGATCACACGAAATCATTCGTAAACCTCGCGATTCTCGTCTGACAATCGCGATGCTCGATTCGCAATTTTATCCTGAGAAGAATTTATTTCGCAACATCATATATATATCTTTTTTTTGTTTTGTTTTTAACACACCACGCGTCTTTATTGCTATCAGATCTTCTACGTACGGACGTTCGATTTTTGAGGGACCCTGAAAAATCGAAAGCCTCGAACGTAGAAGGATTTAGAAATTCCGTTTCGCAATTTAATGTCAAAATTATGTTTATAATACGAAGATTGCCTGTAACATATTTTCTTTGTTTCTTGTCCTGCAAAGAAATCACGATTCAATTTACGTTTAGAGCTTTAAACAATTCGTAAGGCTATAAGTGATTTGTGCAATGCAGTTATATGTACATCGTATTGTTCATAGATTGGCACATTGTTGATAAAAGGTCTGTGAAAAAATTATTGCTTTTCTCACGAAATCGAGGCAAGTAGAATCTCACTGCACCCCGATAACCGCATTGCTATACAGCCATCAAGGTGATACCGTTATGTACATCTTAAAACAAAAGTAAATAATACTCTTCATGCTCACAAAAATGTTTGTTTAAACGCATCTCTTAAAAATCTGAACAGTTTGAGAACAGGTTACAAACGTATATGCATATATATATATTTATGATAAGAATCTACAACATTGTATCTTTATTAATAATAATAATGATGATGAGGTTAAGTGAATATATTTATCATACCCCTGATCGCGTTTTTTCTTTAAATAGTTTCTTTCTATAAACACAACGGTGTTATAATCGAAGAATATATTAACTACAGTTAGAAAAAAAAAGCACTTGAACATTATGCCGATAAACGTGTTCAGTGTTCTATTAAGGTCTTGTTTTCTCTCTTATGCATTATCATAGCGGATATTATTAGAATACTGGACTAGTTTATAAGAAAATATATATCACGTTTCTTTTTTTTTTTTTAAACGTTACTCACGAACTACAATATTTATCATGAAACGTTATCAGTCTTAAACCACATTATATCGTTTCGGTCTTTTCTAACAATTTCTGTCGTCTCAATCTTTTTTTTTCTTACAACGCATTGCTCAAAACTTGATTGCATTCAATTTATATACGAAGACTATACTATCAAAGCTATAATGAAAGCACTGGTAAAGTATACCCTTTTAGGTACTCAATACAATTAATATTGTCTGCATAAATGATTTAGTTAATAACTCGCCACGTGTTACCAACGCATCTTGAACACACGATTGCAATTAATTACAATAGTGTATCTTATACGAAGCTGATCGAAGTTCCTTGAAAACAATTTCAATTATATAAAATTAAAAAGTAAAAAAAAGAAAATAGGAATCATTCACAACGTTCAACAGCGATAATTCGTTGTGTTTTATCATTTTACCGTGATGTAACTAACAATAAGAAAGTTAAACATCTATAATAATATAATTGTACACAATTTTAAGCAGGGAATCACAGGAGACATTGGATGAAGGGAGGATAGGAATTTTTTTTCTTTGTTTTTCGTTTTTTTTTTTAGGAGAGCTTTAGGAGAGTTGGAGAAGAATATTGTAGAAGAGTGGGAGAATATTGTTTCCTCACTTGATTTCTGCGAAATGCCTGAGGATTTGGGGCATAACCTATAGTTCCTTGCATTTTCATTGTGCGCAGTATTTCAGGATCAATTGGTGGCGTTTTCCTGTAAAAAAAATATAAAAAAAGGTTTCCATCAATTTTTTATCACTCCGCATTAATTGTTTTATTAAATTTCCATTCTTTGTTCTCCTGTTCAATCATGGTTACCTACCTATAAATTTTTTTCAAATATTCCTCTGGCCAATCACTTAATAACTGATGCCCAGTATAAACAATTGGTATTGTGCTTAGTGGTGTAACATCATCATCAAATGATATAGACTGAACTGATTCAACTGGATCAGCAAATTCTGTAGGCCTGCATAAATGAAAACAGAACCATTTTTTGTATTCTTTTAGTTTGAGCGACTGGAACTCTATTTGTAGAGTTTAATACACTTACTAACCGAGAAAATGTATTAAACTGGGGTTCAGGTGTATTTGTAGACATAAGATGTATAGAACCTGCTGAATCCCCAAAGCATAAACACTGAGACGTAGAAGATACATCAAATGATAGTATCATTGCACCACCAGTTGCAACCTATTAATACAAAAGAATCTGTGCAGGGTATATAACTGGGAACATCCTTCTTGCACATATTGCGTATAACATTTACCTGATACAAGCATGTCATGGCTGGTTGTACATTAGCATAGATAGTATCAAGAAGTTGCATTTGTCCCAATGGCGATACAACAGCTAAACGGCTGGAGTAACTGGGTAGGAACTTCAGTAGAAGGGGATACACTAAAGTTGTAACGGGGCTTAATGCTCTCATTTGTCTCAAGTCATATGCCATTAAGAATCTATCTACTGATAAACCTTGACGACTAAATTTAAAGATACAATGAAGAATTTGCATTTAAAATAATTATAATGTGTTGAATGAAAAATTAATAATGATGTTCTAAGTCTTACCTGTTACTAAAACCACAAGTAACAAGGTAATTTCCTTGAACATCAAAATCACTAAGGGAACCACTATGAGTATCAAAAGTATGTTCTATTGATAATGTATTTGGATCTCTGAGATCAATTCTTCCAGCAGGATTGCCACAGCATATAAGCCTGCTATGCTGCCTTAATATTGCACAACCATTTTCTCCTACATGTACCTATAAATACAAGATATTGCTAATGCATGTATATATCATTATATTCTAGATACATGTATAGAAACTCACTAATCCAGTCTCTTTTCCTCTAGTAAGATTAAAATCAATTATTTTTTCCTGATGTCCCCCCATAAGTAACCTAGTTGGTGAGATCTGAAGCATGCATTGCATGTCTATCATATTTGATGACCTATAATAATTACTGTTCTTATACAACATATTCAATATAGTTATTACAGTTACAGAAGAGTTAACATACATATGCGTAAATATTGGTATGCCCCGTCTCAACTGACACCTTAATAAACTTTGTGTCAGAATTAAAATTCCCTCGTCTAAAGTAGCAATATGCCTCACTTCTTGTGTGGCATGAACTTGAAATGATGTGTACTTTTGTAAACCAGCTCCATAATAAGAAGTAACATGACCCTATGAAATATTATTTTTCATCAATGCAACAGTATTTTGAATAACTTTAAATGTAACTGCTTTATTCAAATTTCTTCACAGCCAAATAAGTTAAATAAAAAAACATATATCCTTACTATTTTAATAATTATACAAAGCAACAAAGAAATAGAACGAAACACACGATTCATTAATTGCAGTTATGACAATAAATCTTATAATACCCCTTGATTCCCCATCCACATAAGTTCTTCAACATTATCGAAAGTGGCAGTGGAAACTCCAAATCTATCCCCCCCATCAGCAAGTAAAGTACGAGTTTCATGAAACTCAGCTCCTGCAAAATCTTCTCCAAACTGCTCAGCTACAGGTACATATTCATCAGCAGGTAAAACATAATTCGAATCCTCCCCTGTAATGAGAGATGACAAAAAAAATGACAAAGAAAATTCTTGATGCTTCTTCAATATCAATCAAATGATTAAACATAACTTGTGATAACATCTCAACATTGGATATAGGTTATTGATTATTAATGTCAACAATCTTGCTTATCATTGTTTACGAGAACTCTAATATTCGCACTCGAACAAGCGAGACCAAATTTTACGTTTAAAGCAGCAACGTCACAGCTGATTTGAATAGCGTATTTAACCCATGAATTTTACGAGACCGTTCGGACTCGAACAGCTGATCGAAACTAAGCATCACCCATCAAAAACAAGAGAAGGAGAGGGAGCAGTCAGCCAATAACGGTACACTGAATTGGTGGACAAGAATTAATGAGACAAAAGATATCATGTGATACTAACAGCTAGTAAAACATTAGATCGCGCACCATGATTTGAGCAACGAGTGTAATGGAACAAAGAGGTTTCGCGCCTTTCCGTGTCTTCGAATCTTCGGTTGAAGAAATCACATTCTGATACGATAATCTGCGTTTTGACGTCCTCAGAAGAAATAAATAGTGTTAAAACAAGATATTCAAAGTACTTACAAAGTAATTCTTGCTCGTCACCACCACTATCGGCCGTAGCCTCTACGGACGGGTCGTAGTGGCCTAAAACCGGGTAATCCATAATATCCCGTTTTCAGGCCGCACGTTTTTTAAGCATGGAATTTCCGTAAATACGAAGATAATCGTATGTTTGCTGCCCCGATGATCGTTCTCTTTTCATAGTACACTTTTGAGCACACACACGCACGGACGCACGCACCTCAGTCGCCTTGGCAACTGTGCAACAAGCGAAACACTTCCCCACAAATATTCGCCCTTTCCACGATGTTATACGATTCAAATAATGAAAATTAGGGCCAGCATAACACTTCTTGCACTTCTTTTCCACGATACATCTACCGACCCGATTATTAAAGTACCTTTAATTCATGATTCCACTTTTCTGCGCGTTTCATCCGTGTAAGGTTGTACGACGGCCTTGAAGGTGGCGACACAGACGAGCTACAGGATACCTAATGTATTTCTTCTGTCCTGACGATCTACCAGTTTCCTTTAAAATTTAGGCTAACTTTTAACTTACTAAATTCAACTTGAAATAAATATACAATGTTCTAGCAGCCATTTTATTCACAGTATGCAAAAACACACACTTCTAATATTAGTACATCGTAATTGTAGTCTTAAAAGATGCTCGCTTAATTAATTTCATTCAACATAGGTGTTCATTATTTTATTTTTTAGTTATCTGTACAAATTAAACCTTAGAAACTACTAAACTGTATCGTAAAAATTAAATTAAAGTTTGATTTTTCATAACCAATTTGATCTACTAATTTAAGACGTGGCGCCATCTCTCCGAAAAACGGCCAAACTGGTCATAGATCGTTATCGACAAGGAAGTGAACCCTTTAACGGACATCACATGTGGCACCATCAACTGGCAGGAACTGGTACTAAGTCGAGAAATTTAAATGAAAATACAATTTTTCGACTTCTAAGATATAGTTTTATACCTTTTAGATTCAAAATTAACGATTGCGGCACACAAAATGAGATTCTATTTACTATATCGATGAGTAAATCGCAATATAGCATCAATTAATAAAAAAGTAATATATTCATTTGTATTGCATAACATAGTTTTAAATGCGCGAAAATAATTACGGCATTATATTTATGGACCTCTAAGCTTTAACTTCAGTATCCTACAGCGTGAAAACACTATGTAAAAATTGAAAAATTTACATTTTTGTTAGTAGGTTACAGCTATTAATAATAATTAGTCAACGCGAGATAACGCGAAGATATCATCGGCACAGTTGTTTTTATTAAATGCATACAAATAACGCTCTGATTTCGTAAATGGAGTAAAATCGAGTAAAAACACCTAAAAGGCTTAATATTTTAGGCTAAGTGCCTAACTGTTGTAGAATTTTAACTACAAACGCAGAAAATTATAATAATATATGCCTTGTGTCTATTGCTTGCACGCAATTATTAGTACCACCATTTCACCGCTAGATGGTTATAGCGTTTCGGTGTCCGAAAATGAATGAAATTTCTAACTTACGAAGAAAATACATTTGCAAGCATTGTTTGAATTTTTATGTTCGAGTCCTCCTTTCTGGTTTCAATATTTTCTTTTCATTCAAATCCTATCCAGATTTTATTTAAAGGAAGCAATTTTTCAAATATCTGTATATGTATATCGTACAGATTCAGGGTAATGATAAATAAAAATTGTTAACCGATGATTTTTTAGGTCTAGTTAATAATTATTTATTTATGAAGCGTACATAAACTATTCCACAAAAGCATTTGCATAAAATAATACATCTTTCTTTTTTTATTTATTATTTTTTATAAAGATTTAAAATATATATCAAGCGCAAATTTGCAAAGTAGAAGTTTATGTATTTTTCTAGTACATAGTAACAGTTATCATTTTTATTAGTAAACAGTTATTTCATACGTAACTAGTATATATAAAAATTAAAATAAACTCCAACACAATAGTTTTGTTTCTGTTTATGGTTCTAACCAATTGTCTATGGTTTATGGACAACCAATTTGTCTCTTCCTGTTAGAACAGCTTGAATAAGACATAAGGTATATGTGTAGTATATGTATTCTGTATACCGCATTTGAGATTATCGTAGGGTTTGTAATCTATTAGTCTGTTTAATTTCAATTCTGGCCACTATCAATGTTGGAATCTTATTCTAAGCGCGGTCTATTATAGCGACACCTGTTACTGTTTATACGAAACATTAACGTTAAGGAAAAAAGCCGCGAAAACGATTGGATTCTCTCGTTCGGGTAGGTGGCGTACGAAATGACGCGAAGGCGCGAAGCTGCGGCGAAAAATAAAAAATAAGTGTGTTTAAAGGTGCTAGGAATCAACGAAACTATGAGAAAACAACTCCACGATCAAGTACGTTCACATTTTCATATAATTTTGATGAATGACGGGCAAATTAGTGTAATATGATGATTTCTTGTTTCAGGCTTCATGCTGGCCCATTTCAACGTTTGAACAGCATCTGATTCTGCTCGTACTGTGTGGTGCATTCATCGAAAAGGTAAGTGAAACAAATATATAGCAAGGAAAGATGTAAAGCAAAGTGTAGCTTAAATAATATTATGAAAACGTATAGAATGTCATTCACTTATGTGATTGAAGTAATTGAAAATGACGTGATACTTTTGTCGAATGTCATGGCGGGATTTACATCGAAATTCAAACTAAATATGGCGTCACTTGTTCGTTAAATTTGTAATACATTAATATGAGATGAATTTCTGTTGCGTTAAATTCAGAAGAACAAATAATTATTTCTTGATTCATTCATTAAGATGATTCGATGAACATAGTTCTCTTTTATTTTATATAATAATTAAAAGATAGTCGTTATGAATTCAATATATATATGACATATGCAATGAATATTTTACTTCCAACATGGCTACACTTTACTTTTCAATAATGTTTATGCAATTACGTTTACTCGACTTCTTTTTAAACATTAAATGAGAAGTATATTGTTGTATAAAATATGTGAAATAGAGAATGGTAGAATTTATTTATCAGACATCCATATATGTACATATACATTTCACAATTTATATTTTATATATATATCACGTGAGAAATGATAAGAATCACAGAAGTGTTAGAGTATTCGCTATTTAGAGCGGTAAAGGTGTTAATATGAAAATAAGTATCGCAGAATTTATAGCTTTTTTTCCAAAATACATTCATCTTTCGGTTACTTTCACATGATCGTCGCGTTTCATTACAATTTCGTATTCGTTAGAGTACAAACAAGCGAGACGTACGAATTATGTCCTTCGGTCCATCATTTCGAGTGAATTTTCCATTAACAATTAACGTAAACGTTTGCTGCGGATGTTGCACCTAAAAAACAAAGAAAAACGACATTATTTTATTAATTAAATCTTAAACAAAAATAGGAACGTAAATCGTTACTTTATTTGTCACAATAATAAGAATTAATACATAATCTTGTGTATGAAATTAATTTTTAATAATTTGTTATGAAATAAGTAACAGTGGCATATGTTTCCCAAAAATAAAATACAATGCAATTCATATTTTGCATCTTATAAATATATATCGTCTGCAATCGTAACAAGCTGAGGTGAAATTATAAGAAAACATTTTATAATATTTATTTTCATATGTTTTACGAAAAATAAAATACAATGCAATTCATATTTTGCATCTTATAAATATATATCATGTGTAATCGTAAGAAACTGGGGTAAAGTTATAAGAAAACATTTTATAATATTTATTTTCATATTTTTATAATATTTAATTTTCATATGTTTCCCAAAA
The DNA here is from genome assembly GCA_033822845.1 of Tetrapedia diversipes. Lineage (NCBI taxonomy): Eukaryota > Metazoa > Arthropoda > Insecta > Hymenoptera > Apidae > Tetrapedia > Tetrapedia diversipes. The sequence goes on from JAOPTO010002328.1 coordinate 727,361, forward strand.
ATAAAATACAATGCAATTCATATTTTGCATCTTACAAATAAATATCATCTACAATCGTAAGAAACTGATATATAATTATAAGAAAACATTTTATAATATTTATTTTCATATTTTTATAATATTTAATTTTCATATGTTTCCCAAAAATAAAATACAATGCAATTCATATTTTGCATCTTACAAATAAATATCATCTACAATCGTAAGAAACTGATATATAATTATAAGAAAACATTTTATAATATTTATTTTCATATTTTTATAATATTTAATTTTCATATGTTTTACGAAAAATAGAATACAATGCAATTCATATTTTGCATCTTACAAATATATATCATGTGTAATCGTAAGAAACTGGGGTAAAGTTATAAGAAAACATTTTATAATATTTATTTTCGTATTTTTATAATATTTAATTTTCATATGTTTCCCAAAAATGAAATACAATGCAATTCATATTTTGCATCTTATAAATATATACATATTATCTGCAATCGTAAGTAAGTGGGGTAAAGTTATAAGAAAACATTTTTTAATATTTATTTTCATATTTTTATTTTAACAAATGAATTGCGCTTCAAACACGCGATATATTTCTATGTATTCATTTACCCAACGAACGAAATATTAAAGTAGAAATAATATGTAAGAATTACCTTGCGGGGAACAAAAACGATTAAAATGATCGGTCGAGGATGAAACGGTAACAAATGGAGACGTTTCGTTTGTCTTAGTAGCGGGGAAAAATGTTTGGAAGTTGCTCCGCTAATGCAAAAGATCGTTTATCTGGAAGAGTCAACGAAGTTCGCTGGAAATTCGGTTTGGGTAGTGAATCCACGAGAATGTGGAGAATTTTTAAAAAATTCGTGAACGTGATCGTTGTGCCGTGTGTAAAACCTGGCGAAACAAATTCAATGATCAAATTGAATTATTCCACGGAATCACGTTTAATTGCATTTACGAATACGTTGAAATATTTGAACACCTACCATTCGATCTAAGACGTGTGTACCCTGTTAGTATTTACGCGAGTGAACGTTCAAGGAACTCAACTGATCGACTGAAACGAACGTAAACGTTAGGAACACGATAATAATAACGGGACGAGTGGTATTAAAATTTGCGTTAAATTTGAAATCACGAGTGATTAGTTAGATTTGCGTGCAAATCGATTTTCGTTATCCCAATTACATTAACACGTTCGTCGCCCAGCGTGATTCGGCTGAGTTTCTCGCTGAGCCTAAATCCAATTGCATAGAAAACAGAGAAAAAAATATAAAAACAGCAAATATTTTAACTTTTTATTTTTATTTTATGTATTTTATATTTATATATATTATATTTCAATGCTTGTTCCATTGAATTCCTTTTAAAATTTCAATTTAAAATCCTATTTAACTTTAAGAAAAAGAGCATGACCCAAATGTGGGTGACGTGGCGACGAATGTGTTAATATATACATATATTTTTTATTATTAACCCTTTATCTGCTAATGTTGACCTCAAGCAACATGTGTTTCTAGCAGCTTGCATGTGAAAGAGCAACATTTATTTATGCCCATAATTAATAATGCCCTAATTACTTATGCCTATTGCATTAATTATGCTAATAAAGTTTTTTCAGCTCTTCACTCTCTTAGAAAGGGCATATATACTTAACTTGGATAACTCCCAAATTTGTTTATTTGAAATTTCAATGCTTGTCAGATAAAGGGTTAATTAACCCTTTGCACTCAAGAGCTGACTGATAGTCGCCTACTATATATAATAATAACTTCAAAAGTTTTCAAATTCGAAATATTTACTAAGATTCGTTTATATTAAACGTCAATTTAGTTTAGTTAAGCGATTATACTAAAATTTACATACATGTCTGGGTCTAACTGATAAACAAAGTAATTAAAGTTTGAAAATTTGCGAAACTATCATTTGGTGACTAACAGTCACCTCTCGAGCGCAAAGGGTTAATTAACCCTTTATCTGACGAGCATTGAAATTTCAAATAAACAAATTTAGGAGTTAACCCTGCTTGTCAGATAAAGGGTTAATTAACCCTTTGCACTCGGCTGTCCCCTCTCATGGGACATCGTAATCCTAGTTATAGCATATGATAGTTTCGCAAATTTTCAGACGTTAGTTCAGACCCGGACGTTAAACAGTCATATATGTAAATTTTAATACACGATTTAACTAAACTAAATGAAGTTTTAATATACGTGAATCATAGTAAATATTTCGAATTTGAAAATTTTTGAAGTTTAGTATATCACTTAACTAAACTAAATGAAGTTTAATATACGTAAATCACGGTAAATATTTCGAATTTGAAAATGTTTGAAGTTAGTATCATTAAACGACTAACGGTCACCTCTCGAGTACAAAGGGTTAATATAGTATTTAAATAAATAAATATATATATAATGTATTGTAACAATTACCTTTAATGCCGTCGAATCAGACGTGTGCGATGATGAAGTGCGCTAATGAGAACTCCGATCTCTTCCTCGGTCTCAGCCGATTGGCGTCTCGATATTCGGCTAGTCGGTGTGCCGCTCATCGAGCCGGAGCTTTGCTTAGACTGTTGAATCGGAAATGACGAACGACGAATAAGCGGCGGCGGTCTTGCACCTGCGATACAGATTTAAAATGCCTTTTAACGTTTCGCGACAACGATTTTAACCCCTTCATTGTGTTCACAAACACTGATCCTGATTAGACAAGCTTCGAAAAATTTGGGTGCAGCAAGCAATTATCACGTGTTCGGGATTCAATGATTCTTTGGGAGATGGAGAAACTTTTACGGTCAGACGAACCAAAAATTGGATATTTTTTGAAAAATTTGAATTTTTCTCGTCAACATAACATTTCACGAGCAAACGTTCGTTCTCGCGGTTCTACAGAACATGTTAACCCTTTCATGGGACATCGTAAACCTAGCATATGATTATAGTTTCGCAAATTTTCAGAATTTAGTTCAGACCCCGACGTTAAACAGTCGTATATGCAAATTTTAATATACGACTTAACTAAACTAAATGAAGTTTTAATATACGTGAATCATAGTAAATATTTCGAATTTGAAAATTTTTGAAGCTAGTATCATTAAATGTACTAACGGTCACCTCTTGAGTGTAAAGGGTTAACACTTAGTCGACCGAACGGGGAGATTTGCCATTTTTTCCTTAACAAAGCAATGCCATTGATTCTATTCACTTTTGTTATTAGTCAAGACTTGAACTTAATAATGTTGTTCACAAATTTCATCAACTGCATTTTCTGCTTTTCCAAAGTACAATTTTCAATAAATTTAACACTAGCACAAAATTAACACTATTCCTACCAATTATTCAAATGACCATTTTTAAAATTATGATTAGAATTTCATATATACAACATAATTGAATCGCCTTTAAACTTTAGACTTTTCCTCAAATATACGTATAATCTATTTTGTTTATTTTCTCAGAAAAATTTGTGGTCTCTCTTACGTGGGAATGTCGCGGTAGGAATAAGTACACGTGAAGTGTCGGTTGGAATAGTGTTAAACAGAATCAAAATAAAAAAAAAAAAACAGAAACAGAAAAATGGCAAAGTGTCGGTAGGAATAGTGTTAAACAGAATCAAAATACAGAAGAAAAAAACAGAAACAGAAAAATGGCAAAGTGTCGGTAGGAATAGTGTTAAACAGAATCAAAATCCAAAAAAAAAAACAGAAACATAAAAATGGCAAAGTGTCGGTAGGAATAGTGTTAAACAGAATCAAAATACAGAAGAAAGAAACAGAAACAGAAAAATGGCAAAGTGTCGGTAGGAATAGTGTTAAACAGAATCAAAATACAGAAGAAAAAAACAGAAACAGAAAAATGGCAAAGTGTTGGTAGAAATAGTGTTAAACAGAATCAAAATACAGAAGAAAAAAACAGAAACAGAAAAATGGCAAAGTGTCGGTAGAAATAGTGTTAAACAGAATCAAAATACAAAAAAAAAACAGAAACATAAAAATGACAGTGCTCTGTCGTGGAAAAAATGGGAAACCTTCTCGTTCGATTGGCTAGGAAGTTAAGATGAACAGCATTAAAGGAAACAGGTTATATTAACTTAAATGCACGATCGGGTCGCACAGGTCAGAACACAATAGGAGGGTTAAATGGGCTGATCAAGGTGATCTAATTATACGGCTACCTAATAAGCGTAAAGCGGATCGATGCATTTCAAAGGACCTCTGACTCTTCATCGGGTACCTTGGTAAGAATCGCCTCTGAACGGAAAGCTCGAACGTGGACGTTCTTCTTGAGCTGGCGCTACCTGCCTTAGACGAGTCCTTATGCGTTTTTTAAACATATACATACACATACATGTTCGTATACTGGTGTCGGTATCGGTTTTTTTTTTTGTTTTTTAGCGTGGCATGGAATGATAGAATGAGTTTCGAATGCACGTGAAATCAATCAGTGTAACGTAAGCAGTTTTCGTTGCATCCGCTTGTACAAAAACACCATTTAACTACTTTGGTTAAACTTGCGACTTATGCACGGCTCATATGTAATCAACATTTGCATACTTATGCTACTATGTACTACTACTGTACTTGTGTTTGCGGGTCTATTAGCGTCTAAATTTGTTTTTTTTTTTTCGGTGACACGTACTAAGAATCGAACGGCGTTTCTACATCTAAGACATTACTGTGCTCTGTAACAGTTCGTTTTAAATACCTTATATAGCCAACAAATATCTGTGTGCGCCTCTACGAATCTACACAGATTGCAGTCGCAATCTCGAGAAACTCTAGTGTCGCATATATATATATTCTCTACTATTTTTACTTTCACTGATGCCTGTGTTATTCATTTGAAATCGATACTCTACTACTTCTATCTGGGAGCAACATTCATTTCGAGTGTCTCGTTAAACGAGCATCTCTACCTCTGCCTCTTAAATGTACCTGTAACGTACCTACACTGATTGGATTTGCAACCACGAATACATATATATACAGTTAAATACATATAGGTAATCGATCAAAGAAAAAAATAAAAAAAAAGAAAAAATAAAAGAAATAGTTATACCGAGCATTTTAAAGGATCGCGTAGATAGTGGGCTCGGTCTGTTATCAAAACAAATTACTTATACAAGATAAACTGATGCGGTTTCCGCTGTAATACCTTATCTCTAGCGAAACGTATTCGCAACACTTCAACGAGAGCGGCTATCGCTGAAATAAGAAGCATCGTCACGAGTATGTGTCCGGCGATCGGGACCGATTTCGCTCGACGATCTTTCCCACTTTCCTCCCCGTTCTCGGTCGAGTTCTCGCCGACCTCCTTCAAACTCCTCGACGCTTTATCGTTCCCTTCGTCAACCCTTTCGTTCTTATCCACCCCGCCGTTCCTCTTCCCGGCCGCCTCGTTCACGCGGAACGACGCGTACGTGCAGTTGCCGTCGTAATCGCTTCGAAATACCGACTTCAGTCTGTCCTCGTACTCGAATTTCGGGCAGCGTTTCAGTTTCCTGTGGTCCACCGGAACCGCGGCAGTTTTCACGGTTACGTTCACCGTTGGCTGCGCCCCGCCATCGTTCCCGTCCACGGCGATCGTTTGATTTCTGCTCGAATAGTTCGTGGTGAGCAGCAGTCGCAGCGGCAAAGAGAGCAACACCCCGAAGATGGTCAGTATCACGAAAATGCTCACGTTGATGCCCAGCGAGATCCGTTTCTCGGACATCTTCACGAAAAACTTGCCGTCGGGGTTCGCGTTCACAGCCCGTTCCTCGTGCGCCGCGTCTTGCTCCATTGCACTGTGTTGCAGCCGGAGGCCAGACTACCCGCGTTCATGTTAAACCGCGATCAACGTCGCGATCTTTTCTCGCCCTCGTTTCGTACGGGGTGCGAGCACTCGTCGAAGATGGTTTGCGGGTGAAACGAACGACGAAACGAAACACGGTGTTGTTACCCGTGTCCCACCCTCTCTCTCTATCGTTCAAACGCAACTGTTGCGCATTCTGTTGTGACTGCAGCTCCCGGTTGAACCTGGATGTCGGCTGATATTGATTTCCAGGTAGAGCTTGGCCGCGTACGCGCAAGTCTCGCGGCGCCTCGGCTCTTCTCCGTCGAGGAGACCGTGCTAGGGCGGTAATTAGATGCCGTTTAAATTGAGCCCGACGTAAAACAATCAACGCCCACGCCGGAACTACTCTTGTTCGCGTCGGCGCTAATTCGCGTGATCGATCACACCCTCGAGGGTCCCTTGTAGAGCCGCCGTCAGGGGACTTCGCGTGAATTACGGTGACAAGTTATTGGCTGTACAGCAGCTCTGGAAGCGTCATAATTGAACGAGTAGATTAGTTTAACTCATTCACTGCCAGGCAAATTTAGAGTGTCTTGCCATGGGTGCCAAGATTTTATTTTAACCCTTTGCACTCGGCTGAGCCCCTCTCATGGGATATCGTAATCCTAGCATATGATAGTTTCGCAAATTTTCAGACTTTATTTCAGACCCGGACGTTAAATAGTCATATATGTAAATTTTAATATACGACTTAACTAAACTAAATGAAGTTTAATGTACGCGAATCATAGTAAATATTTCGAATTTGAAAATTTTTGAAGTTAGTATCATCAAACGACTAACGGTCACCTCTCGAATGCAAAGGGTTAAAGAAAACACGGAATTGAGCAAAATCTAATAATATTAAGTTACAGAAATAGCATTGAAATGGCATTTACTGTAATTTGAAAATGAAAAAAAAACTGTAGCTAGCGTCACTGAATAAAATTCCTGAGTGTGCTGAGTACCATTTGTTATCAATCTAAATTGTAGCGCAGACTACGAGATATCTCGTAGTTGGCAGTGAATGGGTTAACCCTTTGGCCTATAACCACGAGTCTGACTCGTGGTAAAAAAATTTGTGTCATAAACGAAAACCACGAGTTTGACTCGTGGTAAAGAATTTGTGCCATAAACAAAAGCCACGAGTCAGACTGGTGGTGTGGAATTTGTGCATAAGATGCCGCGTATTATTATCAGAACAAGCGATTGGAGTTATTCCACATCGAATATTTTTCCTTTGATTATGGTTACACTCTAGACGTCTTAAAATTACTATTTGTACCTAAACATTGTTTATTATTTCACAATTCCTTTCGTTGCACCGAAATATATGTCATGAAAAGTATACATTTTGCGCCAGTTCGGATACACGGCTGGACAGTTGAATGGCACGATGCACGACCGACTTTCTTGTTTACTATAGCTCGCGCAATTGGCAAAAATCGCGTAGGCCAAGGGCTTAACGAGTCAGTGTTTTGGAAAAAGAAGACAGGCACTTGGGTAAAGTTGAAAATAGGTACATGCATAGGTGTTTAGAAGTAGGTACACCTTGGGTGGAAGTTCGAAAGAGAATATTATATTTGAGACTCTTTCGACGAAACGTTTTAGAAAGTTATCGAGAAGGATAGATTAGGATAATTTATACGAATCATTTTTTATATTGTTTTGTAAATGTTAATGGTAGCGGTCTTATCGTGTTTGCCGCGTTCGAAACGTCCTTTACAATTTCGAGATTGATTAGCCCAGTCGTTGGCGCGTAAAAGTTAGCAACAGATGCTGGCCGGTGCTCTGTTAACATTTGTATGCACGTAATAACATGTATGTACGTAGAACGTGCTCTAGTATCGGTCGATCTTCAAACCGGCGATGAAGCATAGCTGCAATGCTAATAGTACGTCGGAATATTTCCTCCTTTCCTCGCGTTAACCAGGATTAACTACCGCGATCATTAAGCCGGGGACCTAGTTTTAGATGAACTTCGAGTCACCGATGCAAACAGCGCATTAACTTCCTAAGATAGTCATCAATCACTAATTAAGTTCAACACAGCTCAACTTGGACGATCAGATTGAAGCCGGCACGTTCTCTGATTTTTACAGTTACCCATCGCTTATTTATAAGCCGATTTACATAATTTTCCATCATTAAACGTTATAGTAGTTAACGAAATTTCTGATTAAATGAATCATTATCGCGTGGTTTGTTAACGAACACTTTCTGTTACGTTGCTTTAGCATCAAATTAACGCGCGACGTTTAACATTTGGATCAACGTTTTCGAATAAAACCGTTTCCCATTACAAAAGTGTTTCGTTCGATGCTTCGATTCAGAAATCAGTTTAATCCATTAACACGTAAAATATGGGTGACGCTTTTTTTTCTTAAAGTTAAATACGATTTTAAATTGAAATTTTAAAAGGAATTCAATGGAATAAGTATTTAAATATAATATATATATATAAAATAAATAAAATAAAAATAAAAAGTTAAACCTTTTGCTGTTTTTATGTTCTTTACCCCAGTTTTCTATGCAATCGAATTTAGGCCCAACGAAAACTGGGCGACGAACGTGTTAAACGCTAAACATTTCTGTTACTTCGCTTCGAAATAGTTCGATATATCGAACCACCAAAAAATCGATATTTTTAATCGGTAAGAATCAATCGTTTTCTGTCTGGCCTCCAACTGTTCGCAGCAAGCAGCGAATGAATCCCTCTATCTGTTAGGTTGTTCGGAAAGCAATTTCGTTTTTTTTCATATGTCGAGCTTTGAGTTTAAACCTAGGCGTTTCAAATGATCATGAACGATCGAATTCGATAAATTTAATCTCTTAGCAATCTTCGGAGTTGTTATTCGCCGATTTGCATCAATTAATGCCTTCATTGTGTCCTTATCAGTCTCAACTTGCCTTCCAGAACGTGGTGCATCTTCAACATCAAAATTGCCGGATCGAAATTTTGCAAATTAATTTTGGCACTGGAGTTCTGCCAATACATCTTCTCCGTGCACAACGGATAATTTTTTCCTTGCTTGAACAGCATATTTACCTATTCGATAGTAAAAAGGTAAAAAAATTCCGAAAATGTTGCTTTTCACTTTCCATATTTGATAGGGCACCCACGAAAAACTATTGGGTAGAATCAACCGTAACTTTTCACAAGCAAGCCTTGCTATGTACGCTGTCAAAATATATAATAACCATGCGGCTTAAGTGTGAAGTTGACTATGAAAAAATACAATTAAGCCCTGTGTTAGGAAAAAACGAAATTACTTTCCGAACAACCCAACAAAATCGCAACGTTCTATCGCGAATTTCGTGCAAAATTCGATAACCACACGTCAGTCTCTGCTGTAAACATCGTCCCGATGCTCTCCCTCTATTCCCGCGGAATCGAAAAATCTGCATGAAATATAAGCCACGAGAGGATCGTGTACAAAGTGATAGCGCAGCCGAAGGCGGCACAACGGTCGATTCATCGCACGATACACGGGCTATAGGCGGGATCGGTTTCGCGTCGGGGAGGAAAAGGAAGCGGTAGCAAGGCGGCCAAGGGTGCAACGGAACGCTTTGAAATGGGCAGGTTTCTCTAGCGCGTGCATACATAAATAATATTAGACAATATCGAATTAAAATTCGCATCTTTCCGGCGAGCAACAATGGAGGCTGCGGCTGGCCCAACAAAGGAAACGCGGCGGAGGTGGTGGTGGTTCGTGTTGGTGGCGGTGGTGAGCGGTGGTGATCCTGGCGGTACTCACGGCGATGGTGATGGTGGTGGTGGTGGTAGCGTAGTGGCGGCGGCGGCATTTATAAAAGTAATAAAACAGTCGGACAACAACTGCGCGGAGTGAGTATCGGGCGGAGAGAAAGAGAGGTAGCGAGGAAGGTGGAAAGGGCGAGCGAGCGGGATACTCCCGTGAAGGTGAAAAGAGGAGGGCGAAAGGAGGCGCAGAAAAACAGAGCAAAAGAGAGAGACGAAGCACGGGAGAACAGCGACCCGACCCGACCGACCGGTAGCCCAGCCAGCGCACGTATATCTTGCTCCGCTGCACCGCGCGCCGATTCTTCGAGGTTCTCATTGATGAATTCGTTCTCCAAGAGTGAACCGTTTCACCTATCCTTGCTTCCTGTTCTTCGTGCATCGGAACCGCTTCGTTTCGCTTCGATCGAGTCATTTTGTTGGTTGGAATTCTTCCTCGTGCACAGAATTGAAAGTTAACCGAGGGAAGTTGGTTCCAACAGGGTTGATTTTGGTTCACGACCAAATTAAGCGGCGAGGAATGGGATCGGTTAGTCGATCGATGGATGTGTGTCTTCTGCGTATCACAGTCGGCTCGTCCGTTAAATCCCTCTTCGCGGATATCGCGAACGTTAGCTCAATCTTAATACCAGTTTCGTAGTATCCGCGGCCGATACGGGAACCAGTTCTCTAAACGAAAGAAGGATAATGAGATTAGCCTGCGGGCAAGCATCGAAAAACGTTGTCGGGGCAGGATATCGGGCCGCGAACGAGCCGCAGGTGCGTCCCGGCCGACCGATTATCGGAGGCGAGTTAGGCGCGCGAAAAGACGAGCGGCTCGGGGAGGTTGAGAGCCAGGGTATGTAGAGCAGATGCTCTCTGGCCATGGCAGTGGTGGCGGGGTGTGTGATTTTTCACCGCCGACAGCTCCTCCTTCGAGAACCGCGCATTCCACCTCCTTCCTTCTGCTTCGAACCATCTCGCTTCTTCTGGCGAGTCGGTCCCCTTCATCCTTCACTCTTCGTTCGCAACTGCTGCTGCTGCTGCTGTTGTTGTTGCTCCTCGCTCCCTTTCTCTCCGTCTTCGTCCCTCTTTCACCCTTTCCTGCTTCCCTTCTCACCCTTCGTCTGTGTTGCCTCACCAAGGCGGAGTTCTTCCTCTTTCTCTCGCTCACGGTGGCGAACATCGGCAACGTATGCCGCGGACACGCCACTGGACACCAGTTGCACGATCTTAGATTTGCTGATCTCGCGTCGAGAGTGCACCGACACACAAGGATGCGCTCTCTGGTGCAGCACGAGGGGCACGCCTGCGCCCGCTCGCGTGTGCACATGCACGCACGCGATACACAAAGGGCTCGCGACCGTTCCGAGAAATGATTTTCAATAATCGGAGGCCAGGGAAACGCGTTAGGGGCGCATCGAACCGGCATCTTCGTGTCGCCTGCGACGGTGACCCCGTGCCGCGCGGTGATTTCGATCGATTTTCCGCAGATGCATCGCGTGAATCCCGTTTTCGAGGGAATAGGGTGGGTTGTCACGCGTGAACAAGGTTACATACCTTACAATTAGGGTTCAGCTAAGCGAGCTATCGATTGGTGTGCTGTTACCAATCGTATTGTATTCCTTGAACCGGTGTACTCATAATCATTGCTTTCTTGAGTATTGATTAACGTTAACACGTTAAGCGCCACACCGGTCCCTAGGGACCGACGCTAGACTTTTCGTTCAAGCCTCGTCGGTCCCTATGGACCGGCAACAGATTTTTCGTTCTTCTATCGCGGCGCGTGTGTCGGTCTTTGCGTACTTGTGAGGTTGAACATATAAATTATGCGATATCGGTGTTTATTTGGTCAATGCTTCAAGGAAAAAAATATAATACTTAAAAACATTATTGTTGGAAATTCGTGTCTTAACGAATAAACAAAAATCAATCGCCTCGAAGAAATATTTATGTAAGGTCGAGCTACTATTGACTGAGGAGGTTCCAGGAACAGGTCAAGTGTTTTTCCTTACCACGCTGTGCGTAACAATTAGAGGACCCTAACGAACTGTGTCCTTTAGCCTCTTCTATTCGTTCGAGTCTTGCCTCTCGCTGTGTAGAGTTCAAGGTTCAGAAATCGATATACCTTCCTTTAGAAATAAAGTTTAGTAAATTCTTAAGTGAAAAGTTATCGTTATTTTATTCCTTTCAATCCATAATCTCCAATAATTAATGTAATTTATTAAAATAAGATAAGCAAAGGTGAGGATTCCGTGTACGTTACCCGATACTTTATACTCTGGCCCGCCTGACGACTAACTGTGGCTTGAACGGAAAACAACTAACTGTGTTAACACATTGCGTACGGCCCTCTGCTCGCCAAAAAGCTGAACACAGTGCATATAAAAATCTTTTCCAATTCACATTTGTAAATTGTTAAATGTTAGTATATGTTTATTATATATCGGTTTATTGTGGAACAATAAACGTGGCAAATGAAACAAACATAAGAACAGATAAAATGATTTCGAGTGGTGGATACGCGTATGCAAGAAAGCATTAAAACGAGATATCTCGTGAACCGTCCGCAATGTGTTAACCGGGAAAAGGAACCCTTCAGAATAAACAGCGAAGAAGGAAAACGAAGGAAAAGAGCCACAATTATTGCGCAATCGTGCAACGCGAAGTAAATTATTCCATCCAAAATCAGAGGCACTTATACCATTCAGTCGACCGCTTCCATCAACGTCTCCGCTCTCCCTCGACCGACCGGAGGATTCCGATTTACAAGGAGCTGGCGCGGCAGCCGTCGCTCGTTAGCTTCGTAATTTACATTTGCCAGTCGGCCACGTATGTAGGTACAACATAGTCGAGTCAGCGTTCGAATAGAATCAACACCGGCCGTTTCGCGAGTACCGGCCGCTCGAGACGAGTGATTTACGTAACCCGGCGCTGTCCGTGGACCCGATAGAAAGCGGGGATCGACTTGTAAATCGGAGAGTGTCATTATGCAGATAGCCAGGATGCACGAGGAGTACCGGGCGAGCGAAAAAGCTGCCCGATATCGGTCAGGTATCGTGACACGCCGCGCCGGTCCCGGGGATTTACAATCGACCGGGAGATCGGAAATCACCGGCCAGGGTAGGCATTAGCCGTCGGAGGCATCGGAGGCGCGAATCCGGCTAATTGGCGTAGCACGAGCCGCGCGCACAGGTAGCTCAGGGGAGCCGCATAGCTGCGAAATTTCCGTCGAAAGCGTTTATCGAAAGCGGAGGACGCAGGGCCGCGAGGGTCGAGTCGTCGCGTCTCGTTCGATAGAAGGGGCCAGGAAAAGGAGATGGAAGGGGGGGGGGAGAAGAAGAAGGGTAGGCCTCGCAATTACGCAAATTGCGGCTCTGTTCTCGCCTGCGGAAGAAGGGCGTCGTGACGAGCGGCGCGAGTTGAAGGATGCGCGGCGTTACAGGGAATGCTCGACGGTGTGCCAGGCATGCAGGTACGCTCTCGTCCACGCACACGGTTCGATCCGATCAACGGCGATCGTCTCAGGGTTCGAGCAGGCAATTTGAATGAACGACGCGAAGATCGAGTTCGTTGTCGGGAGATTCGACGGCGCGTCGTCGAAGGTGGCTCGTCCGCGGCGGTTCACTCGGGAACGAGAGGAATCGGTCGGGGAGCGATGAAAAATGCTGTTTATATCGGGGAAACTGGTCGAGCTGGCGGTCCGTTTCGCCGGGAGAGCGCGTGCCTGCCGCGGTCTTATTAGCGCTGATCAGCCTCGCGATAAATTTATGTGCCGGCCAAGATATATATGCCGCGAGCCATCGTAACGCGGAAAAAACGACGCCGTTACACACGCGGGATCCCCGTAGTTTCTGCCTCGATTCCGCGGCCGTGTCGCTGCCGTTTTTGCCTCACGGCCGTCGTACCTACGCGCGCGCACTCCCGTGCCCGCTGACAGTGCGGCTAACAGAGAGCGACAGAAAATCTATCAGGCTTTCAATGAAAGCGCTGGATACACCGCGGCTGGAATTTCTAATGCTGGCGCGCGCCAGCTATGTCGGGCACGACGATTGGCGAGAAATCGTTCCAGCACTTTGCTGCCTCGTTTTTGCCGCGACCACGAATCCGTCCTCTCGCTGTCTCTTCATCCTGATCCCGGTCGAGCTTCTGCATTCGCTTGTTACGCATCGAGTTGATCGCGTTATCGCGAATACCACGGGGCACTAGACATGATCTGCTCGGAGAAGGGGTCGACGATGGCGGAGATTGACGTTGGAGGGGGTTGTGGACTGTGTGAGACGATGACAGGAATGATTCTTCGTTTCTTCGATGACTTTGTGGGGACGTTATGGAATTAAATTTTATTTTTGGATGCTCTGAATAAATATATCACTTTATTTCTCCGATACGACTACTCGAACGCGTAAGCCAGGAATGTACTGTCCAATTCGCGTTTTCTGGGCGTGACGCTTCGTTGTGCTCAAGGGTTGCGGGAAATACGAGAGGGAGGAAAAAGTTCTTCCGAGCTGCATCGCATACCCTAATTTATTTCTCTCTCAGCTCCGCAGTTCTAAATTCTTTACGATGTATACCTATTTTTTAGTATATACATATATTAGAAGTAGATATACCATAAATCTAGCGTTAAAGCGAGGAAATGAGACACCAACCACAATTCTATGCTTTCTAAATATCATTCTATCTACAGTGGCTTCAAAAAGTATTCGTACACTGTATTATAAGGAAATTCATCTACTTATGATATTCTGATTTAACATTTTCTATTTGAAAGGTTTTGCTTGATTAAGTACCATTACGAAGTTATCTTTAGAAAATCAGAGAAAACTCAGAAACTTCAACTCTGGTTTCAACCCTTTAAAATGGCATTTAGATGAAAAGAAGAGATTAATTCATACGTATACTGTTACGATCTACATACTTACAAAGTTTTCTCAAATACTTCTGCGAGACTCAGAATTTCAGGGTTAAACGAATTTATTTGTGACATAGTGTATGAATACTTTTTGGAGCCACTGTATGCCCAATTCGTTTATTACCTCCGGGGCCCGAGGATACAGGTACCTTTTTCCATCACTCCGTATTTCATCCATGTGGTGTACGTCACAACTTTTCATCGTCCATTTCATTGTCGAAAGTTTCCCCGCGACGTATCGTTCAAAAATATGTTTCGCTTCGATCGACGTCGCGAAAATAAATCACGAAGCTTGGATTCCCCTCTCAGCGTGACCATTTAGTGGTACCATTCCAACCTCTTCCTTGGTCACGGTTAGCCGACCGTTCCCTCGAACAGAAGCAAAACCAGAAGGTTCCACTAATTTAAAAGTGAAAGAGGCAGGACAAATAAAAGGAAGAAACGAAACAAAAATTCATAATCTCGACTGATATAAACGGTTAGGCCGACGGGAAGGGTCCGTTTTAAGCGCCACGAGTCTGGGGTCGCGATGCAAGCGTGAAGCCGCTCACCAGGGGCGTATTAACGGCGGTGCCATAACGTAGGCATTTATTTCTCTATCGGCGGCATCCGTTGGAAGCTGGAAGCCAGCCGCGGCCGGTAGAAAACGATGGAAATTTATACGGAGCTGATAATTAGCGAGCCGAATCGGCTCCTGGGTGGAGTAGCTCAGTGGCCGCGGTAATCGCTGTAATTTATGCCCGCTCCTCAGGATATAAGCTCGTTGAGATAGGCCAGGAGCGTAAAAAGGTGCACGGCGAAAATGTCGCCCAATTAACGGCGAATTGGAGCGGTCGAGGTCGCGCGCGTACACACCGCGCCGTTTCGCTTCGATGTGTGCACGCGAACGTGCACACGCGTTCGGTATGCGTGTGTGGGTGTACAGGGTGACCCGACGAGATCGTATTTCCGTAAAAGAAGCGAAGAGGAAAGGACGTTTAATGTCGATCGGTCGCTCCTTCAGGGGTGGCATTCTATCACGCGACTATTTAGGGATTCGTGGTTTCTCTTGCGTATAATTAAATTATGGGTAATTATTAGAGGCGATTAAGAACGAGCTAGGTTAGAATAACGTACTTCCTGTTACGACAAAGGAAACACGGAACAGGTGGTGGTATGTTTCGTTCATAAGTAAATAGAAATTATGAAACTTATACGATTATTATTCAGTTTGGCTCAAGATGTAAATTTACACAGCTTGATTAGTTTAACCCTTTGAGTGCTGAATACTCTAGGTCAAAATGTTTTGCGTGGATAGCATTATTGTTACTCGTATAGTAGTAATTGTGTTGCAGTAAGTGGAAGATCGAAAAACAAACACATATGAGTGTTGAATATTCCAAGGAGCGAGGATAGCCACTGCCAGTTAGAGAGTAGTAACAAACTGCCACATAAAGAGACAATACGTCCATAGCATTCAAAAGATTAACCCTTTGCGCTCGAAAGGCGACTTTCGGTCTCCAAAAACTTCCCAATGCAGAGCGTTGAAATTAACAATTTCCAAAACTAACTTGCACTGAAATCTATTCAGTTTGGATAAATAATACTGTAACTTCCAAATGTGATTATTCGCATTCGGATATTTGCGAAACCCTGTCATTCGATCACTGAGAATCGCTTCCCGAGTGCAAACGATTAATTTTTCACTTTTGTTTCATCAAAGAATACAGGTCAAACCAATTATATTTTAACAGAAAAAAATTCAGCGACTCTCAAATTATATTCTCCAATATCTCCCAATTTGATGCGAATAGTCTCAATTTCCGAAAACAGAATAAAAACTCGAAGCCTATCCGTAGCTCCATCTCGTGCACGCGCGCGCCGCTTTCCTGGAAGCAGTATAATTAAAATCGACCACCGCGTATATAAATACATACAGATATTCTTAAACATTCTTACGTGGTGCGCGCAGTTTACATTCTCCAATATCTTCCAGTTTGATGCGAATAGTCTCAATTTCCGAAAACACAGAATAAAACCTCGAAGTCTATCCGTACCTCTATCTCGTGCACGCGCGCGCCGCTTTCCTGGAAGCAGTATAATTAAAATCGACCACCGCGTATATAAATACATACAAATATTCTTAAACATTCTTACGTGGTGCGCGCAGGTTACATTCTCCAATATCTCCCAGTTTGATGCGAATAGTCTCAATTTCCGAAAACACAGAATAAAACCTCGAAGTCTATCCGTACCTCTATCTCGTGCACGCGCGCGCCGCTTTCCTGGAAGCAGTATAATTAAAATCGACCACCGCGTATATAAATACATACAGATATTCTTAAACATTCTTACGTGGTGCGCGCAGGTACATAGAGGACGCGGCAGAGGAGCGGGCGCTTAACGAGTCGCTCGCGCAAAAGCCGCCGCTTCGCCATTAGCGTGCGTGGAAGCGAGCGAGCGAGCGAGCAGGGCGAGAGCAAGCGAAACCTACACCCAGGCTTAAATAGCGCGAGCGTTCAACCGGACCGGGTTACCGCCGCCTCCCTTTTGAACTTCGAGCCACTTTTACGATTTTATTATTGGCTCTTACGCTCGCGATATTTATGCGACGTCGCGCGATATTTTCCACGGCGCAACGCGTCGACTTTAATGGTACCCCCACCGCCCCCTCGCCCTACCCTGTGCGCCGTCCGCGACCCTGTTAGGAGCGACGCATTGCGCGATGCACTAATAACGCTTCGACCGAGCGGAACTTAATTAGGAGGCCGCGGACAACGAGCCGGCGAACGAGCCACTCGTTGCGCGCCCGTTCGACCAGACCGGGAATACTGGAAATTTCCAATTCCACCGGGATCCCCGCCACGCTATCCGTTCGATAATTTACCTGTCCGTTGTCCCTCGTCGATTAACCCTTTCGGTGCCGAGCGAGAATCGATGCATACGCGAAGATAACCGCACGAATTTGACGAATTCACTGTAGCTTCGGAAAAAGTCCATAAAAACCAAACTAGGAATGATGTTTAAAAAAAAATTCAAAATGCAGCATATTGGGGAAGAAGGGGAGAATAATGCAAATTGTTTTGCAATGCTTATTGAAAATCGTATGAATAACAGTAATATAAAGTATGATGAAAAACATAGAAATAAGTTTCTCTTTTGCAAATAGTTATTTTCACTGATCAGCACTTTGATAACTATTATAAACACAAAGATTGCGATTACGGTCCTGAGAAACTTTGTTGGGACCATTGTCCCGTGTCTCGTTTCTACTTTATCGCTCCAACATATACAGAGATTCGGAACTAATCATAAGAGTACACCTAAGAGTACATATAAGATATAACAAAAAGTTGAATCTAAATTATTTTTTTTTTCAATTGTATTGCATCGAATTTGAAACATTTTAGTGTTTTATACAATTATTTTGGGTACATGTTTCTCGTGATACGTATAATAAAACGGCAATGCATGAACGACGATATATCGTCGTTTGGCACTAAAAGGGTTAAGCCTGCTCGATGAACGAGCACGGATGAAGAGACACGGGGAAGGTTCCCTTTTACGCGAACATTTTTAACCCTTTGATCACTGAATACTCTTGGCCTAAGCGCTTCGAAGAGACGGCCCGTTGACGTTGGAGACGGAGTATTGTTCGTTCGTTCACTGATAATCGCGTGGCAGTAATCGAAAGATCGAAAAAATTGGCAAACGCATATTTTCGTCCACGGTTCTTACGAGCAACTTTCGTTAGCACTAAAAGGTTAATGCCGAAATGTGGCCACGGGAAAAGTCACAAGGTGAAGAAAACAAAAATTGACAAACGCATATATGCGTCCATATTCTCTACTACCAACTGTCGTCAGACGCATATATTCGTCCATAGCACTCAAAGATTAACACCGAAATGTGTGACCACTGAAAATGTCACAAGGTGAAGAAAAAAAAAATTAACAAGCGCATATATATGCGTCCATATTTTCTACTAGCAACTGTCGTCAGACGCATATATTCGTCCATAGCACTCAAAGATTAACGCCAAAATGTGTGGCCACGGGAAAAGTCATAAGGTGAAGAAAACAAAAATGACAAACGCATATATTTGCGTGCATAGTCCCTACGAGCAGTTTCCGTCAGACGTATTTATGCGTTCATAGCACTCAAAAGGTTAATGCCGAAATGTGGCCACGGGAAAAGTCACAAGGTGAAGAAAACAAAAATTGACAAACGCATATATGCGTCCATATTCTCTACTACCAACTGTCGTCAGACGCATATATTCGTCCATAGCACTCAAAGATTAACACCGAAATGTGTGACCACTGAAAATGTCACAAGGTGAAGAAAAAAAAAATTAACAAGCGCATATATATGCGTCCATATTTTCTACTAGCAACTGTCGTCAGACGCATATATTCGTCCATAGCACTCAAAGATTAACGCCAAAATGTGTGGCCACGGGAAAAGTCATAAGGTGAAGAAAACAAAAATGACAAACGCATATATTTGCGTGCATAGTCCCTACGAGCAGTTTCCGTCAGACGTATTTATGCGTTCATAGCACTCAAAAGGTTAAGCCGAATTAGTAGCAGGGTACCGATTGCGAGAGAGGTCCGAGGTTGAGGAAATGAGATATATCAAGCCGCTGGCATGATTCCGCATTGTTCAGTTGCGAGGAGAAACTCACCTGTACGATAATCTATGATTTTCCTGATTATAAAATTGCCGTTCGAGGACTGGTTGTTACTTCGGCCCAGATAAAGATCGAATTCGCAGGAAATTACAGCGTACTTTTCGACCTCTTTCGCGTCGAAATATCGAGTTAAGCTTCTCGTCTTTGTCTCGGTGGATATCTAAGATGGACGGTTCATAATCTGCGGTTTTTTCCTCGTTTTTCAAACATAAACGGCTGCTGCAACGAAGTGAAATTCATCCTCGATATTCGATTACGCAGCTGCGGCTATTTACGGGAATTGTTTCTTAATCATTCGAAGTAGAAAGAGTTATGCAAATTACACGGACGTCGTTGCGTGGTCCGTTGCAAACGAGCGTTTTTGCCCGGACTTTACACCGCGTTCAATAATATCCGTTGATGAAGATACGAAGCGCTGTCAGAAACGTATCCATTGCCCGGTTGACAGGCTATACGAAGGTTCGATAATCTTCCACGTCTATCTGATGTTAATGACCCTAATAAATGTAACCGGAGCAAGCAGAGGAGCATTGACATTGAGATAAATCGATATATCTACGCATCTCCGTCGGCCACTCCGGTTAATATTTATTTATGCATCTCAACCGGCCAGCTTCAAACTCGTTTGGCGACGCAAGGTCCTTCTTCTCTCGTCTTCGTCCGCGAAAGCCTTTTCAGAGCGTGCCTTGGAATCGTTGAAGCTTAACCATTTTATAGAAATCAAAAACATTGCCGCGAGCTGTACACGATTAGCCGAGCGATTCGAATCGATAACAAAAACAGCGTAACACGGGAAAGAGAATTAATTAAACGTCCATCTCTTGGAGCGACTCGTGATAAAATTTACTTATTTATTTATTTGTTTGCGGGGAAAAAACCCTTTAGATTACATAAAGAAGATACAGTTTAATCATAAGAGTAAAAACAACGCAGCAATTAAAACTTAAAGCTAGCATGAGCAGAAAAGAAGCCAGTATATTATTATTTTATTTATTTATTTATTTATTTGTACATAATCCGCAACTTTCGGTTTTGGATGGCTTCCGGTTACACTTAACACTAGATTCCCAGAGTGAGCCAATTCGACTCACTTATGATTTTGTCAAGTACAAGTATCATGTGAAGGGAATAGAAGTAAGGGAGTTTGTGCTAAATGTAATAAAAAAATCTGCTGAAAATGTATTTTAAAAACAGCATACATATGTAAAAATTGTTTTGAACAAACTTTCTTAAAAATAAACTTTTATCTTTTTTTTAAACTTCAATTTTCATGTTTGAGTCAAATTGACTCGTTTCAGGCAAAATAGGTATATACCCAACATCCGGCAATCTAGCGTTAAAGAAGTCAATATACTTCCAATAAATGTTAATATCTTTTGGAATAGTGTTAAGACAGTTATCGGTACCGTATAACAAAATGCACACGTCGAAGCTCGTTCTACTTCCAGCCACGCAAATTTTCCCACTTTTTCCACGGAAATCACCATAGAGAAGGGTGGGCCCGCAACGTCCCCGCGAATTCCCCGTACACCTTGATGCTGCCGTTCAGATACCCCAGTCGTGGCGATCTTATCGCGAGCGTGTTGCCTATGGTTTTCACAAGCGGAGTCCATATATGCAAAGAACGAATCGCACGTTCTATTTGTTCACCGCCCGCTGCACGTGTGAGCCCGCGCGCGCGTTCGTTTCTTTCCCGGTTCGAAAGCGGCTGCAGGAGGGACCGTTAGAAGTCGATAACGATATTCAAGTAGTTTAAAGGAGGTTCGACCGCGTTGCGTGCCGATCGTGTCCATTTTACGAGGCGCGAACGACGGTCTTTCCACGAGATCGGCCATCACGCGGACAACGCCTCGCATGTACCCGACAACGAGACCGTGCACCGCTAAAGTACTTACGTGATTTTCGAATTCTCCGCTCCGAGACCTGGTGCGCAAACACCAGGATATATACTGTTCGAGGACCTGTCCAAAGGCGCGCTGACGACGTACAGAGCATGCTTGTTCGGTCCCGTGAAGGCTTAGTATGCGACCAAGTTCAGCTCGTAAATTGTCCAATATTTCTGTTTAACACGCGTTATCTTTTCCAGCTCGTTCGCCGTTTAGGTTCCTTTATGTATTTACGAATCGTTAAACCTGAGGTATCTCCTTCTAGGCGGTTCAGGAAGCGTGGTACGTGCGATGCGTGATTGTATGTAATTAGAAATTCGCGACGTGCGCTTAGGAAGGATCGCGAGATACGAGGGAAGTGTAGGAAGCTGCGATGGAGAAGGGTTTGCCTCGATGGTTTCGACTGAGAACTTGTTCGCGTTGTCGAACGGAAAGTATACAGTGGCTCCAAAAAGTATTCGTACACTGTATTATAAGGAAATTCATCTACTGCTGAAATTCTGATTTAGGTGTGTACTACTTGGAGCAATTTTTTTGGCGGCAAAATATTTTTTAAGGGGACTGACAACGAATCTCAAAGTTTCAACGATTTTTCACGCTTTGAAAACAAGCTTTTCTGTGTTCTTTTTCTATGACAGGGCGATAGAGTATTAAAAATTAAACATTTTTTATTTGAATGGTTTCGCTTCATCAAGTACCACTACAAAGTTATTTTAAAAAAATGAGAGAAAATTCAGGAACATCAACGCTGGTTTCACCCCTTCAAATTGGCATTTAGATGATAAGAAGAGATTAATTCATACGAATACTATTACGATCTACATACCCACAAAATTTTATCAAATACTTCTATCAGACTCAGAATATCAGGGTTAATCGAAATTATTTGTGACATAGTGTACGAATACTTTTTGGAGCCACTGTAGCTGTGGTCTCATGTCTTTTTGATGGGTCTGGTAAACGCATGTATTCGTGAAATACAATAGTTCCTATACGTATGAATTAATCTCTTCTTTTCATCTAAATGCCATTTTGTAAGGGTGAAACCAGCGTTGAAGTTTCTGAGATTTCTCTCATTTTCTTAAAGATAACTTTGTAATAGTACTTGATGAAGCAAAACCTTTCAAATAGAAAATGATTAATTTTTAATACTCTATCGCCCTGTCATAATAAAAAGAACACAGAAAAGCTTGTTTTCAAAGCGTGAAAAATCGTTGAAACTTTGAGATTCGTTATCAGCCCTCTTAAAAGATATTTTGCCGGCAAAAGAATTGCTCCAAGCAGTACACACCATGCTCTGTACACGCATAAAGTTTCATTGAAATCAGAATTTCAGAAGTAGATGCATTCCCTTATAATACAATGTACAAATACTTTTTAGCGTCATTGTATATCTGTCGCGTGTCTTCTGCCCGATCGAGTCGACGTCGACCAACGTTAGAAATTCTAGCGTCGAAGCTAAATCGGATTAATCGTGACAGCGGTCACCGAGGAAGTATCCGTGAAACGTCAAGGAGGTGTCGTAAAGAAATCGAAATTTTTCGCCTCGCGTGTCGCGATCTCTGATCACGAGGGCCAATTAACCGGCTGTTTAAAACGAGCAATTATTTGTCAGAGCGGTTGTCAGCCGACCCAGATCGCTTTTACGATATTATAAACAAGCGGCGAGCCCGACAAATCGTTATCTTCGCGCGGCGAGCTTTCAGCCCGTGGTCCACCAACTTTCGATTAACTTTATCCGCCGCGGTTTCGACTTGGCCTATAGCTGGATTGCAAAAGGGACGCGTGATAGGGGGCGGGACGTGTGCAACGCATACAATGGTAGCGCGTTGCGATCCGATCTATTGCTACCATCGTACGGAACGCGAAAACCTGGAAGTCATTTCTGCCACCATTCCGCATGGCTGCCCATAGCTATGCCACCACTACTATTACCCGCGAGACCATTTCGTTCGTTGAACGGCGATAGACGCGAGACGACTTGGCCGCTGATTTGAATACAACCTGAAAATTCTTCGGGCAACAGAAACGGATTTTGTACAAATAGCTGGTTCGAAGTAGAGCCGCCATGTGCATGTCCACCGATTTCATGGGTCGGGGAAATTGAATGGAGCACATGGGTTTCAGAAATTTCAATATGATATGCAAATTAGGGGTGCGGTACTGTCCGTGCTACCTTAGGATTAGATGTTATGTACGCTTCGACACGCTTACTGGTAAAATCGAGAGAGTTTCTTGGAGATTAGGATAGAAAACAATTAACTGATAATCTGACGGTTGGGAATGGGGTTTTATATTGCTAAATGAAATGAACTCTTATTTGTGAAATAATACTTTGATAATTTATTAGTACTTTTATATAGCACGAGGAAGGGCAATTTTGACCACACCTAGTGAGTTTTATCACAAGACTAGCAGAACGCAGTGGTCGAAATTCTTACAACCCCGTCTGAGTCCTTCAGCCCCTTTTGTTCTGTTTCTCGATGTTTTCGAACTTACTAAAATGCCAAATGTAGCTTTGCTTCTTGGAAGAAGCCCTTGAGAAAGTACGTTAAGAGGAAGCTGGTTTATGGTTAATTTTTGTTTCGTAGTATTTCTGTATTCAATTTTCAACATTGACGTTCAACGGTGCAAATTGTTTTCTTGAACATTATAATATCGTTAATGTTATAATTATTTACTTTTTTTAAAGCACTTCCGTTTACTGTTATATCTGAAAGAACGCTCCTAACTCACGATCCTCTTTATATCGTATCAACGTCACCGCAAAAAGGTCGTATCTCCGTTAGAGCCATTCAACTAAACAAAATTACTAAAACTAACGAAGTCGTCGGCTGAAACAAAAAGAAATTGTTTCTATTAACGTTCGTGTTCCGTGAACTTCTTAGCCAATTTCGGAAAGTATTTCTGTATTCAATTTTCAACATTGACGTTCAACGGTGCAAATTGTTTTCTTGAACATTATAATATCGTTAATGTTATAATTATTTACTTTTTTTAAAGCACTTCCGTTTACTGTTATATCTGAAAGAACGCTCCTAACTCACGATCCTCTTTATATCGTATCAACGTCACCGCAAAAAGGTCGTATCTCCGTTAGAGCCATTCAACTAAACAAAATTACTAAAACTAACGAAGTCGTCGGCTGAAACAAAAAGAAATTGTTTCTATTAACGTTCGTGTTCCGTGAACTTCTTAGCCAATTTCGGAAATTTCCCTGACTCTAATAACAGTGTAGCAGCTCGAGGAGTGTTTCTCCCGATTATTGACTCGATTGAATATTCGAGCGGCAATCCGTTGAACGATTATCGGTGGCAGTCGTGGCTCGGTGCACCTAACTACCGTGGTACACCAAACGTTTTTGTATCTCGCTGCGTCGCGTTCCTGACACGACAATCGGTGTTAACCGGCAATTCAGATCTCGGCTAACAGCAGGAGATTTAGAGTTACTCACGCGATTTCCGCAGAAACATAGTCCGGTCGAAAGCTACAGAATTGCGACGCATCGCGCAGGATTGTTAGGGCAACGAACAAAGGGGAGAACATGATTCATTCGTATCATCGGGGTAACTGTTAGTCTTACTTAACACTAAAATTACCCAACGATTAGGGTGTAGTTATTGAAGATAAAAAAAATCAAATGAAAAGCTGTACGAAAAAGCTTACCTAATATAAACAAAATAAATTTTAACAGCCGTAGTAAAAATTATAGTAGATTTTCGAATGTGTAGGCACCACAGTAAGTTAACCACGTTTCTATGAAAAATTATAAATTGGGTCATTTTTATCCCCTCGGTAAAATGTTTAGAAACGATTATACTTTTGATAGACTGATGTTGATAATCAAGAAGTGAAAAGTATCAGTGAAAGTTAATAAAAATTATAGTAAACTTTCGAATGTGTAGGCACCACAGTAAGTTAACCACCGTTCTATGAATAATTATAAATTGGGTCATTTTGACCCCCTTAGTAGAATGTTTGAAAACGATTATACTTTTGATAGACTGATGTTGATAATCAAAAAGTGAAAAGTATCAGTGAAAGTTAATAAAAATTATAGTAAACTTTCGAATGTGTAGACACTACAGTAAGTTAACCACGTTTCTATGAAAAATTATAAATTGGATCATTTTAACCCCCTTGGTAAAATGTTTAGAAACGATTATACTTTTGATAGACTGATGTTGATAATCAAAAAGTGAAAAGTATCAGTGAAAGTATTTGCTGTTGCTAACTAGATAGACCCACGGCGACTTTTCGTTTTTTAAATCATAATGTTAACGTTTATAATATTTCTGGATCACTCGATACTTTCGTGAGAACGATGTCGTAAACATTCGGTGATTTACGCCAGTTCCTTCTATCACGGCGAATGGAAAAGCGAGCGTTCCGTTCGAACACGAACGATCCTGAGCGGGGCCGTTGATGGTGCCACGTGGTCTACTTGCGATGAAGATTTCTAACAGTCACGTCGATGATTAATCGATCCTGGCCGGCATTCTTGTAACGAGCGGCCGCTGAGTGCGTTTGGAAAAAAGGTTCGAATGAAAAATGCCTGAATCGCGCGTAATTTATTGCCGCTATTATGGATTCTTGCGGGTTACAGGCCGGCGAGCTGAATTTCCGGATAGGCGAGAGGTTTTTGCGAAGTTCACTGCCAATTTAGCATGGTTCAATTTTACTCTTCCCCTATTCGGTCCCGTGCAATTTTCATTCCGGGAGATTTAGTAGGCATGCCGGAGTGCTCAACGCGTGCTTCGGCGAATATCTGAAATAGTTGCAGGAAGTTGGAAAAATACGTGATAAATCGGAATATTAAATTATTGGAATTATTAGATAATTCATTGTCCCTGCGTTACACGTTGAAGCATTTTTGATCGCTCGTTCTTGATTAATCGATCGAATTCACAGTACGGTACCGGTACTGTTAATGCTCGAGCGTGCGCCGAAGAATTTTCTACGTTCGCCTGATGGAATTGCGTTACGCGTTAGGTATCGGGAAACAGCATCGAATCGTACGCAGTATCTTTATTTGCGTAGATCCGATAAATCAATTACTTGTGTCGCCGTGTCGATAATTTACCATGTGTCGTTCTGTCTCTCTATTTTCCTAGCTGTTACGCTCGAGTATTGTGCCGCGTGCTGTGCACGATCTACATTTTACTATTTCCACACTATCAGCGGTGGCGTCAATGATGTTTTACGACTTTAATCGATATCTCGACGTGGTCAGCACACATGCTTTATATCGGCGTATCGTTTGTATAGACGGTTACGGTTTCTTCTTGAGGTGTAAGGTCCTTACGTTTCCTTTTCGTAGTAAAAGTATCGTTATTTCTGAGAATTTATAGCGCAGATCATGTATTTGCTTAGAAATTTCGAAAATAATTCTATTTCGAGGTGTACTGTTAATCGCTACATTACAAAAATATTTCACTCGGTGTTGCATTTAAAAAATACAGACTCGAAGATTTTATATTATCGTTTCACGAAATCTATCTTTATTACATTGTCGTTTATCAACATGTAGCATAAGGTTCTTAAATTCTTTTATGATATCATTAGCTTTATCTTTCGCACGGGATCAACAGTGACACAAGAAACGGGCCGATACAGTCTCGTAAATACATCGACCGGTTAGGAAACTTCAAAATCTGATCGAACGGCATCGTATTTCGGGAACTGACGATAAATTTGCATAAATGACAGGTGTTCGTATTTGCCACAGCCACAGGAAATGTTTTCGATGAAAGATCGAAAGATTTATAACAACTGCGTGGAATTTTAGGAACTTCATCAAGACTTGTGGGTTAGCGAAATATAAAAAGAAAAAAAAAGAATTCATTGAAACTTCTACGAACAACGAATTCCATTGGAAATAGCATCGTTCATATTTCCAACGTCTCGTAACTACTCGTTCCACGGTACTCGATTAGCATTTTCTCATTAACGATCCAGCATCCGTTTCACGAAATATCTCCATCCAGCTGCTCGATTACCCGCAATTCGATGAATTCCAGTTGGACCCGCGTTCCTCGTTGTCTGCCAGCGAGTAATCAGCGAAAACTGAGTAGGAAGAAAATGCGACCAGGAAACGGGCGGTAACAAAGGTCGCCAGAACCATGAATCACCGTTATTTTGACAGTGGTTCAAATAATCTAGCCCGCGCCAAAATAATTTCGCGTCTGCTCGGCCCGATTCGTGCGGTTCCGCTTCCGCGAGCGATCATAGTCGGTCGCGTCTAATCTTCGTTCCTTGGATCGCGCTCACGTCATATCACAGCTCCCGTGTTCTATAATTAAAATCACGGGCCCGATTAAACAAACCGTACCCGTCGACACCGGGTTCCGTCTACTTTTGTCCGGGATCGCGCACGATTTCATCGTTTCGACCTAATCGAATCGTAATTGCCGCCCGGCGGTAAAACGCTGCCGTGGCTCGGGCGGAATCAAATCGAGCGTCGCTGCTCGGAAGAGTTCGTCAAGTTTCGTATGAGCGGCACATCGTGTGCTCGTTTGACCTGTAGCCGTACGTCGAACACGCTCGTAGCGGCAGTCCGCGCGACAGAATCGCTTTGTTTACACCGCGACGCGACAACCGCTCATAAATCGGCGCGTCTCGCTTCTTCGCGTTCTTTCCGATCGCCGAACGAACATTGCCCGTGACCGATCAACGCGTTCGGCACACGCTTCAGTCTGTTCGTCGCCAATCGTTGCTCAGCTACTATCGAATTCAAACACCGATTTGTACGTGATTAGAAAATATTGCCGGTCGATTAACACATTGAGGACGGCGCTCTGCTCGCCAAAAAATTGAATACAGTGCATACAAGCACCTTCTTCAATTTACACTTGTAAATTCTTAAATGTTTGTATATGTTTCTTATACATCGGTTTATTGTGTAGCAATAAACGTGGCAAATTTAACAAACATAACAAATAGATCAAATTATTTATAGTCGTGGATACGCGTGTGTGAGAAAGTATTAAAACGAGATATCTCGTCACCCGTACGCAATGTGTTAACACTAGAACTGCCGACAATTAAAGTGTGTTTGTTTGCACGGAAAAAATCGAATTGAAAATTACATGAAGAAATACTATTATTTTATTATGAAGAAATCATAATAAATTTTAGAAGTTTTACCACTGTGAATTTATAAGGCTGCTACGTCTAATCACACCAATTGGACATTTTGACTGGTCCGGTAGTTCTAGCGTTAAGGTGCAACATCCTCATCGACGTGTTTTTATCCGGAGGACAAAACCTGGACAACAGTCCCTGCTAGTTTACTATTATCAAACAGGCGGTACTATCGTGTATGATTATTTACACGACGAAGAATCGTGAACAGCATCGACCTTAGCGCGTTCACAGCTATCGAAATGGATGTCAACAGAGAGTTGACGAAGAATATTTACAACAGCCGAAGGGTGCACCTGGAATAGGTCAGACCACGCACGGATCTGGCCACCTCGACTTCCGTCACCGTGAAAACTCAAGATGCCACGGTTCGTCGCGTCAGATTCCAAAGCACCTGATTTTCGTCGCAGCCGTAGCTAACGCGAGGTGCGAACGTTCGTCCGGAAGCGGGAGTGCGGCATGTGCGTGCGATCGAAGGAGACGTTGGACGTATTCGCGACACGACGGTTCCGGCGTTCGGTCGCGTCCGTACGGCTTCGCCCATACAGAAGAGCGCGCGTGACCCGGGACCTTCTGTAAACGGTGGTGCGCGGCGGCGAAGTCGGCCGTCGCTTTGTTTACACGCGTATCAGCGGAGTCAGGCCGATGATCGCTGTGATCTGGCCGTGTATCCAGCCCAGTCCTCCGCGTTATCCGCTGCCACCTTCGAAATCGCGAGTCGCGTGACGGCGCCTCTCAGTACGTTTTCACGCGTGCAACGGTGATCGTCGACGCCCGTGCGTTACGCGGCCGCCTCTCGGCCCGATCCTCCGACGGGAAACGCCGCGGATCAGAGTGTCACGTGCGCGTGGTGTGTGTGCATTGTCGTCGTGTGTCGTATACGCCGTGGCAGCGGCTGCGATCGTCGCTCACGTGCTACTGCTCGCATTGTCGGCCCCGCGAGAGAGAGTTCGCTCGCGTTTGTGCGCGTTTCTCCGTCGTGAGAGTTCCTCCGGAGCGTGTGACCTCTTCCGGGACCAGGAAGACGAGACCTCGACGCCCCGGAGGTGGACCGTGTGGACCGGCCAGGGGGCAGCCACCACGCATCGAACCGGTGAGTTTTATTTCGATTCGTTCTTTCGATCTTTAGCCTGTTTTTCGCGTTTCCTGGAATTAACGGCGACCCGACTCGATTGTTTTGGAGCGTGAAAGGTACGCAGCGGCGGCCTTCGGCCGTTCGTTGGATATCTGTGTCAGGTCGGCGGAAATTCTTATTTGCGTTGTTGCCCGCGGAATGTTGTACTTTCCCGGGGCACCGTGTGTTTTCCATTTTTTTTTTTCATTTTTTTTTTTTATCAAACGCCCGCCTTTGTCCGCGCCTTTGGACGCGAAAGGCTGGCACACGTGTTTTTCCGGTTCCATCGGCGAGGCTTGGGTACCGTAATCCGTGGACGCGAAGTCGAATTGGTTCGTTGGATCGTTGCCGTGGGAGGGATTATTAATCGAGCCAGGTTGCAACGAAACGGCGGTGGCACGTTGATAGTTGAGCCACGTTCATAGAAAATCTGTACGTTGTTATTTTATGTAACGTGTGCTGTAAGGTTATATGGGCGATAGAGACGGCTGGCAGCGGAAGTACAGGCTGCTGATAGCGGAACTCGAGGTGAACGTGGAGTGACATTCTGTTCGTGTACATTCTATTCGTGTAGTTGTTTCGCGATGTTTGCAAATTTTACTCGAAAAATTGAAACAACTTGTTGTTGTTCGTTACACAATCTGTAGTGATTTGTATTTTTACAAAGCATTCGTTTCACGTTAATATAAGTATAATTATATTCGAAGCAGGGCACGCGTATTTTTAGCTTTCACCGTATCTTCAACATTTTTCAACCATTTCCGCTTGCTTTAATTATCCATGCAAAACAAGTATATGACATGACCAATCATTTTCCCTATCTTCAAACCAAATTGACCGCTCAAACGATCAAGCAAATACACCACCAATTTTATCGTAAGCTCGTAATTACAAAGCTATCCGCCTGTCAAACGTACTTTAACCTAATCAATGATATCATAAAATCAACAAGGACCAGCGGTACCATTAAATCAAGCACCGTCCGAAGCACCTTCTTGCCCCATAAAAATAGCAATTTCCCAACGATATACCATGATCGTTCGCTATCATTCGCGTCGTTTCGCCGCGACCGAACGACCGATGATTCGATTGCGTCCAGGTTCCTTAACGAGTTCGGGAAGGATGTTCGCGTCCCGGTGGACGGGGACGATGATCGTCCGGGGAGAGGTTTCCCAACGAGCGACGTTACAGCGTGGAACACGAGCGTGCAGAGAGGCGTAGAATCTAGTCCGTTGCTCTATTATCGTTGGAGCGCACACCGTGTACCGTGGCGGAGCGAGGAAGATAAGATAGCGGGGCCCGGTTATCGACTCGCTTACACTTGGTTCACCTGCGTCCTAGGTGCTCTTATCTTGGCCTTTTATCGGTGACCTCTGCTCCGTGTACGCGGCTGATACCGTGCAAACACACGAAACCGTCCCGGGTCCGCGTATGCACGACGATAGCGTCGCTATAATGTCTACATCGGAATGGTGAACACACCGCGACCCACCTACCTTGGTCCGTTCCAATTTCCAGGATTGGCTCTGTCCTCGTCCGATCCCTCTACCCTGCCCTCTTGGTCTTGGTCTTATTCGCATTCCCCGCCATGCAGATCTTACCTTTCCCCCGACCGGTGTTCCTCTGCCTCGCCATCCTGCTCGTCGCCTCTCTCTCTCTCTCTCTTTCCCCTTCGCCGCTCTCCTTTCTCTCTCCACTGTTCCACGAAGATGCGATCTTGTCCACCGACGACCACGCCTTCACGGCGTACAGAGAGAGCGGAGCGTGCGTCGATCTCGTTTCGAGAGACCGGCGTGTGTCGTTCCTTCTTATTTCACGGGAGGGACGACGGGAGAGGCGAACCTCGAGGGGGGAAAGAGGCGACTGGGAGGGAAAAACGAAAGAGACGAGGAAAGTAAGTAAGAGGAGCGTGTCGAGCACGCCACGGTGCAAGCCGAAGAGTTGCGCGGCGCGAATTTGACGACGTCGATGGCGGTGGTTGGTGTTTTCAGGGTTCTTCGAGGCAGATTTCGAAAATGGTGGCGAGCAGTTAGGTTAGAAAGGCGACTGTTAGAGGAAGCTTTTGTGTAGGATCGATCGATTATTTTTCGCGTTGCGTTGGAGAGGGTTGGAACTCGGGGCGCGGTGCTCGACAGAGTTGCAAGCCTGTAAAAGCTTAGGGCACTTTAGGGTTAGCGTGCTAGAACGATATTAGCCTGTCCTTTTCCATTTAACGGACGAATTTCCGCCACCGTCGCGCTTGGTTGCGGCACAAAAAATCGGCTGCACTCGGCTGGAACGTCATAACCGCGCGGCTATGCGCTTCTTGTCCGGTCGACGATGATTTCTCGTTTCCTCGGCTCCTCCGCCGCGACACTTCGTGCACACGCTTCTTCTTATAGCCGAGTAAATTCTCGCTGCGCAGGGGCACCAATCCGCGAGCTTTTTTGCCCCTATAACACGGGGACAGAGACGGAAAGAGAGGCGAGGATCGTACGTTATTCCCCCGATAACGTGATATTTTGATTTCACGTCCCGGCGACAGGTCGGCGACAGGTGTACCCGTTCGCAAAGGGGATTTCTTGTCGGCCTGTGGCACGGCCTGGACGGGCCCTGGGTGCCTTCGCCGGGATTTTATGGTAACATTGATAATTTACGATCACGCTGGAAAAGCCGCGGGACCGTGAAGCAATCTCCTGGGCCGTCGCTGCCGTGAGCCAGGAAAGCTTTATCGGCCGTCGCGTCGTTTATCCCGGTGTGTCATTACTTTGATAGCAGCGTGCGTGCAGTTCGAAAAAGAAAGCTTATCGGCTTCTCTTCCAGGAAACGCAGCGAGCGCCCGCGATAGCGGCGGGAAATCGAATCGTATCTTGATCGCGCCTCGGACACGGCGCTAAGCCGATCCCGTTCTTTTTATTTTCTTTCACTCCGCTCGCTCTTTTTTTCTTCGATGTTCCGTCTTCTTTTCTGACGGAGGAGCTGCTCGATATCGTGCATCGTGATTGTATCGGAAAGCTCGATCCGCGGGCAAAGCGCAGCTCGTGTTTGCGTTGCACTCGAATCGTTCGAGTTGATAGATTAACGTTGACGCGTCGCTTCTTCGGATGCGATAATAAAAGTAGAAATATCATATATAAATATGGAAAATGATATCCCTTCGTAGACGAAACTACAAACGCAAAACCTTAATGAAAAAACCCTCTTTAATTCCTTCGCCCTTTAACCGTTTGCGTACCACGGGTCGCTTTTGCGCTCTTCCGATTTCCTGTCGAGAAAACCCAGTGCATTTGACCGATACAGACAACTGACAGTGCGCTTACAGTTTGACAAAATGCGCTCAAACTCTTAACACTAGATTGCCGGATGTTGGGTATATACCTACTTTGCCTGAAATGACTCAATTTGATCCAAACATGCAAATTGAAGTTTAAAAGAAAAATAAAACTTTATTTTTAAGAAACTTTGTTCAGAACAATTATTACATATACATGCTGTTTTTAAAATACATTTTCCGCAGATTTTATTATTACATTTAGCACAAACGCCTTTACTTCTATTCCTTTCACATTATACTTGAACTTGACAAAATCACAAGTGAGTCAAATTGACTCACTCCGGCAATCTAGTGTTAAACGCATGTGCGTCGCATCGCCATCAGTTAATATAAGAATATATATATAATAGTATTTCATAAAATAATAAGTTACAAATTAAAAATATGAAAAATTTAAAGAACAAACAATATTTCAACACACATAATCGAAGGTGCGCTATTGCGCTCTTCGGCTTTTCTCAACGCATAATCGAAAGAGCGCGATCGCGCTTTTTGGCGTTTTTCGATCGTGTTTTTTGAAAACCCTCTGTTACGCAAACGGTTAACCATGTGAAACTTTTGTTACGCGAGACCTAATAGAGACGCTTAACATTCTTCGCGCGTATCAGCATGGAGCCTTTCATTATCCGTCATACGATGGTGCCTAATATCACGGTGCGGCTCGACTCGTCGGGTTCGTTCTCTTTTTTCGTCGACATGTCGAACACTTTCGGTACACCGTGCTACCCGATAGTCGAGGCTGGTCGCGGTCTCCTCTGGTAGTCACCGGCGAGGGCCTCGTTCGGTGCATCCTCGACAAAAGGGGAGACAGGGTGGCGGTGTGTTGTATATGTATGGTGGCCGGCAAACAAGAGGGGCAGGTGGAAGGTTGTGCAACCTGTTGCTCCGTCGCTGGGACGAGAGAAACTGAACGGTAGGATGAGAGTCGTTCGAGTTTGGATGCGGGTCGGCATACGGCGCACACCGGAGAGAAACATTCTGCCGTTGGGTATAGCAATCACAATGGGGCGAGTCTCCTTCCTCTCTGGGTGCTCCTTCTCTCGGTGATGTACGCTCTCGTTGCTCCTTGGCTCTTGGCTCCTCTTCTTCGTGCGCCTCCCTCTCTTCTTCATCTTCTTCTTCTGCATCGTCGTCGTCGTCGTTGTCTTCTTCTTCTGCTTCTTCTTCTACTTCTTCTTCTTCTTCTTCTTCTTCGACTCGTGTTCTTCCTGTTGGCCTGATGCGGTTCTTCTCCGGCCGCCTCTCCACCTTCCTCTTCTTGGACGTCGCGCCCTCGGGACACGATCTCGATCTGACGCGATTTGCATAATTCCAGTATCCCCGCCCAGTCGTTCAGCTGCTCAATTATTAGCTGGAATTTAAGACGTGTTTAAGAAAATAGCTCGACCCGGCTGCTTTTTGCTTCTGCCGATTCGAGTGGCTTCTTCGCTCGCGGTGCCTCCTTCTCGTCGCTCTGGCGCGGTCGAAAGTTTGTTCACGCTGAAAAGTGAATCCATTCGCATAGCTTTTATTTCTGATCGCTAGTTAACCGCTTAGAAACCTCGCGATGTGTGACCTAACGCGTTCTGGATACTTCAATCTTTTCTGTTAGGCGATGTCTGTTTCACTATGTAGTAATTTGAATCTTATTCGATTTGTCTGGAAACGTTTCGAGCCAAGTGCATGGTATACTTCATTTGTCCAGTCCGGTTGTCCAGTGATCGAAGCGTATAGATACTGTAAGTTCAGTTTGTGAAACGAGTTGGAAAAGTGAAAAGTTTTGCGTTCGTTTTTCGCATTGTTATGTCCCAATTGTGTTTATGATTTGTTACGAGACAGCTGAAAAAGAGGGTGACCGAAGCAGGAACTCAACATTCCCCAAGTTTTACGAGTTCGTTCTGTATCGAGTCGAACGATAGGTGGCTCGGCCAGAAAGATACTTGCCCGGGCTGTTGAATCATTATTGGGCTCGAATAACACTTGCCGTCAGCGGTGAAACGAGCGATACTCGTACGCCGTTATCACAGAACACGCTTTTATCAGCGGTGCGATATGGTAACGAGGTCTGTACCTACGGATGTCTGTTGCGGTTTTTGCGCTCCACATCTCGATATTTGTTCGTTGTTCCTGATTAAAACGTTTACGCTCCGTTGCTCAGCGACAATTGTATTTTCCACCGACTGATTATAACACGAGAGCGGTGAAACATATAATATCTAACAGAATCGTGTACTTCTATTTAAAGATTTAATATATATCGTTTCATTGATTTAATCGAAAACAACGAATATTGTCGATAAAACATGATCGATGTTTTTTTTTTTTGAGCGAAACATCGGTTGACCGTTGAGTCAGCTTTTTGAAAATTTCTTCGACGCAAAATCTAGCATTAAAGAAAGTGCAGTGTCAGGTAATTTTAGGAAAGATTACGCAAAAACGAGGAAACCGAGTATACAAATATTTTCATTCAAGTGTACGGTTTCTGCATTCGTTCGAAACTCTGCGCAAGCTTGTTTCGAGCAACGTAATATTTCAGTAGCCAACGGCAGAATTAACAGTCAAGGAAGTACAAAATGCTTGTACGGCCTAGCGTGGCCGCGTATCGTGACCAGGAACGCATCGCCCCTTGAGACCCTTTCCCCCCCAGTACGAATGGCCAACGTCAGGCTCGTGTGCTCACCAATTTCGTTGATTAAAGCGCGCCTTCATGGGTGATATCCTCCATTAATCTCGCATCGGTTCCGAGCCGCATCGCGAGTCGCATTCCTCGATGCGCGATGTGTGTCTCTGGTCGACCGAGAAGAATCGGATGCAACGTGTTAGGGCACATTCCCACTGGTCAGTCAGCCACGAAGCGTGGACGCGCGTACGGTAATATCCTGATCCGTCCGGCATCATTATAATTCATTTTATTGCCGCCCACCTGTGCGGACGCATCCTTGAAAATTGCATCTCGTGCACGTTTGCACGCGTGCAGCTACACCATAAGCGGTTTCCTCTCGGTCTTATTACTTAGGAGCTTAAGATTATCCTGCCGATAATTTCCGCGTGATGTATGGCAACGCGACTCCCGTTCATCGATATCGTTTAATTTCTTCCTCGTTCCCGTCGCATCCTGCGACGTCGCTTTTTCTCGATACACGATCTCGTAATTCTGCGTCGCGGTTCTCCTCTTGGCATCACGCTGCTTCCTCATGCTACCATTGAATTTGTGCCCGTGTACAAACTCTCGACAGGTTAACCCTTCGCAGCGTCAAACCTTTTTCTCGTCGAGACGAGGATGCTTTATAAACGTTATCGAGTGGGACTTTAAATTATGATATTATATAAATATAACGATAAGATAAATTAATGATAATATAAATATGATATTAAAGAGTGTGGGAATATTGAAAGATGTGTGTACAGTTGTGAGAAAATAGTATCGGGAGCGATATCCTCAGGAGTGACAAACTGGTTGGCGGAAGTGGAGAGGAAAAAAAGAGAGGGAAGACAAGGATATGGTGTGAGAGAGGATTGGGTGGAGGCATGAAAGTAGGTTAAGTAATAATGTATACAATGTACAAGTTCATTTTCTAGGCCGAGAAGGCTGAACCTAAATAAATACTACTATAAATATGATATTAATAAACTAAAGACTATAAATTGAATAGCTTTGCATTTCAAATGCATTCGACAGCAAAGGGTGCAACGCGAAGGTTAAGGGTAAAAGAGTAAGCCAACAACACCACGAGAGATCGCTCTTTTTGATCGTTAAAATGACTTGCACGTCGAAGCAAACGCGTTGGTTGTCGTCCGAAAGAGGATACGAGCGATCGACAAGGGATTCGCGTGACGGGGACACGCAAAAGACCAGTGGAAACGCACCCTTACGCCGCTGGCGATGCAAGAAGCAGGGCGAGGCGCATCGTATCGCATCTGCGTGCTCTCTTTAAAGGCGTTGGGCGTTCACCCCGACCTCGCCAGCCCGGTGCAACTGGTTCAAATGCATATTGCCTAGCGCAGCAGAGGTGAACTACTAGTATCGTTCTCTTCCTTCGCGAACTCCCTCTTTCTTGCCCGATATCCACCTCCTCCTCTTCCTTCTCCTCCTCCTCCTTTCGCGGCTTAATGGAGCTTGCAACGCTGGTCCGTGCTCTCGCGGCCAAGTTGCTGACGAGCATTTTGACATTTAGTGCCTCCCGTTGTCGGTGATTTCTCGTAGACGACCAGCGTTGCCTGCAAATCAAACAACCGGAGCGTGGCAAACGCCTCGGCTCGTGCCACGCGATCGCGAATCAATAATTGGTTCTCGCGTAACACGCGCCGCGTTGTAAATCGAACCAGCTACCCTTTATGACGGAATTTTAATTGACGGTTGTCGGCTCGTTAGTGGCAGCTTTCTGGGTAATGAGGACTAGGATAATAGGGAGCTGGAAGGAACGTTGATAATACAAGAGGATATGCTGAAGTTGTTGTTCGAGGGTTTGCGTGCAATGGAGCAAACGGTGTCGATGGACAGGGGTAGCGAGGTGTTAGGAAATTGTTTCGATTGGTAGATAATTTATAACGCGTCGGGGTTGATCTTAATATTGCTGCCGATTTTTGTTTATTTTATCAGTAGCTTTTCAAACACAGAAACCCTCGTATTTTATAATTATAGGAGCAAGTAGCATTAATCGCGACATCTATTGTCATTTTAGGCTAAGGTTACATTGTACTGTATAACTAGACGGTTCCAAGGTCTTGCGCGTTCACAATTGTGTTCTGACCTCCGAGCTCTACCGTGGTACGAAAGTAAACATATATTAAGCAGAGAGAGTGGTATTCAACATATCTTTAAGCATGTTCTGCCTATTATTAACTGACCGTTTGAAAGTCACTTCCATAAGACAGAGAAGAGAAATTTGTTGCCTTTGGCTAATAAATGAAATCTACCATCCGCAAATGTTAACTGCCTATTATTAGCTTTTAAGCATATCAACATCCTACACTAATATTCCCAAAAATAATAGAAGTTACTCCTT
The DNA here is from genome assembly GCA_033822845.1 of Tetrapedia diversipes. Classification (NCBI taxonomy): domain Eukaryota; kingdom Metazoa; phylum Arthropoda; class Insecta; order Hymenoptera; family Apidae; genus Tetrapedia; species Tetrapedia diversipes. The sequence goes on from JAOPTO010002328.1 coordinate 764,953, forward strand.
ATTCTGTGGATTTTACCACTGTTTTTCCGAATTAATGAAATCTCTTCCCTGCCACGAATCACACGTTTATGTCGCACATAAATGAAGTTGAAACAAAGGGCTTTGTCTTGGTTTAGCATAAATATTCTTCTTAACGGTGGTGCCGACCAAGCACGGACAACCGTGCAACGAACATATGGTGCTTCTCTGATTGCAGTGCCGCCACAATTTCTTAGTTTACCCTCGCTCGCTAATGGATGCAAAAAGGATAATGCCGGGGTAGCGCCCGCTTCTGCGAATTATCGAATAACAGAAGCAGGAAAGGGACGGGGGGGGGTGACCATTAATGGTGCAGTACCTTCGATAGGCTGCTTTTGTTTTATCGATACAATTGCACGGGACGCCGTGCAAAAACAACTACGATCTGTAATGGATACCCTCGAACACATGTGCCGATCATTGATGAGAACGATAAAGTCGATACCGATTCTGGAACGAGCGTGGGCGACGTTTGAAACACGATGAATGCGTTTGCTCCGTTTCAATACCAATGATACTTGTTGCAGTGAATTTTTATACGACGAAACAAATCGTTCTTTCGATAAGAAAAAGAAACGAATTGTACATTCTTAGTTGCTGTCGTTCAGAAAAGATAATTCGTCGTTAGTTTACCAGCTTATGCATAGATTTTCCAAAAATTGATCATTCTTTCGAAGGTACGGTAATAAAATTATTTTTATTACCATTTTCCGACCTTAACAAATTCGACCCTCGAGTGTACTTTCTTAGTCGTTTAGTCGTTCAGAAAACATAATTCGTCGTTAATTTACCAGCTTATGCATAGATTTTCCAAGAATTGATCGTTCTTTTGAAGGTACGGTAATAAAATTATTTTTATTACCATTTTCCGACCTTAACAAATTCGATCCTCCAGTGTACTTTCTTAGTTGCTTAGTCGTTCAGAAAAGATAATTCGTCGTTAGTTTACCAACTTATGCATAGATTTTCCAAGAATTGATCGTTCTTTCGAAGGTACGGTAATAAAATTATTTTTATTACGATTTTCCGATCTTAACAAATTCGACCCTCGAGTGTACTTTCTTAGTCGCTTAGTCGTTCAGAAAAGATAATTCGTCGTTAGTTTACCAGCTTATGCATAGATTTTCCAAGAATTGATCGTTCTTTCGAAGGTACGGTAATAAAATTATTTTTATTACGATTTTCCGACCTTAACAAATTCGACCCTCGAGTTAATCGCACGTGTAGAAACGTACGGGGGCATAAGTGGCGGCGCATGCCTGGGGCAACGTCGGCGGTTTTTCTGGTTCGCGATGGCCTGAAAGAAGTTGGCTGCAATTAACGGCTCCGTAAATTTACATACGTCGGCGATCGGTGGGGATAAATGGCCAGAAGTCGTCCTACGCTTCGAAGCCGTGGATAAGCGGTCGCGTAAATCCTGCTGCCGGGCAAAAAGGGGTGGTTTAGTTCGTTTTGCAGAAGAAGTTGATTTCATAATTTTCATCCGAAGATTGATTTCGCGATTCGTCTTCCGATCGCTGGAAACGATCGTCGGTCCCCGCGAAACGATTCCCTTCTAAACGCAATTAATCCACAGATTTAACTGATTGCTTTAGATGGTTGTGTTCGGATAAAAAATGAATTCTACATGCTGAAATAATAATAGCAATTTTATTTAACGGGCTAGTAGCCCTTTTACATCAGTTGAGAAATTATACAGTGGCTCCGAAAAGTATTCGTACACTATGTCACAAATAAATTCATTTAACCCTGAAATTCTGAGTCTAATAGAAGTATTTGATAAAATTTTGTGGGTATGTAGATCGTAATAATATACGTATGAATTAATCTCTTCTTTTCATCTAAATGTCATTTTAAAGGGGTGAAACCAGCATTGAAGTTTCTGAGTTTTCTCTCACATTTTAAAGATAACTTTGTAATGGTACTCGATGAAGCAAAACCTTTCAAATAGAAAATGATTAATTTTTAATACTCTATCGCCCTATCATAAAAGAAGAACACAGAAAAGCTTGTATTCAAAGCATGAAAAATCGCTTAAACTTTGAGATTCGTTATCAGTCCTCTTAAACGATATTTTGCCGCCAAAAAAATTGCTCCAAGCAGTGTACACACCATGCTCTGTATACGCATAAAGTTTCATTGAAATCAGAATTTCAGCAGTAGATGAATTTCCTTATAATACAGTGTACGAATACTTTTTGGAGCCGCTGTATGTTCATTCGGGAATAATGGATTTCTTCTCCTCGACTGTTTTGCGTCGTCTTCTTGGGGTTTGGGGATGCAACTAGTACATCCAGATATGAATGTCCATACTATCGTAGTATTTCCAGTTTTGTTGTACAGACACCACCGACATTTCCCAATAAATATCCAGTCATTTTCAACACGAGTCTTTTATTTTTCTGCATAATCCCTCAACAAATTGTTACACAAAATTAGCTCGCTCGTGACCCAACCACGGTTCCCATACATCGTCTCCAATTTCTCAATACGTTTCGCGTATAAATTCTGCCCGATCGTCAGCAGCAAATCAACCCGAACAGAGTCGAACGCGAACGAACCCGACTCGTGTGTATACGCCACGGACGACCGATCAGCTTCGAGTAGTCACGTCGATTTACCTTCGACGAAGAGTAAGGGACCACCTTGCCGCAGGGGTTGAGAAAGAGAGTCAAGAGGTTCGCTTACGGAATGGCAGAAGTCTACCTACCGCGGTTCAGCTGATTGCGAAAATAAACATTCATTATTGTAATTACTTTCTGCGACGTGGCCGTGCCGAGAGCCACGATCTGCGAGCCATGACTGAGAGGAGGGGGGGGGGGCAACGGGCGGGGAAGGAAGCGGGAAGGAATGGGAATGAGAAGGAGACAGAGAGGCACGAGGAGGATGCACCAAGACTCCGACAATCTCTCTCCCGCGTGTGTGTATGTATCTGTAACGAGAGTTTCATTGACGTGGTCGTCGTGCCCGTGGCGGGTTAATTACAAAGTCGAACCGACGATTCCTTCATTAGCGAAAAGGAATCGGTGAATCCAATTGGCGAGCCGAGGCGAGACGAATCCTCGTTTGCATCCGTTCAACCGCTCGCTCTCCTCGATGCGTCTTCCTGCGGACGAGAAACGAGAAAAAAGGTCGATTCGTGCGGCCCGTGTGATTGATCTGCTTTCGGTCGCGACGAGACCGTCAAGCATCCCCGCAAGAAACCAATGATCCCAGGCTTTAATTACCATCCGAGAATTTATTTGAGGAACTTGTTAATGGAGCGAGGATCAATGGAACGTTCGGGGGATGAGTTCGATTCACTGTCGGGTCGTTGCATACGAATGTTTCGGCTTTCGGTTTGAGGGAGTTTTTGCAAACCGATTCGGATGCTTAATACTGTCGATGCTGAAATTATAGGTGCCCCTTGACTTTCGCACATTTTTAAAAATTCAACTTTTTAAGCCTCTGCGATCGGATGTCCCCTCTGAGGCTACTAGGCTGCCCCCTCTCAGGGGACATCAGACTTTAGCCATCAGACTAAAATGTTGTTCTGGTCAATACTTTTGAAATACAATTACTGGTGCATATTTTTTTACATCCCTCTATTTTCGAACAATCAACATTCGCACACACTTTCAGGAACCAATTGTATGCGAAAGTCGAGGGGCGCTTGTGTTGAATTCGAGGAACAGTTGTTGCGCCGTTATACAGTGGCTCCAAAAAGTATTCGTACACTATGTCACAAATAAATTCGTTTAACCCTAAAATTCTGAGTCTGGCAGAAGTATTTGATAAAATTTTGGTGGTTTGTAGGTCGCAATAATACACGTATGAATTAATCACTTCTTTTCATTTGAATACCATTTTAAAGGGGTGAAACTAGCGTTGAAGTTTCCGAATTTTCTCTCATTTTTCAAAGATAACTTTGTAATGGTACTTGATGACTTTCTTTTTAAGATATAACTAAACTTTATTTCTAAAGGAAAAAGAGGGTACAGTGGCTTGAAAAAGTATTCGTACACTATGCCACAAATAAATTCGTTTAACCCTGAAATTCTGAGTCTGGCAGAAGTAGTTGATAAAATTTTGTGGGTATGTAGATCGTAATAATATACGTGTGAATTAATCTCTTCTTTTCATCTAAACGCCATTTTAAAGGGGTGAAACCAGCATTAAAGTTCCTGAGTTGTCTCTCATTTTTCAAAGATAACTTTGTAATGGTATTTGATGAAGCAAAACCTTTCAAATAGAAAACGTTTAATTTTTAATACTCTATCTTCCTGTCATAAAAAAGGAACACAGAAAAGCTTGAACTCAAAGCTTGAAAAATCGCTGAAACATCGAGATTCGTTACCAGCCCCCTTAAAAGATATTTTGCTGTCAAAAAAATTGCTCCACCCAGGACACACCATGCTCTGTACGCGCATAAAGTTTCATTGAAATAAGAATTTCAGAGGTAGATGAATTTCATTATAATACAGTGTACGAATACTTTTAGGAGCCACTGTAGTTAGAGTTTTAGAGTTCATTCACACGTTCATTGGTAGGAGTGACGTTCATGTTCGTGCAAATCGATTACGGGATCGTTGATTTTTGTAAGTGGTCCTGCTTTCTGTCGGAGGCATATCGGTATCTCGCGGGGATGCAACGGAGAGCAGTACAAATTGAATGTGTATTCCCGTGATGCATGGCCTGGAAATTTGCGATAACGTATCACAGCTTGCCTGTCGCAGTAGGTCATTAATAACTTATTTCATTGGGCGAAATAAGCGAGGGATCGTGTTAGCGGGTAAGAGTGAAAAATGGACGAGACATCAGAAGTGAAAGAGCATCGCGGACAGAAAAATATATTCGTTGATTATCTAATTTATGAATTATTCAGTTCAGTTCGTAATGAATATCTCCGAGAAAGATGATATTAAATATTGCCACGGCTTGCAATTTAGCTTGGCTCGCAGCAAAAAGTTCTGCCTCGTATCGCTCCGTATTTTTATTACATTATACGTTGAACTGAATAACTTTTTTTTTTACATTTCCCCATGAACGATTTAATTCTTTCCGTCGAACACGAATAATTTTGCCGTTATCTTTTTGCCATTGCCTACTAGAGACACGACTGTTTGCGAGCAATTCTATATTAAGCACGATATATTATTCACGACATTGTCGTTGCAGGTATTCGAAAATTTGTTACATTTTCTTAAAGTGTACCGTTCCACGATTTCATTTGCATTCAGCAACGAACCAATGTATATTTAATTTCCATATTTATGTATAACCTCGATTCATATTTACATACGGAATTACTCTGTTTCTGGTTTTAATCGTGATTCGTGTTATGATTCCAGGTACAGGTTCGGTTTATGATGCAGGTGCTGTTTCTTTGCTATTTTTAAGATGCAGGGTTCGTTCGCTTTATTTATTTATCTACGTTCCAATTCCAAAGAATCTATACTAATTGGGAAGCAGAGGTCTTGGAATCGCTCGAACAGCACCGCGGTCTATCTACTAAAAAGATTTGCTCTGCGATTAGATTCTGAATTCGTTACCAATCCTCCTTTCTACTTCGAAACTAAACTTCGACTTGTTCCTTCTATATCACTTGGAAATAAAATACGTTCTAACGTATAAACAAAAATTAATCTCTTAGAAGAAATATGTATGCTAGGTCGAGCTACGCGCTGAACAGATTCTAGAAACGGATGAAGTGTTTACACCAAGCTGTGCATAAGAATTAGAGGACCCGAACGAACTGTATCTTTTAGCTTCTTCAATTCATTCGTGTTTTGCCTTTCGCTACGTAAAGATCTAGTACAGAAAATATATATCTTCCTTTAGAAATAAACTAGCTTAACACGTTGAGCCCGGCGCCGGTCCCTGGGGACCGGCACTAGAATTTTCGTTTGGCTGGCGCCGGTCCGTCTAATGAATTATCATCTTCTGACGATGACAACCGTACTACTCTGCGACGTTTGGAAGATAAAAATATTTCACTTGACGTGTCACTATCTTCTTCTCTTTCCGACATATTCAACGTTATGGGCAATAACTATTTTCAAAACTAAACTCAACTTTCTTTTTACGAACAATCTGTACACTTCGGTAGATCTTTTCCAATTGATCGCCTCTCGAAGGTACGTACGTGACTTTTTTATACATTATACGAAAATATAGTGAACAGAATCACACGTACACCTAAAAGGCGTCGAAATTAGCGCAACAAAGAATAGTTCCTTATCTCTCAGCGATACCCTACAACTTTGTATCGCTCGCCGACTGCCGGCTGAACGGAAAGGACAGCAAAGTCGGCGCCGGGCTCAACGTGTTAATCTCATAAACAAAGTTATCGTTACTTCTTCCTTTTTGCCCATAATCTCCAATATCACTCTCTCAATTATCGTCTAAACTGAGACCAAAGAGATCGACGAATCACGGATAAAACAGTTCGAAGTTCACAATTCGAAGTTCAGATCGATCGACGATAGGATGCGTAGCTACGAAAATCGAATCGAACCGACAGATTTCACGATCAACCGACCATCCTTCGAATCCTCTCGAGAGATCCCTTTCTCTCTCTCTTTCTGCGTGCACGCTCGGTGCGTCGACCTGCCCGCGACATTCTTCCCCGCGAGCATAATCAAGATCGACGGCCTGTGCAATTAAAAAGAGAGCCATCGACGGCTCTGTGAACCGTACTCTTAAATCGGCCGCTAGCCGCTTGCGACACGACGAAAAGGAGCGGCGGATGCTGGCCTCGCACTCCCGAGGGAAGGAAAAAGAGCGGCCCCGTCCGGATCGCACGGATAAACCGTCCGGCGTGCACGGTGCCGTGAATTAATTATCACCCGTGGGCCCCGTGTTCGTACTTTTAATCGGCCTGCCGGGGCCTCTGCCCGACCTCTCGGCCCACCTCGTGCCTCGTTTCCACCTATAAAACGTCCCTCGCGCGGCAGTATTTCACGCCTGCCCACGCGCGCCCTTTGCGCCGCGTGAAGGCGCTGGACAGACCTCTCGAGGGGACATCTTCTCTCGCTGTGTGTCCGCTTCGACGCTTGTCCCGGCGTCGTCGCAGGTGCACACGGCCAACGGCTCGCGTTCGCGCCGAATGTTCGCAATATCGTACCCGGTTATGCCTGCTCTTAACGCTCCGTGGTGTGCTTGTTGGCGACTCGAATCGAGTTTACACGAGCCACAGGTCGCGTCGATGTGCTTACGCTTCCCTGATGGAGGCCCTTGTCGCGATAATTGACGAGGTTCTTGAGGAAGATGGGTGGTTTCTGGGTGAACTGCGAGGCGGTGTGTTAATGACTGGAGCTGGAAACAGGATTGGCTGGTTGGCACTTTGAGAAGCGGCTGGTTTCATCGATAACTTTTAACAGTTTTGGAAGTTAACACTATTCGTACCACGACCGGTCAAATGACCGTTTTTAAAATTTCGATTAGAATTTCATAGATACAACGTAATAGAATCGCCTTTAAACTTTAGACTTTTTCTCAAGTATACGTATAATACATTTTTCAATATTTACTTCTTTTTTCATTGTTTATTTTTTGAGAAAAGTTTGTAATCTGTCTTACCTATCACGATCGGTCATGTGACCGGTCGCGGTTGGAATAGGTATACGTGAAGTGTCGGTAGGAATAGTGTTAAAGTATTAATCGGAATAACATTGTAATCTGATGGCTAAAGTCTGGTGCCCCTCAGAGGGAACATCCGACCGCAAAGGTTTAAAAAGTTGGATTTTTAAAAATGTGCGAAATAACGAATTTTGCGAAAATCGAGCGGTGTTTGTATTTGTTCGAAAGTAGAGAGATGTAAAAAGATATGCATCAAAAATTGTGTTTTAACACTATTCCTACCACGACCGGTCAAATGACCGTTTTTAAAATTTCGATTAGTATTTCATATGTACAACGTAATAGAATCGTCTTTAAACTTTAGATTTCTTCTCAAATATACGTATAATATATTATTCAATATTTACTTCTGTTTTATTATTTATTTTCTGAGAAATATTTGTAGTCTGGCTTACGTGGGAATGTCGCGGTACGAATAGGTGTACGTGAAGTGTCGGTAGGAATAGTGTTAACCGATTCACTGCCGGAGAAATTTAGAGAGTCTTGCCCTGGGCGCCAAGGTTTCGTTTTAAGCAAAATATGTGTTATCATTTTGATGATAAAAAGGGATACTAGAAGATTTGTTGCTTTTTATAAAAAGGTATTAACACGTAAAATTTTCGTTTATCCTTTCTAGTAATTCGTAACTCAAACGGCTGTAAACTTATTTCTTGATCAATTGCAATCAATCTAAACTTGTACCACAAACTACGGGATATCTCGTAGTTGGCAATCTTGGTACATACGCTTGCTACGAGACATCTCGTAAATGGCAGTGAATGGGTTAACCCTTTCGCTTCGAGCGCCGCTTATAGGCGGCATCTAAATATATTTTGTATTTTAATAATTTTATATTTTAATAATTTTGTAAGCCTTTTCATATTAAAAATGTAAATATACTTGTTACATTAGAGCAACAATTGTTTTATTCAGCACAGTTGTTATTTAAAACTTAGAAAAATGCACAGTGCGCATATTTCTGGCGCGTGCTTCCATTCAGTGACGGCACTTCGGCGGACTGGACAGCCGAAACGAAAGGGTTAAAGGGGTCTTGGAAGGTTTGGTCAAAAGTAGCTTAACCGTTAAAGTCGCTGCGTTCGTTTCAATTCGTAACGCTTAAGGCTCTGAATGAACTGGTTGCAACGAGTATGGTCCTCGTGTCGTGCATACACCGATTCATCTGTTTCCATCTGCTTCCTGTCTTCTCCGCAATTCGTGCTGGACGCATTAATAGCGCGAGCCCGGTATGCTATCGACGGTATGCGAGTTCACGCAAGGAACATTTCTTCGAACGACGCGGAATCATTAATTTTCGTGGGGCATTTTCCGTTCTGTTGGGCTCCGGCACGGATTTCAGGGTGATCGTATTATGGAAAATCGCGTCGATATTTCATGTCACCACTTCTGCTTCGCTGGAAACATCGCTGATAAATGAAAGTCATTCGTCATTTGAGATCGATCCGTTAATTGATGAGCCGTCCCTGCACACGGCCTCTGCAGCTCGTAAATATGTACGATGACGGTTAATTAGATACCGTGAATACGCGCTGATTACCGTCCACCAATTAGGCGTCTTGTTATCCGGTGTGTCCACCGGCGGCAGGGCAAAAATTCAGCGGTACAGATGGCTAGAAAGCTGGTGTTTATTTATAGGAAATAAGTCAAGTCAAAACATGTCTTTTTATACGTACGGATAAACGCAGTGATCTATAAATTCTTTTTCGCAGCTGCCCCTTATATTTATCTCTTCTGTAGAACGACGATATTTGCAATACCTTGAGCGTTTTTACCGATTTCTCAAGCCTTGTTGGATTTGGAAAAAACATTATTATAATTTTTGTATCTCCTCATCTAAAGGTGTGACGGTCGGGGCACGCAATTTTCGAATCGATCCCCGTGAGTGTGAGTGTAAGGACGGCCAGGAAACAGTAAAAAGTAGTCACAGAGAGCAGACCTCGAGTTGTTTTATTTTAATCCAAGTACCCTTGCTGCCCATTCCTAACACTCGCACCGTTTAGATCAGTGATGGACAATGTACGGCCCGCGAAAGTATTTAATCCGGGATTCCATCGACATGGATAGAATATGGCCCGCTATAATTACGTTTTGACGGTCGAGAAGTATAAAGTAGATTCTACCTAGTAGAATAATAGATGCATAACCTATAGGTGAAGCTACCATGGCAGGGCATTCGAATAAAAGTTAAATTAATTATTATTTAAGGTAAAAGGTAATTTGTAACATTTGTGTGTAATGCACTGCAATGAAATTACACAAGTGTGCAATGCTGTAATGTTTTTATAATATTATGATTAAAAGCTTTAACACAACCTGCATATTTTCTGTAATTCTAACCCTCCTCTAGAATTTCTTAAACTTTGTGGCCCCCCATTAAAAGAGTTTGCCCACCACTAGTTTAGACTATCTCCGCGATTTTGTTATTTCAATTTAACAAGCCTTTCGAATTTCCTTCTCGAGCTCTCGTTCTCCGTCCCACTGCCGCCCACAATCTCTGCCGTCCTAACATTTAGCCAGCTCCATTGATATTCAATCGAAAGTGTGTCGAACCGAAAGTGACACCTCGCCAAGGAAAATCGGCTCGCGGAGCCTCTCATCTAGCGCGTGCGTTCTTTCGGCGCGGGCACCGTCGAGAATGCAGTTGCACCGGTCTCTCGGCTCGGCAATTTCTATGTTTCCTATCTGCTGCGAGCGTCGATATCGTTGCTCATGCCGATCGTGTAATCGCTCGATCGATAGTATCGAAAAATCCCCCGGCTTTATTAATAATACCCGTGCGTATCAGGGAGAGTTCGGTCGTAAACGTTTGAGTTTCCATTTTTTATCCCCCTTTTTTTCCGCCCGAGCAGGATCGTTCGCGCGATTTACGCGTCGGTTATCGTACTTTGTGTTCCGCTATTAGTTTTTACACCTCGATAAGATTATCGGGGGCAACTATCCGCTCGAACGAATATCCTGTTTCCTCGCCACGACCGATGCTAAATATTTGCGATGCGGTTTCCCCGATACTTTGCGCAGATATCAGATATTGCCGTTGAACCGTGCCATTCGTCTCCGTGCGATTACGATTATTTGCACGGGGAACCTTCCGCCAGGGTTTTATAGCAGTACGATGCTCGTATGGGTGCATCGTGTATAGGATCTCGTGATTCGTGAACCGAAATCGGCGAAATACTTGTGTTGAAAATTTCCCTTCGAACGTGTTTCAATGTTTGTCGTGCAGGTTGGTTATTATCCTGTAACCGGGGCTAATTCTGGCAAGGTATTTTAGTTATAATAATAATAATTTTTAGTTTAACACTATTCCTACCACAACCGGTCAAATGACCGTTTTTAAAATTTCGATTAGAATTTCATAGGTACAATGTAATTGAATCGCCTTTAAACTTTAGAATAACTGTTGTGTTCATTTTCATTTCAGAAAATTAATGATTAATAAACAGCTTTTCAGATTTAAAGTGTGTTTTATTGCTGCTTGTATTCTATCAAATAAAAATCATCAATATAATATGTTCGTCTGGGAGACGAATGTTTATGAATAGAGTGTATCTCCCATGCATGTTTATGAATCTAGGGTTAACTATAGTGGCTTTCACTATTATTTAGTCCATTCAATTTTAAAAAATAAGTTTGTTGCTGGGTGTATAGGTCATTGTACATGCGACAAATTCGAATGAGGGTAAAAGTATTCTGGATTACAGAAACGAAATGTGTAAGCTTTTTAGCAGATGAATACCTAATTTTTGAAGGCGTACATATACGACTTTCATAGCGAGAGAGTCGATAATAGTTGATTACACTATTCCTACCACAACCGGTCAAATGACCGTTTTTAAAATTTCGATTAGAATTTCATAGGTACAATGTAATTGAATCGCCTTTAAACTTTAGACTTTTTCTCAAATATACATATAATACGTTTTTCAATATTCACTTCTTCCTTCATTGTTTATTTTCTGAGAAAAATTTGTAATCTGTCTTACGTGGGAATGTTGCGGTAGGAATCGGTATACGTGAAGTGTCGGTAGGAATAGTGTTAAGGAGCTCCAAAAATTCCAGGACACGCAATAATATTATCCATTTATGATGAGAGAATGGAATAAATTGTGTTGTTGAATTCATAAGGAAAATAATAATTTAACACTATTCCTACCACAACCGGTCAAATGACCGTTTTTAAAATTTCGATTATAATTTCATAGATACACCATAATCGAATTGCCTTTAAACTTTACTTTTCTTCAAATATACATATAATACATTTTTCAATGTTCGCTTATTTCTTCATTGTTTATTTTCTGAGAATAATTTCTAGTCTGTCTTATGTGGGAATGTCACGGTAGGAATAGGTATACGTGAAGTGTCGGTAGGAATAGTGTTAAGGACAACATTGAATAAAATTAATAGCAAGTAATATGAAGGAAATTAAAGAGAAATTAAAAATTAATTAAATTAAATATAAGAAAATTAACAGCATAATAAGCAAATACATTTATATTATCAGAAACCAAAAGTTCGTTTCTGTACCGATAAAAACAACAAACCTAATAAACTCAACACCCATCCGGATCGCGCATAGGCGCAACACCGATTATCCGTGCCATGCAATCGCTTCGATTGCACCAGACAGACACTCGAAATATCGTACAGCACGTTATGCAGTCCTCGATTAATCGTGGTCTCGGTAAATCAACGCGTGTCGAAGATAAACGAATGTCCGCATTGTCTTTCCCGGCCACACGTTCGCGTCTCCGGCAGTGCTACCAACCCTATCGACCGTATTATCCTCGGGAACGCGTACACCTGCGGGCGTACGGGACACGTACACACGGTACAAGGCTGTCCGTGGATCCACGCGATGCCGATTTCGTTAGCCTGCCTGCAATCGTACAGATCGCGGCAATTAATCTAGCTGCTCGGGTTTTGCGGGAGAAAATTTACATCGACGAGCTCGCGCGCACCGTTCCCTTCCAATGGCGATCCATTTAACCGTTTTTCAGCCGGAAGATCGGAAAAAATCGATAAGCGAATCGGCTATTGTAATTAACTCGGTTGATACGTCGTCACGAGGATTTACAGTGGCTCCAAAAAGTATTCGTGCATGGAATACAAATTTTATTTATACTGTTATTTCTTATCAATTAATTAATTTACAGTAGCGAACAAAAGTTTAAGACGACAGGACAATGAAAAACATAATTTTATGATTCATAAACATTGTTTATCTATTCGTTTTTATTGTCATCACGGTAGAGTACTATTTATTGATTAGCATAGAATACAAATCTTATTTATACTGTTATTTCTTATCAATTAATTAATTTACAGTAGCTAACAAAAGTTTAAGACGACAGGACAATGAAAAACATAATTTTATGATTCATAAACATTGTTTATCTATTCGTTTTTATTGTCATCACGGTAGAGTACTATTTATTGATTAGCATAGAATACAAATTTTATTTATACTGTTATTTCTTATCAATTAATTAATTTACAGTAGCTAACAAAAGTTTAAGACGACAGGACAATGAAAAACATAATTTTATGATTCATAATTATTGTTTATCTATTCGTTTTTATTGTCATCACGGTAGAGTACTATTTATTGATTAGCATAGAATACAAATTTTATTTATATTGTTATTTCTTATCAATTAATTAATTTACAGTAGCGAACAAAAGTTTAAGACGACAGGACAATGAAAAACATAATTTTATGATTCATAAACATTATTTATCTATTCGTTTTTATTGTCATTATGGTAGAGTACTATTTATTGATTAGCATAGAATACAAATCTTATTTATACTATTATTTCGTACTAATTAATTTATTCAGCTTCTTCGACCCTTTGGTCTTAAACTTTTGTCCACTACCGTACCGTTGGATAGAAAAGATAAGCTTGGTTAGGTTTATCCAGTTTCATTCCTTGACATGGTTCACCAGTCGCGAAAGAGCGCAGCGAGAGATCGGTTCTCGAAACGGTCAAAAAACACGAACAATGAACACTTTCGCGAACAAATGTTCCACGGTATTCATATTTTCCGGCGTCTTCGTATTTCAGTCTAACGGCCGGGAACAGATTACGGTTTCAGCTACCGCGAACGTAACCGCCGGCTTCTAAACCGTTCGAGTCACATCGAATCAGGTCTGCCCTCCTCACCGTCAGCCGGTCACGCAGAACCGCTTTAATTAATTGAAATGGTTAGCATTAAACGGGCTCGCGATACCATTAAATTGGCGAAATATTGCCAGGTTGCTCGTATTAGTTGAATATCTGATGCGAGACCGGCGGCATAATTTGTCCGCGCGATACGTACAACCGCGGGGGCATTAATTCTCCTCTATGCGCGGTTCTCTCTCCCTGTGACCTTTGATTTTAAGGCCACCTTAAGGCAGCCCCGTACGGGCATGCGCTTTTAAGGCCGCGATTCAGATCGCCGCTAGATACGCCGGTGGGTGGTCACGTTCCCTATCTAATTAATTGAAATGTTCGGTAGCCGTGGTCGTTACGCGGTGATCGAACGCAACTCGTAAAACCGGGACGGGGGAAAACGTTCTCTTCTGGGTATATTAATTAGGCGGCTACCTTGCGCTCGCGGATCCTGCCAGCAATTTGTCTTTGAAACGCATCGGTAAAATACTAATTTCGTTGGCGATCTGTTTCGAGAAATGCTTCGATGGCTGGCTGGGTTGCTCGACTCAAAGGTTGCACACACGGACACGGGAGGTATCGTGGACGGTTGATCAGCGGGCCCGTGTTGCGTTGCTGTATCGGTGCAACGAGGGGAAGGGAGGTATATAGATCCTAGAGAAGTCGAGAGTGGATCTTGTTTAATTAATCGAATCAATGGGGAATAGCTTGGTGGCTGGATCTTTAATGTTACATCGGTACGGTCGCGTGTTACCCGCTCGTAACGCTCGCTCGATGTTGCTTAATTCGAGGTGATATATTGGTCGAGCGATGCTAATTAGGAACCTCGTTCGGTTCGATGCGCAATGATGCGTTTCTACTTGTTGTTTGCTCGTCCGGTCTGTCTTGCGTTATCGATTGGACCGCCGGATACAGTCAATTTGTTTAACACGCTTTTTAACCCTTTGACTACTAAATTATTTGAAGATTTTTATGCCCACGAGACGGATTTAATTTGTCGCTATATGGATTAATATGTAAAAGTAATACATTTTTTATTTGGAATATACTTATATTGATGATATAAATATATTTTTGAAACTGAGTATTTTAGTTACAAAACGTAAATAAATATATAAATGAAACAAAATAAAAATATTTATTGTTTGTGATCAACATCTGCTTCTTATAATAAATTCAGATGACGAGTCAGACGTCCACCGTAACTTCGTCCAAGTAAGCAGATAACGAGTCTCACTCGTCAAATGTACCGTCAAAGGGTTAATGTAAACGAACCGATTAAAGAGCTGTGCTGTCGCCTAAAAAATTGTTTTTAAAAAAGGGGATACTTCCTGTTATGTTTCTTAAATTTATATTCTTTGAAATGTAAAAAGTTTTTGCGCAGTTTTTCGGCGAAGGGAAAAAATCCGTCTGTAAGATGCGCTTGGTAGTAAAACTTCACTTTTTCTTCCTCCATAAAAATTTCTCGATTTTATCAGAAATAATGCATCATGCAAAAAAGCAAATCACGCGATTCGAGGCAAAAAAAGACTCGAAGAGTCTCCCGCGGCGAGCTGTCGTTTCCACTTAAAAAATCCACGCGAACGCAGTGGATTGTGCCGTTCGACGTCAGACTTCCGCGTCATGTATCAAACGGCTTATAGGGAGGGCGAGCACTTTTGTCAGTTTTTCAGGCCGGCGGATCGACTTTATCCGCTTGTACGTGGTCCAGATCACGCTCAGATATGCCGCTGGCCGGTAATGAAGGTACGTTTTAGTGACGTTCGCGATATACGTCGCAAACCGCCTCGTTAATTAACTCGGAGGCCGGAACTCGAGCGCCATCACCGCGTGCTAGTAAAGCAATTATTTATTGGCATGCACATGGCGTCCCTTTCTGCGACCACTTAACCGACCATACGTCTCTAATCGACGAGCAGGGGCCCGATCGTTCGTTCGACACGCATCCAGCCGTTTTTTCTTTTTTTTTTTACGGAAACTACACGACGGTGAACGCGTGCAGCCAGCCGCCCGTTTACCGGTCCCCGTAATTGTTCTGGGTTTTCTATGATGTCTCTATCGCCGGGACAGTCCCGCTTTTTGCGATCCCTTATGGTAAACAGAGCAATTTATCGTTGTAAAAGCATCAACGGCCAGTCTTACGCACGATGCATTCGGTGCGATCGAGCGTGTACGTCCGATTCTTGGACGAGGGTTTCTTGTCCGTCCGATCGATGAGTTAATTTTTGTGCTTCGTGTTGGAATGCAACGACTTTGAGCAAATATGGACCCAGAGAAATTACGCCACGGTGGGTGGGAGGGGCATGATCGTTGCAGCCGCTTCAGTTCTTCTTTAGTAGGCCTCGCCGCGTTACTATATTGTAACTTCTTCAGAATACTTACAGGCGACCTTCAGGCGATTTTTACACACAAATAGTTTTTGAAAGTGTGTGCCAATGGTGAATGTTTGGAAGTAGAGAGATGTAAAAAGATACGTTCCAAAAACTGTGTTTTAAAGTATTGATCGGAATAACATTGTAGTCTGATGGCTAAAGTCTGTTGCCCTTTAGAGGGAACATCCGACCGCAAAGGTTTAAAAAGCTGGATTTTTAAAAATGTGCGAAATAACAAATTTTGCAAAAATCGAACGGTGTTTGTATTTGTTCGAAAGTAGAGGGATCTAAAAAGATATGCACCAAAAATTGTGTTTTAACACTATTTCTACCACGACCGGTCAAATGACCGTTTTTAAAATTTCATAAATGCAACGTAATTGAATCTCCTTTAAACTTTAAAATTTAAACTTTTTCTCAAATATACGTATAATACATTTTTCAATATTTACTTCTTTTTTCATTGTTTATTTTTTGAGAAAAGTTTGTAGTCTGCCTTACGTGAGAATGTCGCGGTAGGAATAGGTATACGTGAAGTGTCGGTAGGAATAGTCTTAAAGTATTAATCGGAATAACATTGTAATCTGATGACTAAAGTCTGATGCCCCTCAGAGGGGACAAGAGGGGATGCAAAGGCGGGCTTAAGAAATTGAATTTTTTTAAATGTGTGAAATAACGAATTTCGCGAAAATTGAGGGACACCTGTGTACGTTTTCTGTGTACATTACAGTTATTTTTTCCCTACACTTCGTATTTCAATCCTCGCTTAGGGACTAGGGTATCGAGGAACTCTTAACACTCTCTACCATTCCCCTGACCCGTTTCCCCTGGCCATCGTGTCTCCCGATCCGGCGAGAGCACCGTCACGTATCTCGTGCCATCTTTTGCCTCGGCAAATCGCTATCGATCGCGATCGCGGTCGTGTAGGAACATTACGTTGAAATTGCGCTATCCGTTTGACCCCGCCGCGGGATCGATCGTCGTGTCGATCTCGTTTCTCTCTCTCCTTCTCTCCCTCTCTGTCTGCCTCCCTTTCCGTGCTACGGTTACACGTTCCTTGGTTCGCTTGCGTCGCGACCGAGCTCGATGCCCCTGCTCGTGGCCCATTTTCCTTCTGAAATTGTGCTGGGTCTCTCTTCCGGGACGGTGCTCCACGCGATGACAGAGTTGATGGACCTGGGAATGGTTGCCAATGGCTCGATCAGGCTTGAACATTTGAAATTTAACCGATCGTAGATTTTGTATCGATTCGAGCGACATCGTACGAATTACTTATTCGTAACATTCGTTTCAATTACGTTGCTCGAGGAATTTGTAATTTCAGCGTAAAATCACTGTTATTACTTTGGAAACGTTGAGATAGCCTTAGCATATAAAAAGACAAAGGAAAATTGAAACTCCTCTTCGAGAATCTGTTTCATCCCCTTTTAACACTATTCCTACCAACATTTCGCGTATACCTATTCCTACAGCGACATTCCCACGTAAGACAGACTACAAATTTTTGTCAAAAAATAAACAATGAAAAAAGAAGTGAATACTGAAAAATGTATTATACGTATATTGAGGAAAAGTCTCTAAGTTTAAAGGCAATTCAATTGTGTTGTATATATGAAATTCTAATTGAAATTTTAAGAACGGTTATTTACCGTTTGTGGTAGAAAATAGTGTTAATTCTATGTATCTATGGTATCTATGGCATCTATGGAAACTTTCGCAGGAACCAATTCGCACAAACTTTTAGGAACCAGTTGTGTTTGAAACTCGAGGAGCGCCTGTAATCGCAATCTCCATTCGTTATTTCGAAATTAACACTATTCCTACCGACACTTCAACTTTTTTTTTTTTTTTTTTTACGTGGAGGAAATCTTCGAAAAGATACCCCACCACCCTGGGGAGGTGGCGAGGTTATGCAGGATTTTACCTGCTAAAACCTCCACGGTGGCCTTCTTCAGCGAAATGAGAGAGCACCGGGAACTCTGAAAGAACACTTCCAGCACCGACGCTTCACCTATACCTATTCCAACCGCGACCGGTCATATGACTGATCCTGATAGTAAGAAGACAGATTAAAATTTTTTCCAGAAAAATAAACGATGAAAAAAGAAGTAAATACTGAAAAATGTATTATACGTATATTTGAGAAAAAGTTTGAAGTTTAAAGGCAATTCAATTGTGTTGCATCTATGAAATTTTAATCGAAATTTTAAGAATTGTCATTTGACCGGTCGTGGTAGGAATAGTGTTAACCGACACGTTGTTCCGCTGAAAAACGATGTCAAACTGTGTGCGTCACAGCACAACATCACAGCGCGCCTCGTACATCCGCGGAGACGTAATTCGGTCGCATTCAGCTCGAACCATCTCTCCACGGCAATCTACTCGAGGAACAAGCGACATCGGATTGACTGAAATACCCTGCATTGTCAGCGAGCCGTTCAATCGTGGAGAACGAAACACCCCCTCGTCGCGTTTGGATCCTCGTAAATACAGTCAGGGAAGTCCAGATTTCGACGGATGAAACGAGTTAATTGCGCTTTCATCGCGCCGTAAAATGGTCGAATAAAACGCGGTGTCCGGCGAAGGGGCGGCGGACGGTGGTTGATTCGGACGGTCGATGACGTCAAACGAGGCAGCGCGGTTATTTTCAGAGGTGGCAGGGTTCGCTGGTGAGAGAGGAGAGGAGAGAGAGGTCGGGTCCCGTGCGACTCGAGTTCGGGTCAGCTCTGCTCGCGCGAGTCACCCACGCCACCCTTTTTTTTCTTGGCGACGCTCCAGCGAAACGGCGTCGCCGTCGCGTTCCCGAAACCCGGTAGAATTGCGGCCGATAATACCTTGCGAGAGAACGCTCGCTCTTGTGTCGGTGCGTTACGTGGTCAATACGTAGAGGCCAAGAAAGTAAACAAGTATTGAAACAACGGATGATCTGTGTGACTCGGCGATACTTGTTGTGGTGGTCTAGCAGGCAGTTTGCGAGGCTATTTCTTTTCGTTATTTACAACAGAAGTCGTCGTCCTTTCGTGTTATTTTCATTCGACCAGCTTCAATGTTACTTCTTATTTTAATCCATTGCGCTCGAAGTACTCTGCACAAGCACTGCTAAAGTTTGGCGTTGTTACTGAAAGTGTGCCTCTCAGGGACACCAATTTAATGTAATTAAACAGTTAAATTTTAGTTGCATGTGATTTAACGCTTCGTTGATTTCAGTATTTAGTCATTTGTCTGACTGATAAAAATAAAAGAATACTATTCGCTATGAAGAAGCTAGATACAGCGAAGAAAAGTCCAAGCTGCTGATAGGTTTAGGCGAGAGAAAATTCGAATGCAAAGGATTGATACTCTTGTACTTTATTTATTTTCGTCTTTCCTACTTTTCGTGCCTATCTTCGTCTCTAAGTTCCAGTCGTGAGCTCGCCGATGAGGGATTAGCGTAGCTGCAATCCCTCCTGCGAATTTCAGTCCAATTCCATCTGTCGGATCGCTGAGAACAGCATTTTGAAGCCTAGATACTTTAGAGCCTGCCATTAATCCCCCGTCACCTGGGCCCCGAGATGATCCTTATACGTGTTCTCGGGGAAGGTTTACGGTTCCCGATCCCTCGAAGCTGGAACAAATTTCTCGGGCCATTATCGCTGACTTATTCCGGCGTATCGAGCGTCTCGCGTTTCGTAACTGCGAAATATCGTCATTATTCACGTCTTGTTAAAGTGGCTCGAAGAAGGCGATAGAAATTTCTATACGCACCACCGGGGCTGCGACCAGTGGCGCAAGTGGTAATCGTTGCTAATATCTGCCATGTTACGGCTATTACCATATTTCACCGGGACGTAGCAGTAAATTCTTTCTCTGGCCGAGTGGGAGCACGTTTCAGGGCGTTTCAATCGGGTCTCTTTTCAGGTGTTTGTCGTGTCCCGAATGGTATGCTTTACCTTTTGCACTCTCCCACGTGCCTCCTCTATGCACGCAAACTTTTATCCGCCACCATCATGGATCCACTTATGTTAGAACGTCAACTGCACAGACTGATTTCACTTATCATGCTCGTCGAAGATGTACATCACGTTCGTCACTTTTTGGTTCACGGTGATTTATTAATGTGGTCTCAAGCTTTTGCTCGGTTTACGTTACTCTGAAAAGGTTAATCGATGACGTTAAGGTTCTCGTTTCAGAACCTTAACCCTTAGCGCTCCGTGCGTTTCTTTTCTTCGTATGCAACAGTCTCTTTTTTGGACAATTCTGATTTCTTCGTAGAAAATACGACATTATCATCGTTCAGCTTTACATTCTGAACGTAACATTCTTCCATATCTTTAACCCTTTGCACTCGAGAGGTGATTGTTAGTCGTTTAACAATACTAGATTTAAAAATTCTCTAATTCGAAATATTTACTATGATTCACGTATATTAAACTTCATTTAGTTTAGTTAAGTCGTATATTAAAATTTACATACATGACTATTTAACGTCCGGGTCTGAACTAACGTCTGAAAATTTGCGAAACTATCATGTGCTAGGATTACGATGTCCCATGAGAGGGGACAGCCGAGTGCAAAGGGTTAACTATAAAAATAGGTTGGAAAATAATTTAATGACAAAGCATCTAGAATGTAATCATATCGAATACGGAATGTTTTCGCAGCTGAGCCAACGGAGCGCTAAGGGTTAACACTATTCCTACCACGACCGGTCAAATGACCGTTTTTAAAATTTCGATTAGAATTTCCTATATACAACGTAATTAAAACGCCTTTAAACTTTACGACTTCTCCTCAAATATACGTATAATATATTCTTCAATATTCACATCTTTTTTCACTGTTTATTTCCTGAGAAAAATTTGTAGCCTGTCTTACGTGGGAATGTCGCGGGAGGAATAGGTA
>JAOPTO010002328.1:791519-807297 GCA_033822845.1 Tetrapedia diversipes
ACCTATTTCTACCGCGGCATTCCCACGTATGACAGGCGACAAATTTTTCTCAGAAAATAAACAATGAAGAAATAAGCGAACATTGAAAAATGTATTATACGTATATTTGAAGAAAAGTCTAAAGTTTAAAGGCGATTCAATTACATTGTATCAATGAAATTCTAATCGAAATATCAAAAACGGTCATTTGACCGGTTGTGTGTAGGAATAGTGTTAACCCTACCTATTCTTCCCCCGACATTCCCACGTAAGACAGGCTACAAATTTTTCTCAGAAAATAAACAATGAAAAAAGAAGCGAATATTGAAAGATGTATCATACCTACATTTGAGGAAAAGTCTAAAGTTTAAAGGCGATTCAATTATGTTGTATATATGAAATTCTAATCGAAATTTTAGAGAAACGGTCATTTGACCGGTCGTGGTAGGATTAGTGTTAATCTAAAGATATATTTGATTTTTACAATAAATTTCTCTTATCTTACTTACTCTCTTCCCTTATTCTCTAGATTTTTTCTCTCTCCAATATGCTCGTTTCAATTCGTTTTACCGATTCTTTCATGTCAATTGACTCGTTTCACTAGACCAAGTACTCGCATACATCAAATTCATTCTCCCTTTCACACGCATAAAAACCAACGCTCACGATTCCCTCCAAAAAACAAATCATCAGAACGAACGAGCCGAAATGAAACTGGATCAGTTGCGCGACAGAGGCTGCCACCCTTCGCCCGTTTCCTGTTCCCGGAACGATCCTCGCGATGTTGATCACCGGCGTGGATGAGTAGCCGCCGGTATGAAAAGTCGGGGACCGGCACACTCTGCGATCCGTGGAACGAATGTTAAGTCGCAGATGTTATCGTTCCAGATATTTACTGGCCTGCAAGCCATCAGACCGTTCCAGATTAATGGCGCGATCGGTAATGAACGTGGCAGCAAGGGCCACGGCAATCACGGCTTCTTGGTACCACAAATCCCGACTTCCTTGTGCCCACGGGCGGTGCGTCGGGTTTTATCGTACATGCACACGTGTGCATACCCCCGTCCGCACGCATTATTATCAATACGGCCCCGCAGTGTATGAAACATACATGAGCGCGTATTCTTCTGCACGGTTCTTTGATGTCGTCCGGTGAAAGAGTTTTGCTTCGGCCAGGGAGAGCTTCCTGGAGCGATCGTATTATTAACGTGAAAGTTGATGCTCGTTAGCGGTCGCCCGGCATAAATATTGATTTAGTTTATTAATATTACTCGGCTAGTTATTGGCGTTCGTATCGTGGACGGATGATAAGCGTTCATAGGAAGTTCGTAGGAAGTGGAGCACGTGTTCCATACTTTGGTTCCGGTTCCTGTTCCTGTTCTTTCTACAACATGTAGGAGGCTATATGTAGGAATGCGATCGAGCGGATGCGAGTTTGGGAAAGTCTGAAGAGTACTTGAGTTGGGCGATTGTCGTGCGAACGCAGAATGTTTGGGCTCGGATGTTTCTAAGGCGTGAAAGATGAGAACTTCGGAAAACAGTGTGACTGAGAAATTCTGGGTGGTCGTGACCGAATGCGTAGAGTGAGAAAGGTTGACGATTAGAATGAAAGGAAACGAGTGTTTGGAAGAATATATGACGGGGAAAATGCGAGCGAGAGGCAGAAAGCTTTTGACTAACGTAGCAGAAAGTATTGGACGTTGAAGAGGGAAAGGTTTGGTTGTGAACGTAGAAAGAGTGTTAAAGTTGCTAAGTTGTAAAGTCGTTTAAGTTGTTTTGTTAAATTGTTTTAAATATATTGTTATCAAGTTTTAATCGCTTCACTTTTATTTTTCACACCTGAATTCCATCTTCTGTTCTACATTTTATAGAACATTTCCTATATATAATAATTTAAAATAAAATGACAACTGAACGCAGTAACTTTTCTCTTTATTTGAACAATTCCTTCGCGACGTGGACCGTACGGCGGATCGGAAGACTGTGTGTCCTCGTAACCCTCCAGCAGGGTTTTTCACAGCTTCCCATGACCTCATTTGTCCGGGAATGGTCCAGCTTATCGATTTCCTCGTAGCGAAACCGATCGTGATGTAGGGTGATGCCATTGAACCCAAAGATGACCTTTTCACGCATGACATCAGCTCATTGCATCATTTGGTCCAACTTCGGGGAACGATCTACCTTATTAGTTCCCCTTGAAGTAGAATCTGATCCCATTGCAGGGTGACGCCATCGAAACCAGAAATTCCTTCCACAAACAACTGACCGATCGCTAGTGTAAGGGGGGAAGTCGGGAAATAATGAATAAAAAGTAAAAGAACGTAAAATTACTTTATTCCTAAACGGCCACGACCGTTCTCCCACGTCGGAAAATCAAGACTGCCTTCAATCTTTTACACCCGCCACGGCATCGAGAAAGGAAGATCTTGAATAACAATTGCCGATTTCTTTCTTTCGGCGTTTTGGGTTACCCGCGAATGCAACTTCAAGGAGTCGCCACATTTCCTTTCGGTGCCGTGTTATGTTTTCGGTGCCGTGCCAAAGAACGTCTACACTAGAAAACTCTCGACGGTATCGTAGGATACCGGTTCGCCCTAAGAATAAAGGATGAGGCTCGTACCGGATCACGATGCTCCACGAAAACCTTATTACTCGCGATACATACCAACGGCTGATTAATAGCCGCAATGAGCGCATTACGTGTACGTGTAACGCTTGAAAAGTTGTGATCGAACATACCTAGAGGGGGGAGGCGAGGCGACGTAAAAAGCCAGCGTAAGCGAATGGAGAACCGTGCATCACCGGCCGATGGGGAACACAGGCAACATCGAATAATACAAAATTCAGCGACTTATCTGCGTGCTCGCACGGATGGGTCCGCGGCAACGCGGCATTTGTTCCAATCTAGGCGGCCCGGGGTAATAAATATGCCTCTCTGGCTGATATAATGCGAGCGTGGGTTGGTACCACTGGAATCAGTCGTCGCAGCTGCTTGATTTACGCCATACGCCGCGATGCATCACGGGACTATCGTTCTGCTTGCATTTTGCCGACCGAAAATAGGTTCGACTCTCGTAACTCGATGCTGTCCCCCTTCCGTTTCGCTGTTTCCATTCTTCCGTCTCTCGTTTCCCGCCTCTATCCGCCGTGGAACGAAAGGACACGCGGTTCGGAGAGCGATCCATTTCTTTCTAAATCCTCTTCTTCATCCTTATCTCTTTCTCCGGCCACTGTTATCGCGGGCCGTTTGTTTCCGACCACGGTTCAGCGTGACATCCTCTGTTTCTGTTTCCAAACGGTCGCTGGCTCACCGACGGCTTTCCTCCCGTGATACAGTTCCAGCTTAAACTTGAACGGAGTAGCACCGTGCAGGACAAGCTTCTCGGAAGATCGTTCCTCCACTCGTCAAAGATAATTACCCTCCAGGGCCGACCCTATCGATCCCAACCATGATCCTTCGAGCATACTTCGAGGCACGGGCCGCGTCAAAAACGCGCTTTCCTCGAACCAGTTCTTCGCCGCGCGAATCGCACACAACTCGTGCACACGGCCGCGATTCAGGCCGGGGACTTATCGACGAGCTTCGGTCCCGTGAGCCGATACTCTGCACCGAAGCAGAGGAGACAAACAAAAAAGAACAGCGTACATCCCGTGGCGTGGAGGACGGAATATCGCGTGTCGTTCCACCCCGAGCATTTCAGCATTTTATGGACGCGGTCAGAGAGGAAAGAGCGAGAAAGAGAGAGAGAGAGAGTGATAGGGGAAGAAAGGGACTTGGCCTGGCACACACGAGGTCGTGGTTGCCGTGCAACAACGTGTGCGCTCTCCTCTCCGTCTGCCATTCCCTCCTCTCTCCCTCTTTCCTCCACTGTGGCCTCTGTCGTTGCACGGTCTTCGGCGGTTCGACCTCCATGGACCGGTTTCGACCCGCGGCTACCGGCGTCAATGAAAAACTCGACTTATGATAACACCATGGGCCTGGTCTCGAATCGAGGCTGCTGCGGACACACCGTCGGTCCCCTCTGATTGAAACGCCTGGGCCCGCTGCCCGGAACGAAGGCTACCGTAATTACTAATTGCCACCGTGGCTTAATTAGCGATTCACGTCGTCGGTTCATCAGCGCTCTCTGACCCCGGGCCCGGCACCTTCTTCCCCGGGCCCAGAATCGTTTTTCATCGCGGAATCGTGAATGTCGACTACCGGTCCCCGGACACGTTCGTCTGGTATACACCTTTGAGAATCGAAGGGGGGAGACTTGGAGGGACGGGGGGAGGATTCCGGGTACGCCGGACGTTTTCGCTTCTTCTGGATCGCTTCATTAGACGGATGCACCTGCGTTGCATTCGCCCGATTCCGGGCCCTCGCCTGATTTCGACCGCCTCGTTATGCGCCCTCGTATTTTCTTCATTTTGGGATAGCTCGAACACCGGAGGGGGAGTTGTTCGAAGGAACGGTGGGTCGGTTTGGACTTCTAAGTATAGATTCGCGTAAACGAGGTCTTAAACTGTATTAATCCAACAGTAACCGATCTTTCGGGTCAATTATACGAATGCACGATTTCCAAAAAGTAATCGTGTAATTTCCTACAAAGTGTAGATCGCCGAAATACTTTGAACGCAAGCCATCGTCCTCGTTCTCGCTGTTTTAATTTCACATTAGGAACGATCTTCGTCAATTTCGTCGGCCAATTAAAGATATTCAGCTGGGCCCCGGTTCCCCGTCCGAAAGGCGCGAACGAGCTACCTACCAGGGGCGGCTGAAGCTCGGTTCGTTAGCACCGGCCGTGAATCATGCCAAAAACGCGTTCGCGATCCGAAACGGGATAAATATCCCCCGTTTGGCGGGATCGACGGATAGGAATGCGGGGCCCCGTCGTATGTAGATTACAGAAGGCCCTCCGGAATCGATATATACACACGCTGTGCATACGTATGCGCACGGCGGACGGCGTGGAGGGAGAAAGCGAGGAAGGCGCACAGTAGAGATCGGATAATAGCCCTCTATGCGGTGCAGCAGCCGGGGCAAGCCAGCCATCGACAAATGGCCGTGGCCATGCAATAAACAAGCCGCGCAATTAAGAGAGCAGGTTAATTAATGTGGACCAACTAGGAGGAAGGGTCCCTCTCCCTTACCCCCCTCCCCCCACACCCCTCTTTCTTTCTCTTTTCGTCGGCCTGTCCCCCGTCTCCCTCTTTATACCGTTCCTCCTCTTCTTCTCCTTCTGTGTTTCCAGTAGGCTTCCCGCTCGTTTCACGACTCTCTGCCCTCCGCTTCCCTTTCTGTCGGCGTAACCACCGGCGTGCACGGTAGTTATCGAGAACCGAACCGACCTTTTTTTGCGGTACCGGGATGCGTACACGCACGCACACGCGTATACATAGATGTACAGACACACAGGCCAGGTAGAGGACGTCACGGGATTTTCTTCTGTCCCGGCTGACGTGCGGCCAAGAAGAAGAAGAAGAAGTGGAAGGAGGGAGGACACGAGTAGGAGAATAGGCAGAGGGTGGGACGAGGACACCGAGTGGTCGGATATTCTGGCTATCCGTGAAATCGGTGAAATCGATTCGACACAGGGACCACGGGACTCGTAAATCCTGCTTTACGGGTTTCGTCCTGGTCTCGCTCCTCCGTCTGTCTTCGAACGATGCTGAATGAAGCTCGCCGATTTCCGCGCGATGTCTGTTATAGGGTGCGCGAAATCGAGGGGATTGATTTTTGGTAAAATGTTGCTGCTGCTGGTGGAAGGGTTGAAACGAAACGGTTAACGAACGAGGTGTTGATTCGATGTCTATCGAACGTCAAAGATATGTGTGCCTATTCGTCCTTTGATCTATAGGGTGCGCATAATTTTTCTAAGGATTAGGACAGTCATTTGCATACCGATCATTTATTATCGGCATCGTAATAAGTTGTTGAGTTGGCGAACCAAAATGATCCCGGGGATTTTTTCCGATTTTCTCCCGGTTTTCTTATCTTATAGGTTTCAAGTCGTGTCCCTTTTTGACGGTAGCCAAAAGGTAGTTAGCAACTAGCCGCCTTGAGGTGCACTTCTACGATTCTCATCGAATAATCGAAATCATTTCTGAGAGAAGTTTTGTTTTTCCAACTAGTAATAAACATTATTTCACAAGTATTTCAACGCCAGTTCACAAACTGCATCCCTAAATCCTAAAGATCGTTTGAATCTTCTGTATGCGATTTCTAGTCGGCACGATCAAGTCGTATCAAGCGTGAAAATCGATCTCGATAAGGGATCACGACAGAATAAAAGCTGTCTCCATTGTAACAGTGTGCTGCCAGGTCGTCAACAAAGAACTGCCAATGGTAACACGTACCTTTTGACTCGCATAATGCATGTTGCAATGATATCTCATTCGTAAACGCGAAGGAAATTGCGCGTGAAGCTCGCCGGCTTGTTGTATCTATGTACGTGCTCGTGACTGTATTAGACGTCGATTATGAGAGAACGTATCTCGGACAGACGTATGTCGATGATCACGATAATTATCAGGCATTTTCCATGGGCATTCAGCCGTGCTCGTTGATATTTTGACGCTCACGCGGGAATTGGAAAACAGAGATCGGACACGCTCGGCTCGTTTTACTTCAGCTTGCGAGGACAAGTGTTAATGAAATGTTTGTAATCGTGAAGCAACAACGATTTATCCATCCCATAAAAATATTCGTTTACATTTTCTTGGTACATTTGTACCGATAAATACAGCGGATTCGAATTTTGAATATTTCAAGACATTTTGTATGAAACAGTGTTGGAATGCGTAATTCCAACCGATCGAGACATTTCCTTTCGAACAACAAATTGTACAAAACGTTATCACTTGTAATTTATCATACTTTAGCGATTAAACTAACATTAAATTCAAACAAATCCTTTCGAACAACAAATTGTACAAAACGTTATCACTTGTAAATTACCATATTTTAGCGATTAAACTAACATTAAATTCAAACAAATCCTTTTGAACAACAAGTTGTACAAAACGTTATCACTTGTAATTTACCATACTTTAACGATTAACCTAACATTGAATTCAATCTAATTCTTCCGAACAACAAATTGTACAAAACGTTATCACTTGTAATTTACCATACTTTAACGATTAAACTAACATTAAATTCAATTCAATCCGAAATACATAATAAAAATTAAAAAGCTTCAAAGGAAACGCTTCCATTGTACGAATAAATTCGTTTAGAACAGCAAGTAAAACAGAAAGGAAACAAAAACACAAAGAACAACCGTCTACTTTCGAAAGAAACACTCGTCTCATTAGACAAACGATTCCACCAAGAAGGAATGAAAGTGAACGAACACTTCCTTCTCAGACCACATCCTAGATTTCACATAAGTTCCGCCCATTGTCGGCCTCAAATACGATCTCTACGTTTATGGAAAAGTCGGCGAGCGGAGAAGGCGAGCCGATTTGGCGTTCGCGGAAGAGAACCGCTGGATCCAATGAGGAAACGGCGGTGAACGTGTTGCGGACCGTACGATCCTCTTCAAGGCCGTGTTAGACCTTCACCTCTTGACACGAGAACGTATTCGAAGGCTCGGCTGGATGTAGCCTGGAATACCATGGAACTTATGAACCGTACACACCCCGGGTGCTTAAGGCATGCTTGACCTCAGCAACGCTATTCAATCGCCTACACACACGCATCGGAAATGCTGCTCTGCTCTATTTTACTCTCCGGCTTTCCCTTCGAGTCGATCTTTAACCCTTTGCGCTCGAGAGGCGCAACTGTTAGTCGCCAAATGATAGTTCTGCAAATTTTCAGACTTTAGTCAGTTTGTTTGTTAGTCAAATTCAAAGGTTATAATCATGTGTGTAAGTTGCAGAATATTACTTAATTAAACTAAATGACGTTTAATATAGGCGAATTTATATTTAAAAATCTTTGAAGTTAACCCTTTGCGCTCGAGAGGCGCAACTGTTAGTCGCCAAATGATAGTTCCGCAAATTTTCAGACTTTAGTCAGTTTGTTTGTTAGTCAAATTCAAAGATTATAATCATGTGTGTAAATTGTAGAATATTACTTAATTAAACTAAATGACGTTTAATATAGGCGAATTTATATTTAAAAATCTTTGAAGTTAACCCTTTGCGCTCGAGAGGCGCAACTGTTAGTCGCCAAATGATAGTTCTGCAAATTTTCAGACTTTAGTCAGTTTGTTTGTTAGTCAAATTCAAAGGTTATAATCATGTGTGTAAGTTGCAGAATATTACTTAATTAAACTAAATGACGTTTAATATAGGCGAATTTATATTTAAAAATCTTTGAAGTTAACCCTTTGCGCTCGAGAGGCGCAACTGTTAGTCGCCAAATGATAGTTCCGCAAATTTTCAGACTTTAGTCAGTTTGTTTGTTAGTCAAATTCAAAGATTATAATCATGTGTGTAAATTGTAGAATATTACTTAATTAAACTAAATGACGTTTAATATAGGCGAATCTTAGTAAACATTTTGCGTTTGAAAATTTTTTTGAGTTTTCTCTTTCGAGATCAGGATGGAATGGTAAAATTCTTGCGTACGCGTTTCGATATCTTTGGCTTAGATTGCGAAAGATTTAAGATGCTTTTTTATTCATCAATTATTAATTGTGCAACGCAAGAAGTGCACGCGTAGCAGGAAATGTTACAATGGATTAATTATCGGAAGACGGTGTTGCGATGTTCTAATGGCAGGCTGTATAAGTTATGCAAGAACCTTTGAAGAAGTAATTTGAATTAGTAATTCGCGATGACTTAACGCTTCAGAGAATTGTATTATGGTAATCGCACTCGAATTGTCTCGAGCAAAATGGATCCCACTGGGTGTGTAATTTTATTCTTCTGTTTCCGCGAAACGATCTTCGGGGAAAATCCTTTCGGGTGATCATCGGATTCGCATTCCCTTCGGGAATTCGCAGACGGTATTTAATATTGTAATTGCAGAATTTTTACGAGATTCAACCACTTGTGAAGCTTCGTCAGA
Source organism: Tetrapedia diversipes (assembly GCA_033822845.1). Lineage (NCBI taxonomy): Eukaryota > Metazoa > Arthropoda > Insecta > Hymenoptera > Apidae > Tetrapedia > Tetrapedia diversipes. The sequence continues at coordinate 800,500 of JAOPTO010002328.1, forward strand.
AACTTGTGTTCGAGCATGCTCCGAAACGCTCACGGTGTAGCTGCTTAGATTGCCATCTACGTGATTACGAATCATGCACGGTGCTGCGTAACTTCGTTAATCAGATAAGAATCAACGCTTTCCCCGCGACACACTCGTTGACAGGAATTTCAACTAGTCACTGAGAAATAATACTTGCCATTAGTGAACATTCGTGGCAAATGTCCACTATGGAAAGACACGTTGTGTCGCAATTTACCTGCAATTAATACAACCGTATCTAACGTAATCTATGTATATTTCACAGATCAATTATCTTCTCTGAACTGTATTACTTCATGTTGGCTATTGAATGAAGATGTACCAATGGTTTACATTTTTATGGTTTACATTATATATTAAACTAGGTTTACGGGACCCGTCAATTTGACGGGTTTCGAGCTTCATGAGCAAAATTTGCCAAAACAATTACTATTATCGTAGAAAAAAGGTTCTCAAGATTATTTAATATTATTAATAATTACTAATTAAATGTTATTCTGATATTTTTGGGATATTTGTTCGGGAGCACCTAGAACCCCAACTCTGATTTTAAAAAAAAGATTTTCAAAAACCTTCCCGGGGATATACCTATAATAATTTCCCAAATTTTCACGGCGATTGGATGTATGGTTTTTGAATCTATCGAGTACAGACAGACAGACAGACAGACAGACACATATTCATTTATATATATATATAGAATATTTTATTTTAAAACTCTTTCTGCCATGCACTCGCACTTTCCCCGTCATGTATTCTTCCAAACACTCATTTCCTTTCTTTCTAATTACCAACCTTTCTCACTCGATGCGTTTGGTCAGATTCACCGAAAAATTCTCAGTCGCTCAATTTTCTCAAGTGCTCGTCTTTCGCGCTTTAGAAACACTCGAATCGAAACATTTGTGGGGACGTTAGGGAAATAAATTTTATTTTCGGATGCTCTGAATAAATGTATCACTTTATTTCTCCGATGCTTCTACTCGAACGCGTAAACCAGGAATGTTCTGTCCAATTCGCATTTTCTAGGCGTGACGCCTCGTTGTGCTCAAGGGTTGGGGGAAATACGAGAGGGAGGAAAAGGTTCTTCCAAGCTGCATCGAGCCTCGAACTATTGGGTTGAAGGGAAAGTTCTGTCGTATTTTTCTTGTAAATGAAAAAAACATCTGGCTAGTGAGCCATTGGGAATTTTTTCTTGTTTTTTTACCTGCTGTATAATATAAAAGGAGTCCTTTTTTACCATCCATCGTTTACTTGTGATATTTAAAGTGAAAAACATGTCAGTAGATAAAGTGCATTTACGACACTGCATTTTGTATGAATTCCAAAAAGGAAGCAACGCATCGGTTGCATGTAAAAATTTATGTGCGGTATTTGGAAAAGATATTGTAAATGTTCGTACTCGTCAAAGATGGTTTAGCAAATTTCGTTCCGGGGATCTGAGCCTCCAAGAAAGTGATCGATCTGTACGACCATCCAAGATCGATAATGATGTTTTGCGATCCATGTTGGAAAATAATCCACATTTAACAAGTCGAGAAATTGCAGAAGAGTTTGGCATTCATCATACAAACTGTTGGAGATCACGTTAAATCTCTTGGGTTTGTGTTAAAGCAAAGTGTTTGGGTTCCACGTGAATTAACGGAAACGGAAAATACGACAGAACTTTCCCTCCAAACCAATATATCCGATTCGTTTATTACCTCCGGGGCTTGAACGCTCGGATGCAGGTTCTTCTTTTCTCCACTACGTATTTCTTCTGTGTACGTCACACATTCTACGTTCACACGACTATCGCTCAACTCAAGCACTTTTCATATTTTCCTAAACTCTCATCCACTCGATCGCATTCCTACATAACCATGAAAACGCATTCGAGTGACAAATGTGCACGCGTGAGTAAGGGAACACGTGCATGGCGGACAAAAGGGAATTCGCGGATGGTTAAACGCTGCCAACAGCGCTAATCGTTCGGGACCACCTACCAGCTCGTGATTTCATAATCAACGCTCGGGGCACGAGAGGATATATGTAGCATGGTCCGCGTGTGTCATTATCTTCGGCGTTCGAGTTTCAATTAGCTCTCGAGCGACTGCTTCCAAGTCCCTGCTTCGAGGATCCAAATGGAATACCGAAAGATTAATGTTTCAAACGAAGTCCCTGCACATCCGCCAGGGCCGCACGGTTACATCTTTTTTCCCGAGGAAATAATTTGTGTGAGATTACAGAGCAGCGAAGCCTGTTCAGAATTTTAAGTAACGACAGATTTGTCGGGGTCAATGGTTCATTAAGCGCAGAAGTGATGAGTATTTATCGGGGCAATTCGAAGTCGGCTCCTCTTAATCCAGATTCTTTAATCGGTTGCGATATTTTCGTATGGAAGGTGATTCTTCTGAACCGAATAATTACTGTTCTTTGGTAAGATTCACTTTCATTTTAGCAACCGTGGAAAATTTATTAAGATCACTGTTATGTGCCGTATAACGTTGATTATTCGAGTTAATTGAGGATCAGAATCAACCGAATAAACGGTTCTTCGGATAACATTTGATTATGACATCAAACGAACAGAAATTAAAAAATTTTCAAATACGGATATCTCTTACGTGAAAAAATACATATCTGATAATAACAACGGTGCTTAAAAATAAATGAATCAACAATATACTGCAATATAAACTCGGTTCCTGAATTTCCCTGGGTTGATCCATTGAAACATCGATTAAAAACTAAATCTGATAGCTTTTTCGAAAATTTCAAAGCTTCTTGGATACCGATTTTTTCTCGCAATTCTCACACTTTTTTCTGCTCTCCACTCGTTAACTTTCCGATTTCTTTTTCTCTCCCACTCGCCTGACATCAATCGAATAGAAATTAAAAAATGTTCAAATACGGATATTTCTTACGTGAAAAAATCCATATCTGATAATAACAACAGTGCTTAAAAATAAATGAATCATCAATGTACTGTAATATAAATTCCGTTCCTGAATTTCCCTGGGTTGATCCATTAAAACATCGATTAAAAACTAAATCTGACAGCTCTTTCGAAAAGTTTCACATTTTCTTGAATACCGATTTTTCTCGCAATTCTCACACTTTTTTCTGCTCTCCACTCGTTAACTTTCCGATTTCTTTATCTCTCCCACTCGCCATTCACATGGTCGCTGAAAGGGGTGCTGCCTGTAAACTCTAACCTCGCACGTTAATATCGCCAGTCGTGCCACTTTTTCCCCGATTAGTCACAAGCTATTTTCCTCATCAATGCTGAAAGGTTGCGAGCGGACCGGTGAGAACGGTAGAGGTGTGCGATGATGATGATGATGGTGATCGATTGCTCGGCCGCATAATCAGTTGGCATTGCGGCGCGAGGAACGCGTTCCCCGTGAATGTCAAGAACCGATTCTTGGAATTCCAGTTTAGTAGCACGCGTGTGCGAGCGCGTATTCTCGCGGGAACGCCAGAGGAAACGTGATCATTAACGTTCTCTGTTGCTGGACATTGTTCCTTTCATGAGTTGTTCATGCTCGTTATCCCCCTACACGGTTATCATCGCGGATCGAAACAACGTTGACAAACGCTCGATACGATTCCCGTCAGAAGTTTTGCGGCAAATCGAGAAGAATCGTTTTGTCTTCGATATCGTTTCATAATTTCTATCATTTCAACGATCGCATAAACCAATTATTCCTAATAACGACAAATTGTTTCTATAATTCGATTGATTTTTTTTGCCATTCGCTTCGCACATTCAATAAGTTAGACCTGCATGCGATACGTCACTCATAAAAATTACTTACAGTGGCTCCAAAAAGTATTCGTACACTATATCACAAATAAATTCGTTTACACCCTGAAATTCTGAGTCTGATAGAAGTATTAGATAAAAGTTTGTAGTTATGTAGATCGTAATAGTATACATATGAATTAATCTCTTCTTTTCATCTGAATGCCATTTTAAAGGGGTGAAACCAGCGTTGAAGTTTCTGAGTTTTCTCTCATTTTTTAAAGATAACTTTGTAATGGTACTTGATGAAACAAAACCTTTCGAATAGAAAATAAATTCTAATTTCAATTAAACTTTATATGTACAGTGGCTCCAAAAAGTATTCGTACACTATGTCACAAATAAATTCGTTTAACCCTGAAATTCTGAGTCTGATAAAAGTATTTGATAAAACTTTGTGGGTATGTAGATCGTAATAGTATACGTATGAATTAATCTCTTCTTTTCATCTAAATGCCATTTTTAAGGGGTGAAACCAGCGTTGAAGTTTCTGAGTTTTCTCTCATTTTTTAAAGATAACTTTGTAATGGTACTTGATGACTTTCTTTTTAAGATTTAACTAAACTTTATTTCTAAAGGAAAAAGAGGGTACAGTGGCTCCAAAAAGTATTCGTACACTATGTCACAAATAAATTCGTTTAACCCTGAAATTCTGAGTCTGATAGAAGTATTTGATAAAACTTTGTGGATATGTAGATCGTAATAGTATACGTATGAATTAATCTCTTCTTTTCATCTGAATGCCATTTTAAAGGGGTGAAACCAGCGTTGAAGTTTCTGAGTTTTCTCTCATTTTTTACAGATAACTTTGTAATGGTAATTGATGAAGCAAAACCTTTCAAATAGAAAATGTTCAATTTTTAATACTGTATCGCCCTTTCATAAAAAAGAACACAGGAAAGCTTGTATTCAAAGCGTGAAAAGTTGCTGAAACTTTAGGATTCGTTATCAGCCCCCTTAAAAGATATTTTGCCGCCAATAAAATTGCTCCACGTAGGACACACTATGCTCTGTACACACATAAAGTTTCATTGAAATCAAAATTTCAGGATTAGGTGAACTTCCTTGTGTACGAATACTTTTTGGAGTCACTGTATCAAATTAAATTCACTTTGCTATTTCTCTCTTTCTGTTCGACGGTTATTTTTATTTGTATTTTTAGTGTAACACAAACGGTTCGTCCCGTTGAATTAAATAAATAAATAAATAAATAATTATTACTCTTCAACTTTTTCGAGGTTTCAATGTGAGAGTAAGCAGATGGCGATGATTTAATATCTGATTGAGTTGTTAGATAAGAGGTGGTATCGTGTCGGTGGTAATAATAGGGTGATGCAGGCTTAATTAAGTTTGATAATCAGAGATAACGGATAGCATGTTATACGTTATGACGTTGTTTCGTAATTTCGAGTTGGAACGAATTTGCGATACGAAATTGTTGCCTTTAGAATTCTCTGACAGTTAGTTCTTCAACTTCAAATCGATACGCTTACCAACAATCGTAAGCTGTTGCGACTAACAATCAAAAATTGAAATTTAAGGTCTGATGGATGGGATAACTCAAAAAATATCAATTTTTCGAAAAATCTTTTTATACATTCTTGTAAACATGAAAATAGCATTCAACTTTTGTTTAAACTCTTTTTCAATATCTCTCACCGTTCTCGAGATATTCGAGGACAAAAATAAATTTACATTTTCTTTAAGGGGTGAAATCACCCCTTGAAAGTGAAATTGGGCACGAACAAAAAATAGGTATGTGATATGGATGATTTACTCTACCTGTACACCAAGTTTCATATTTTTTTGAATTTCCGGGTTCGCAAACTTCCCTTGTAATTTCTAACCATGTAAAAGGTTGAACCGCATAAATTAGGCAAAATTATGCTTAATTCGTTCATTCCATTCCAACCGCTGACAAACTCACAATTAAACAAGCTTCGTTACAATCGCATCGATCATTCGCAATCCCCTTTTTGCTACGCAATCACGCACGCTTGCGTCTTCATTGTTGCACGCGTTAATGTCCCTGCACGTCCAAATGTCCAGCCCACGATCGATCATCACACGAAACGATTACCCTATCAATCAGCCTGCTGATTGGCTATTACCCGGCTACCTCGATCGAAGCGTTGTTCAACTGCACGGTAGCGTTGCAACGTTAAATCGTGAAACGAGAGAGGCGGACGATCGTTTGCCGTGGAATAAAGGCAATTAGAGTCTATTCAAAGCGTGGCTACCGATTCTTACACGTAATCGCGCAACGGATTCATTCGAACGAATGCACCGAGGTGTAGCAGAATGTTTTCTTATTAGCCGGTTATTTTTCCTCGTGTTATATGTTTACGTAACGGCCGCGCTTTTTGCATTCGGCACCGCGGGTTGTCGGGGATTGGTGAACCATGAAAACCGCCGCGCTCTTTGCATGATACCGCAAGGAAGCGGCGTGGTTCGGCCGCGAAAAAAGTTGAAATTTCTGGAGGTAATCGCTCCTTCTCGCCACCACATCATTATCGAAGAATCTCGCCTTTTGAAGGAATCGTAGTTTATCAGTGGCTTCGACTCACCTCTCCTGGTGTTATCTTTGTTAACGCTGTATAACTACCAAGATCGGTCAAAATGACCAATTAGTAATTTTTCATGGGAACTTTGTAAATTTTATGTGTTACCTACACCTTTGGAAATTTATTGTGATGTTTACTGTAATCATTACGATTTGCTTCTCTTGTATTAGGTATTTTTTAAATATAATTTTGAATTTGATTTTTTTGTCACAAATAAGTATGCCCTAACCCGTTGGTACAATAGATTTAGTGTTTAATCTACCAAGATCGATCAAAATGACCAATTAGTAATTTTTCATGGGAACTCTGTAAATTTATTGTGATGTTTACTGTAATCATTACGATTTGTTTCCCTCGTATTAGGTATTTTTTTAAATATAATTTTCGATTTGATCTCTTCGTCACAAATAAGTATGCCCTAACTCGTTG
>JAOPTO010002328.1:808298-827384 GCA_033822845.1 Tetrapedia diversipes
TGGTGGATACTAATTGTTTGGGCGTATTGATAGCCAACGCAACTTGTATCTTCTAATGGCTGGGTTAAATAATTGACAACACTTTTTTCTCTACTTATTAAATTTAATGGATACTAGTGCTGCGATCAAGGGTCTGCGGGCGAGTGACCTGGTCGGATGCTTACAAGGATCTGTTCGCGTGCGGTAAAAATGCTTATATATATCTCGTGTAATCGGATGTTGGTAGATATCTCGCGTACTCGGATGTTGGGAGATATCTTGCGTGATCGAATGTGGCGGAATGTTTATAGATATTTTGGGTGACTGAATGTTTATAGATATCTGGTGTGGTCAAATGTTTATGTGATTTGTCGCGTGGTCGAATATTTGTGTGATTGAATGTTTAGAGACATCTCAAATGATCTGAGATATCTCGCTGCTATCCTTAGCTTACGTCACTATCGAATGTTTGGAGATATCTCGCTGATACCTCCAGCTTATAATACCACCATTGTCCTTATTCTTATTAACTAAGGACCGAACACTTTACGTATGTTTCTTTTTTTCGTGGAAAGGACGATAATTCGAAGATAAAACGTGAGAATCCTATAAAACAATTATATCTGTGTTCATTATTTTTGCTGTTTAATTGGAGTGCGAACATCGTATTAACAACGACAAGATTGAATTTATAGAGCCATTGTTACGCGTGTGATGAAATTATTCAATAATTAATATTTGATGAAATCGGTAATTGCTTTCAGAACTGTATTCATTTCTTTCAGTATACATTACTTACAGATTGCTTTTTGCTTTATTATTTCGTATCGCGTATCTGTTTCAGTCATTCACAGTTGGTTATTGAATTTCGAACAGATAAAACAGAAACAATTCCTTAGTAAGTTTATTTTCCTTTTATTTGAACTACCAAAGCGGGAATCCTTTATTTATCAAATAACAAGCCATAATGATTTACATAAACTTTATACTCTAGATATACCTGGGAACGAAGAATTTCAAATTAAAAATTGTTATGTTACAATTAGAGAAATTTGTCAGAAGTAACTACTTCACTATAATAAATACAATATTAAATTAAAGAATTAATATGACCATATTTGTCTTATGTAATTATTTATAATTTAAATACGTACTTCTCCTTCAACCTATTACTGAAACCAAATGATTTATTAATTAGAAAAAAGCATCCCATTAAAATTAACAAGATTTCTCGTAAACAGTCTTGTAATTATTAAAGAACCAATAAAAATTATCGAAACGGAAACAAGTTGGACACAAAGCATCCCTTCACTCTGGAAGTATCGCAAAGGTTAACCAGTTAACTGCGGGATTTATTTTTAAAAGTCCCTCACGAGGCGAGTAATTAAAATCAATGGGGTTTACTGATGGTATAAAGGAAACACGATTAAATGACATCTGTACTACATCTTTCGATATTTAAACAATATTTTTTCATCTAATCACTAAAACAGTTAAGGGATTCGATCGAATCGCTTACCTTCTTCAGGGAAATCACCCCACACAGTTGTTATTTGAACATCTTTCGTGAATTGATCGTATACCTTAGGGATTTGATCGAATCCCTGTTTTCATCATTTCTGTTTGTTATACTAAATAATAATTTCGTTCAGAAATGCGTGCGAGAGGGTGGGAAACAAACAAAAGATAATGGAAATAAATAAGTATACCATCCTTCCCGTAATGTTCAGAAAATTCGAAAAAAAAAAGAAAATAGTAACTAGTAAAAGTAAAATACACGTAAGAGTAAAAGCAGAGCAAAAAAAAACAGGTTAGGGAATAAAAGACACTAGAAACAAATGAATATACCATCCTTCCAGTGATGTTTAGAAGATTTGAGGAATATAAAAAAAATAGTAAGTATTAAAAGTAAAATACGCATAATAACTCAGTAAAAGAAAAAGTAATGGAAAAATTCGTCTATATATATTTTTTTAACGTGTTTCTGTCAGTCTATATTATTTGTATATATGTAAATACATGTGTTTGATAGGATAAGTAATAAGTATTTTTTAGTTTATTCCAGCTTGAATCCTAAAAAATCACCAACAATTTCCCTGTGACATACACGTCGAATACAGTTAACTACAGCGGCTCCAAAAAGTATTCGTACACTGTATTATAAGGAAATTCATCTACTTCTGAAATTCTAATTTCAATGAAACCTTGTGTGTGTACAGAGCATGGTGTATCCTGCATGGAGCAATTTTTTGTTGGCAAAATATCTTTTAAGAGGGCTGACAACGAATTTCAAAGTTTCAGCGATTTTTCACGCTTTGAATACAAGCTTCTCTGCGTTCTTTTTTTATGGCAGGGCGATAGGGTATTAAAAATTAAAGATTTTCTATTTGAAAGGTTTTGCTTCATCAAGTACCATTACAAAGTTATCTTTAAAAAATGAAAGAAAACTCAGAAACTTCAATGCTGGTTTCACCCTTTTAAAATGGCATTTAGATCAAAAGAAGAGATTAATTCATACGTATACTATTACGATCTACATACCCACAAAGTTTTATCAAGTACTTCTATCAGACTCAGAATTTAAGGGTTAAACGAATTTATTTGTGACATAGTGTACGAATACTTTTTGGAGCCACTGTACCCTCTTTTTCCTTTAGAAATAAAGTTTAGTTAAATCTTAAAAAGAAAGTCATCAAGTACCATTACAAAGTTATCTTTAAAAAATGAGAGAAAACTCAGAAACTTCAACGCTGGTTTCACCCTTTTAAAATGGCATTTAGATGAAAAGAAGAGATTAATTCATACGTATACTATTACGATCTACATACCCACAAAGTTTTATCAAACACTTCTATCAGACTCAGAATTTCAGGGTTAAACGAATTTATTTGTGACATAGTATACGAATACTTTTTGGAGCCACTGTATTTAATGTACGATTTTTTCATCGACCTCGGTTAGTTACACGACTCCCTCTTCCGCCAAAATTTCGTTTGCATCCAGAGGCCGTTCCGCAAACTTTCTCAAGCCACGAAAATTACCAGTCTTCTGTCCGGCCCCTCGAAAGCATCCTCCAAGGTGGCCAGGAAGAGCCGGAATACGGTCTTGTGGAACGGAGAAAAATGTGTAACGTTCGGAGCAAGGTTATGAGATCGTTCCAGCGCGCTGTCTGCTTTATATTCTCGTGTGTATACCGGGTTACGAACTCGTTCTTTTTCCCTCGCGGAGAACGTCTTCCAGGTGTGTACGTAGCTGAAAAGCGGCCAGGCGAACGCGCGACCCGCCATAGAAGCGGGAAAAGACACGCGAAGAATGGATAACAGGGGAACAGAAAGCGGGGAATTTGAGAGCGGGGACAAGATGGTAGCTGTAAACAAATATAGTGGCGACAAGATGGAAGCTGTAAACAAATACAGCGGCGACAAGATGGCAGCTGCAAACAAATACAGCGGCGACAAGATGGAAGCTGCAAACAAATACAGTCGCGACTCGCGAATTGGGAAACGAAAAGATGACTAACTACCCACAAGCTAAAAGACGCAAACGAAATTGATTGCTTGTTCTACCCATTGTTCACAATTTTTAGGTGCTGGGCGAATGGACTGTGTTTAGGAAATGATGTTTAATTTAGAAATAAAGAGGACCTTATAAATTAACTTAAGGTGTAATTTAATCCCAGATTCATAAACATTCGTCTCACAGACTGCACAAAATACGTAAATAGTTGTAATTTTTAAAGTGAAGGAGGTAGAAAGAATAAACTTCTCAGAAATAGCTCAGAATAATTATTGTGTTCATTTTCATTTCAGAAAATTAATGATTAATAAACAATTTTTCAGATTTAATGAGTTTCACTTGAAAACGGGGTGTTTCATTTAACCCATTCACTGCCAGGCAAATTTAGAGACTCTTGCCCTGGGCGCGAAGATTTCGTTTTAAGGAAAATATGTGTTATCATTTTGATGATAAAAAGTGATATTAGAAGATTTGTTGCTTCTTATAATGTGAGAGTTACTTTATTCTGTTACAAAATGGCTTTTTGTTTCTTAATGCCGCGTCCACACTGCTGTTCGCGAACAGCGAGCAGCGAACTCCTCAGCGAACAGCGAACAGTGTTCGCTCGGGAAGCGGTACATCAAAGAAACTGTTCGCGAGCTCGAAGCGTATCTGGACGCGTTTGTAACACAGTATGTAGCAAAAGCTAATAGCGAACTGCCCATGAATTCAGAGCGAACAAGCTTGTAACTGTTCGCGAGCTCCAGTCTGGATATGCTGCGTTTTCCGTTGGCGAACAGCTCGCGACCTGTTCTCTTCTATGTGGACGCGGCATAAAATACGTTCGCAGTCCTACTAACTAGCTGTGCCCATTTTCCCATGCTTTTATGGGCGCATCTCGCACTTTCCCGAAAAACAAACCCGCCGTCGGTGCGGGCCTGGAAAGTGTCAACGGCCGAGGAGGAGAAAGTGACCGAGTCTCGCGTGTACTCGGTCCCAACCCTTATTGAGGGCCTCTGATTTATGGAGGCCCTAATGACCATCGTCACCCCTGATTGTCTGGTTCCTCTTACAATAAAAAGATATTATCACATAAAATTTTCGTTTATCCTTTCCAGTAATTCGTAACTCAAACGGCTGTAAACTTATTTCTTGATCAATTGCAATCAATCTATGGGATATCTCGTAGTTGGTAATCTTGGTACACACGCTTACTACGAGATATCTCGTAAATGGCAGTGAATGGGTTAAATCTGATTTCGCTGGATCTCAAAACGGGTCTCTCTCGAAGGTAGCAATTCTTTCTCCGCCGGTTATTCGATTACCTCGCGAGTTGATTATTCGTTGAAACGGAATTATCGCGATCCATCGCATAATAGAAAATTATGTGCGCCCATCAGATGCAGGGGCGGAGGGACGAGAGGGCAGGATAGGATAGCGGGCAGGGATATTGCGTGTTCGTTGTACCCTGGGAGCGATAACGGAGATAGCGTCACTCGTCTGGCTAATTACCAGTCACCGACTATACGACTCCAGGGAGCTGGCTCATGAATGAAGTATGCAGTTGCGCGCAAGGGACAGGGTGGCTCGGTGTATAGTGTTCCACAAGCTGAGGGGATCTCGATGGCTCGCATAATACAAAGGGTAAGGATTTATGCGCGTGCGGTTAGCGTGTCTTTGTAACAATCAGACTGCGGACTTTTATGCGTTTATAGGAAATTTCAACGTGCGGAAAATCACAAAATGCAGGACAGGTATGTAGGAATGCGATCGAGTGGATGCGAGTTTAGGAAAATGTGAAGAGTGCTTGAGTCTAGCGATAGTCGTGTGAACGTAGAATGTTTAGACTAGAGTGTTTCTAAGACACTTGAGAAAACTGAGCGACTGAGGATTTTTGGGTGAACGTGACCGAATGCATCGGACGAGAAAGGTTTAGGATTAGAAAAAAAGGAAATGAGTGTTTCGAAGAATATATGACGGAGAAAATGCGAGCGCCTGGCTGAAAAAGCATGATTGTGAGAGGAGCAAGCATGTCAAAGTTGTTAAACGAGCATTACTATTGAACTATTTTAAATATATCTAAGAACTTTATTTTGTCACACGTACACCAGAATCCTTCCATCTGAAATAATCCTACATATATTTCTAATATCCCTATATTAAGAAAGAAGTATACATTATACAGAATTTGAAACTGCAGAGCTGTGAGGGAAATAGATTAGGGTATATTCGTATCGCTCCATCGATGAAATTTAACAAAAATTGCTAAGAATAATGTAGAAAGTCTTATGATTATCTAGGAATGCGATTGAGTGGGTATGATTCTGGGAAAATGTGAAGAGTTTGTTTCCAAGGCGTGAAAGATGAGCATTTGAAAAATTCTGGGTGGTCGTGATCGAACGCATCGAGTGAGAAAGGTTTAGGATTAGAAAAAATGGAAATGAGTGTTTGGAAGAATATATATAGAAGCTTTTATACACGTGCGGATCAACGTGTGTTATTTTATCCAAATCCAGAGTAATTTGCATACTTCAATCGAAGCTTCGGTTAGTTTTTTGTTTTATGACTATTACAGCTTGAAAGGTATTTTTAGATTCTTTAACACTAGGTTTACGAGACTCGTCATTTTGACGGGTTTCGAACTTCATGAGCAAAATTTGCAAAAACAATTACTATTGTTCCTAGCAATTTTTGTTAATTTTTATTGATGAAGGGATACAAATGTTCCCAAATTTATTTCCCACTCAGTTCTTTGATTTCAAATTCTGTTTGATGTATACCTTATTCCATAATATATGTATATTAGAAATATTTAGATATACAAGACATGCCCGTAAATCTAGCGTTAAGTATGAATTCTTTTATTTCTTGTGCTTCGATATAACTGCAGTACCTTTTTCGCATTAAACGCAACCTGGTGCCATTTTACGATTCGCACTTAACCGAATATATCACTATTTGAATATTATTTGTGTTGTTCAAGCGATTTGAATTATTTATGAAAACATTATTTCAGTTATGCTGCAGAAAATTAATAACCTGTAATAAAATTAGAACAGAAATGATAGGATAATTTTAAACTGATTTTGATAGTTTCATAATGTTTCTGTAATTTTTTAACATCTACTTCTTAATAGTATTGTCTGTAATTAAAGGATATTAATATTCATATTTTAGCATGAAGGTAGATATTGAAATAATGATACTAATAACATAATAAAGATAATGAGGTACTATTAATTCTTAATAATAGAAATTATTTATACACCTCAAAACTTAATTTACTCTTATATCCGTTATTATACGTAAAAAACTACCGTCTACCACGCAATTTATTTTACACGTTGAATATTTGAATATCGTGTAAAATTTTCCTTTCACCTTGGAATAATAATTTATTCCGAAATAAAAATTGTAGAAAGGATAGAGTATAGTGTTCCAGGTGAATACAAATTATAGGTAACCCCGAAAATCGCTCACCAATAGCAGTAATATAGCAGCCACACGAAAATACCATCGGCTGCGTGATATCGGAAATAACGGCGACCTCGTTTGCCTTCCCGCCCAGAGATGCGTTTTTTTAGCGAAAGATTTCGATCCACTGTCCTACTCCATTCCCCTACTTCGTCCACTTTTTATACTCTTCCTTCATCGATAGGAATTTCACGTGGTTATCGAATCGACTGAGAAATGGCGAGCCTTTGAATTACCTTTGAATTAGATGTCTCCCAGAAACGGTAATCGTCAGCGAAATTCTATTTTCTGATAAATTTAACCCCTTGAGAGAAAATTTTATAGAGGCCAGCAAAGAAGTAATGAATTTCGATTTTTACAGTATATTTATTCAAATTTGATTCTTATAAAAGACAGGATAAAAATATGGGGGAATGCTTTTAAGTGTTTAAGAGTATTTGTTCTCAAAAACTCGTAATTACGTTTAAATCAAAATCCAAGAAATATCTTGATTAGAATAAAATTTTTGAATATTCTAAGAGTATTAATTAGTTTTTCAGCTAAAATTGCAATTATTTTGAAAGAATTTCAATATTCCTTAATTTACTTACTTTGAGAAACAGATAATCGTTATAGCATTTTATTGACTTCAAGTGACTAAATTTTTGTAAAAATTGTATTTTATATTCTCTTATAAATAAAGGTACGAAACATTGACATTTGTTTCAAAAAGTATCCGGCTTTAATTAACGTGTGATAATAAAATATTCGATACGTTTAAAATGCTCATTAAATATTGAAACATATCATCGTTAACTTCAAATATCTGTAACTTTGCAAATGTATATTTGTATACTTCCGCGACCGACTGTCCTTTGGTGAGGTTAATCCGAGCTTCCTTAATTTCGTTTGTAAACTGCTTATATTCTGCAAATATAGTGTAAACATTCGATGCTCCCGACTGAAGTTCCGCGAAACCCAACTTTCCTAATTAAATTTCTGTCAAACGCAGAACGAACCGGATACGGCTTAAAGTCCCGCTTCCGTCAACAACACCAATTATTAAGAGTCGAACACAACCACCCTAATTAAAATTGCTCAATGGTCAACGAAACGACCAAGGGAACCTTAAACAATGTCGATTGTCAGAACTTTTTCATTTCCAACAGATTCTCGACAAAAGTTTGCCCCATTCGACCCTCTCCTTCTCAATGTTCCTCTGTTTCCAATAGTTCCTGGGCAAAATTCTCTCTTTTGATCTATCCGTCTGTTTTACTCTTTTCAATAGTTTCTGGACGAAATTCTACCTCTTTTTCTCGCTTTCTTCCTCTTGCTCTTTCTGTGATTTTTTCGCTTCCATTCCAATATTTTCTGGACGAAGTGTCCATTCCCTTTCCCCACATTCTCTTCGATTCTTTTTCTTTTTCTTCTTCCCTCTCTTCCTCTTTTTCCTTTCTTTCCCTCTCACTTTCCAATAGTTTTCAAACAAAGGTTCTATCTCTTACTTCCTCTCTTCTTTCATTGTTTTCTTTTTCTCTTCTCCTTCTTCTCTCTCCTTTTTCTCTATTTGTTTCTTCTTTTTTCCCTCACTTTCCAACAATTTCTAAACAAAAGCTCTTTTTATTCTTTCATTCGTTTTGTCTTGCTCTCTCCTTTTCTCCTTCTCAACACTCTCTTCTCTTCTCTTTCTATTTTTATATAACATTTTTTGAACAAAGCCCCCACCTCCTATTCCTACTTTCTTCTCAATTGTTTTTCTTCGCCACCTTATCTTTTTTTCTTACTTTTCAACAGTTTTTAAACGAAGGTTCTTTCTCTTACTTCCTATTTTCTTTCTTTGTTTTCTCTTTCTCATTTTCTTCTTCTCTCTCCTTTCCCCCTCTTTGTTTTTTATTTCCACTCTCACTTTCCAACAGATTCTAAACAAAAGCTCTCTTTGTTCTTTCACCTGTTTTCTCTTCCCCCTTCTCACTCACCCTCCTTCTCTTTCATTTTGAACATCTCTACTTTTTCTCTTTCTTTCGTTCTCCCATCATCTATCTCACATTCACTCCACTTTCCAATGTCTCTTTCTTCGACTCAAGCATCCCTCTTTCAATCTCACTCCCTTTCCTTTTCTTTCATTTTAGATATATCTATTTCTTTTTCTTTCTTTCGTTCTCTCTTCCTCTCTCACACACTCAACCCTTTTCTCCATTTCTCTTTCTATGACTGCCACATCCCCCTTTATCTCCCTCCCTTTCCTTTTCTTTCATTTTAGATATATCCATTTTTATTCTTTCTTTCGTTCTCTCTCCATCTCTCACACACGCAACCCTTTTTCTCATTTCTCTTCCTTCGTCTCGCCCATCCCTCTTTTTATCTCATTCCCTCTCCTTCTCTTTCATTTTGAATATCTCTATTTCTTTTTTTCTTTCGTTCCCTCACCATCTCGTTCACATTCACTCCACTTTCCACTGTCTCTTTCTTCGACTCAAGCATCCCCTCTTTCATCTCACCCCCTTTCCTTTTCTTTCCTTTTCTTTCATTTTACATACATCTGCTTCTCTTTCTTTCTTTCGTTCTCTCTCCCTCTCTCACACACTCACTCCTCTTCCCCATGTCTCTTTCTTTTGACTATCACATCCCTCTTTTTCTCACTCTGTTTTACTTTTTTTTTTCATTTTGGATATTTCTACTTTTTTCTCTTTCTATCGTTCCCTCACCATCTCCCTCACATTCACTCCACTTCTTCATGTTTTCTTCTTTGGCTCTCCTATCCCTCTTTTCTCACTCCCCCTCCTTCTCTTTCATTTTGAATATCTCTATTTTCTTCTCTTTCTTTCGTTCTCTCTCTATTGGCAATACTTCTCGGTTCAATCAGAACCAAGAGCATTCCCCGTTTTCCATCTGCTCCGTTATATTGGCGATCGGAAAAGTGGTGCGGTTTCACGCTGCTCGGACACAGACACGAACGCTTTCCGTGTGCTCCCGCACAGTTTTCGCGCTTCAGCGGCCGCAATTTTTCTTCTCTGGTCGACCTGGTGGCACCGGGTTCGACGATCGGTTACCGAGTGGCGGCTCGGACACTCTAACACCGTGAAACCCCCGGCCGTAGCCGCGAAACTTTCGTCGAAGGAGTTGGACGATTGGTTTCCGGCTGAAAACAGCTTTCAGACACGAATTACCAGCTCTCCCGTGTGTGCAACTGCTACCACCGACCGCCAACCGACCGGTGGCCGTTTCCAACGACAGTCGAAACTCGCGTCGGAATTTAGCTGCTGTTCCCCAGGGAGTTTCAGTATTCAGAATTACCGGATGCGCAGATAACTGGAGAGCCATTGTTCGAGGGGAGAGCCAACCGAAACTCGTCCTTTCGTGCTGTTATTTGACGAATAGAAACTGAAATGAAGTTTCGTTCGGGTTGGCCAGATTAACACTTAGCCAACCGAATGGAGAGATTTCCCCATTCTTTCCTCTGCCATTGATTCTATTTACTTTTGTTATTAGTTAGTTTGAATTGGTGTTATTTACAGTTCATCAAATGCGTTTTCTGCTCTTCCAAAGTACAATTTTTAATAAATTCAACACCAGTTCAAAACTAACTAATAATAAAAGTAAATAAATTGACAGCGCTCTTGTTGTGAAAAAAATGGAAGATCATATTCCATTCTTTCCTTTGCCATTAATTCTATTTACTTTTGTTATTAGTTAGTCTTGAGCTAGTGTTGTTCACAGTTCATCGAACGCATTTTCTGCTCTTTCAAAGTACAAAAGTTTAATAAATTCAAGGCTAGTTCAAGAATAACTAATAATAAAAGTAAATAGAATCAATGGCAGTGATTTGTTGAGAAAAAATGGGGAGATCTCCCATCCTTCTCTCTGTCATTGATTCTATTTACTTTTGTTATTAGTTAGTCTTGAACTAGTGTTGTTCACAGTTCATCGAACGCATTTTCTGCTCTTCCAAAGTACCATGTTTAATAAATTCAACGGTAGTTCAAGAATAACTAATATACAAAAGTAAATAGAATCAATGGCAGTGATTTGTTGAGGAAAAAATGGGAGATCCCATCCTTCTCTCTTCTCTCTTCTCTCTGTCATTGATTCTATTTACTTTTATTAGTTAGTCTTGAACTAGTGTTGTTCACAGTTCATCGAATGCATTTTCTGCTCTTTCAAAGCACAATTTTTAATAAATTCAACACTAATTCTTAGTTCCTTAACAAAGTATCGCTATTGATTCTATTTACTTTTGTCATTAGTTAGTTTTGAATTGTGTTATTTACAATTCATCGAATGCATTTTCTGCTTTTTCAAAGTACAATTTTTAATAAATTCAACGCTAGTTCAAGAATAATTAATATACAAAAAAGTAAATACAATCAATGGCAGCGTCCTTGTTGCGGAAAAAAATGGAAGGCATCTCGAATAACCTGGACACAGCTTTAAAGTAACGAAATGGAATAGTTTCGTCAAATTTTCGGCACGTTTAAGTGATCAAGCAATTTAGAGCGGACTTCGATAAAATGCGAAGGATTTCAGAGTTTCGGAAAGCTGTTTATGAAGAACAGATTTAACGAAGTTTACGATAACTGGGTTTCACGCCGCCCTTAACCTTTCTCGTCGCTGGTAATTTTACAAAGGAAGCGGCCACCGTCGTAGCCGGTGCTTCCTGTCGGATAATTTATCAGGAACACCGGAGTTTCCGGTTCTCCCAGCTCCGTGGCAGCGTTTTCTAACGATTAACGCGGGCGAACGCGAAACTTCCGCCAAATAGACGAAACGAGAACACGGCTGATCCCTCGAATCTGGATCGAGCAATAAATGACTAATTACGTGGAATGTAATTAATTGAACGATCCCCCGTTAACCGAGGTACATACATTAATCACCGGGCTCAACGTGCGAGCGCGTCTGTTTCAATTTAATTAACGCCAATCGGTGCTAAAAATTAATTCGACTTTCAACCCTCGTGAATTTTCCAGTTCAACCTAGATAAAACTATGACCCTTCCGACAGGGGTGGTTAAAATTATACGTGGCAATATCGTTTTCGAGGGAGTGATCATTTTAGATTAAATTGTAACATAATGTTTTAATTAATATCCTTCGGTTTTACTAACAAAAATTCGTGTCAAATGAGGGACGTTTGTTAAACCACGCTTTATTTAATAAAGCTTCGACGTAAAGCTATAAAATTTGATACACCCTATTTAATAAAGTTTCGACATAACGCTACGAATTTTTATAATAAAGAAGAGATATTTTGTTAAACCACGTTTTATTTAATAAAGCTTCGACGTAAAGCTATGAATTGAAAGCTAAACGAGAAATATTTTGTTGAACATTGCTTTGTTTAATAAAGTTTTGACGGAATACTATGAATTTTTGGGCTAAACAAGAGATATTTAGTTGAACAAGGCTTCGTTTAATAAAGTTTTGACGTACCACTATGAATTTCTGTGCTAAACGAGGGATGTTCATTAAACACCACTTTATTTAATAAGGTTTCAACATAACACTGAATTTTCATACTAAACGAGAGATATTTTGTTAAACTATGCTCTATATAATAAAATTTCAATATAACATTACGAATTTTCATACTAAACGAGAGATATTTTGTTAAACTACGCTCTATATAATAAAATTTCAATGTAACATTACGAATTTTTATACTAAACAAGAGATATTTTGTTAAACTACGCTCTACATAATAAAATTTCAATGCAACATTACGAATTTCCGTGCTAAACGAGGGATGTTTATTGAACAACACTTTATTTAATAAGGTTTCAACATAACACTGAATTTTCATACCAAATGAGAAATATTTAGTTAAACTACGCTCTACATAATAACATTGCAATGTAACATTATGAATTTTTGTAGTAAACGAAAGATATTTTGTTAAACTACGCTCTACATAATAAAATTTCAATGCAACATTACGAATTTCCGTGCTAAACAAGGGATGTTTATTGAACAACACTTTATTTAATAAAGTTTCGACATAACACTATAAATTTTCATATTAAACGAGAAATATTTAATTAAACTACGCTCTACATAATAAAATTTCAATGTAACATTACGAATTTTCATACTAAACGAGAGATATTTAGTTAAACTACGCTCTACATAATAAAATTTCAATGCAACATTACGAATTTCCGTGGTAAACGAGGGATGTTTATTGAACAACACTTTATTTAATAAAGTTTCGACATAACACTATAAATTTTCATATTAAACGACGGTAACCCGTAACGGATCCCGTATATAAGGACATGATGCTCAGTTTCTACCCCATAGTGACACCCTCACTGCGAAGGCACGCTATAAACCTCGTGTATATCCTTCGCGTAAGACGTCGATCGTAATTTAAGGAAACATCATATTGCTTCATTCCATCGCGCACCGTTGTTGTGATTAAAACGTGAATCGCGTTAGCAATCTAGCCGCGAAACTCCGGAATTGCTCGATCGCTCTCGGTATTGCAATTTGCGATTCAAACGAAGAGAAACGCGAGGTCCAGAAATAAGCCCGGAGTTAAGCAATAAATTGTTTCATAAGAAGCTCCTTTAGAAGGGATCTCGCGAGCCCCGATTAAGCACCGACTTTGAGAATTTCAATACAAACCGACGCTTATGAATATTAACAAGGTTAAGGCACCGTTGGCTGTTGTTCTTGCTCTGCCAAACCTTTTGATCTCTCGTCGACGAAACGAAACTTCTATTACCGCGACTGACATCTTCAATTATAATAAGAATGATAATAATAAAATAATAATATTAAGTCTAATAATAAAAGTATTAATAGTATTAAATCTAATAATAATAGTATTAATAATATTAAGTCTAATAATAATAGTATTAATAATATTAAGTCTAATAATAATAGTATTAATAATATTAAGTCTTATAATAATAGTATTAATATTATTAAGTCTAATAATAATAGTATTAATAATATTAAGTCTAATAATAATAGTATTAATATTATTAAGTTTAATAATAATAGTATTAATATTATTAAATCTAATAATAATAGTATTAATATTATTAAGTCTAATCACAATAGCATTACTATTATTAAGCCTAATAATAACAGTATTAATACTATTAAGTCTAATAATAACAGTATTAATATTATTAAGTCTGATAATAATAATAATAATATTAAGTTTAATAATAATAGTATTAATAATATTAAATCT
This sequence comes from Tetrapedia diversipes, assembly GCA_033822845.1. Lineage (NCBI taxonomy): Eukaryota > Metazoa > Arthropoda > Insecta > Hymenoptera > Apidae > Tetrapedia > Tetrapedia diversipes. The sequence goes on from JAOPTO010002328.1 coordinate 822,426, forward strand.
AATAATAATAGTATTAATATTATTAAGTCTAATAATAATAGTATTTTTTTTTTTTTTTTTTTTTTTTTAATGGATGGTCTGAGAATGCAGTTACGCACCGGCCTAGGTCCCGCCATAACCTCTCGGACCCATCACCGCCAGGTGGGTCCTCCCTTTTCCTAGAGTGTCGGACTCGCACTAGCCCTACCGACTAAACTCATATCCATCCTAGTGGCATGGTGAAACCATCCCGGAACCGTCTTGAGAAACATTACTTCGGGATGGCGCCACTACATCGGGTCCCTTGTAGGGACTCTTCGTTTGGCTCTACGGGATAGGAGCCTGAAGCAGTGTGAGGGACGCGCCTATGGTCGGTCCATATCTCTTCTTTTGTTTCGCAAGATGGTCCTGATGTACAGGGCCACCTTGTTCCACTCCTCCTGACCTCGGAGCATTATCTCGACAATGTTGTCTGGCGAGATGTCTCCGAGGTCCTGCTCCAAGGCGAGTCGTTCAACGTCCCACCGAGTGCATTCAAAGAATGTGTGGCGAGCGTCGTCGGCGGTCGAGTCGCCATAGGGGCAGCTGCCGTCTGCTACCTTCCCCATTTTGGCGAGGTAGGAGCAGAACAGGCCATGCCCTGTCAAAAATTGGGTGAGGTAAAAGTCCACCTCCCCCGCCTCTCGATTCAGCCAGCTATCGAGCCGGCTGATAAGTCGGGCAGTCCATCTGCCCCTAGACTCCTGATCCCATCTGCTTTGCCAGGTCTCAATGCTGTTGGACCTGGCGAGCCTTGATGCCTCCTTCTTTCCCAGAACGGGCCTCTGCTGGTGGACGAATTTTCTCTCCTGGGCTAGTAGGTCGATCGGGATTGCCCCTGCGACCACTAGCACCGCGGGCTCAGAGACCGTGCGGTAGGAGCACGCGATTCGGAGAGCACCTCTTCTCTGCACCGCGGCTATGCGCTTGCGATATATTTCGTATCGCAGCGCATCGGCCCAGACTTCTGCGCCGTAAAGCATCACTGCTTCAGCGGCGCGCATAAGTAGTCGCCTCATGCACGGTCGGGGACCGTTGACGTTGGCCATGAGTGTGCCAAGCGAGGCCCCTACTTTTGCCGCCCTGTCGGCTGCCCTAATTATGTGCTCTCCAAAGTTGAGCTTGCTATCAAGCATCACTCCTAGGTATTTGACAGCCGACTTAGTCTGGACCGTCGCGTCTCCTACAGTGAAGCTGCGCAGGGTGTTGATGCGCTTCTTCGTGAGCAGCACGATCTCAGTCTTCTGAGCTGCTAAGGTTAGCCCGTGTTCTTCCATCCAGGAGATGGCTCTGCGCATAACCTGGTTGAGCAGCAGCTGAGCTTCCTCCGTGTCTCTTGCAGTTATGACAACTGCAATGTCATCCGCATACCCAACCAGGAAAGAGCCCTCAGGGACTGCCATACGTAGGATGCCGTCGTAAAAGATGTTCCAGATATCCGGTGCCAGTATGGAGCCCTGGGCTGCGCCCGATGTGAGCTCCAAGCTTCTCGGACCATCGTCGGTGTTATATTCTAGGAAGCGCTCGTTCAGGTAGTCCCCAAGGATTCGGTGTAAGTACTCTGGGACCCTGAAATCATGCTCGAGCGCTTCCATTGCCAAGTCCCACCTGACGGAGTTGAAGGCATTTCTCACGTCCAAGGTGGCCAGCAGACACAGAGGGCGAGAGAAATGATTCCCGCGCTCCGTCATTTTAGCGGCTGTGACAACCTCCTGGACTGCATGGATGGTGGAGAGGCCGGATCGAAATCCGTACTGCCGGGCAGCAAGATCACCGGCAGCCCTAACGGCCCCGTGCAGCCGCGGCCTCAGCAGCTTCTCCAGGAGCTTGCCCGCCGTATCTAGCATACATAGCGGCCTGTATGACGAGGCGGCATCTGCTGGGCCCTTGCCCTTGCTTATGAGCACAAGTCTTGCTCTCTTCCATGGTGTCGGGAAGACACCTGCCCTGAGGCACATGTTATACATGTTAAGCAAGAGCTCAGGGTGACTCTGCGCGACGGCTTTCATTACTTCCGCTGGAAGGCCGTCTGGTACTGGAGCTTTTCTGTTCCGCATAGAAGATACGGCCCTGAGTAGCTCCGCCTCCGTAAAATCTGGCACTCCGAGGCTGACAGACGTAGCCGGGCCAGTCTCTCTCTTCGGCTGCGAGGGGAATAGGGTATGAACGATGTTTTCCAGTGTCCTCGCGTCCCGGGGGCTACCCTGTGTGTGAGTCCCCAGCTTGCGAGTGACGATCTGGTACCCTAATCCCCACGGATTCTGGTCAATATCTAGGCCCAGCTCCTTCCAGCACCGTCGTTGGCTGGCCTTGATGGTCCTCTTCAGTGATTTCTTGGCCGCATGATACTCTGCGGCCAAGGGGGCAGCGTCGAGATCGCGTCTCTTTGCTCGTTGTGCTAATCGGCGAAGCTTCAAGCACTTTTTGCGAAGATCCGCGATCTCGTTCGTCCACCAGTATGCAGGACGTCTCTGCCGATTCGTGCTTCTCTTTGGCACCGCAATTGCGCAAGCCTTTTGGATGAGCTGCATAGTTGATGCAGACGTCCTCCTGGCTTGAGCAGTCGGCGGTAGACTTGCGGGTACAGTTCGAAGGGATCTCGACCCTTCTTCGATGGCTGAAGACAGCCGCTCTCGATCCATTTTAGCGATGTTCCACCGGGGGGGTCGCGCCGCACTTATCACGGCTGGCCTCCTATCGTGTACATCGAATAGGATGTACTGGTGATCGCTCCCGGTATAGTCCTCGATCACCCGCCAGCCCGCGACTCTTGCCACCAGGTGTTCGTTAGCTAGAGAGACGTCCGGGATCGTCTCTCTGTAGCCAGGCCTTCGGAAGGTTGACGTCGAACCCGTGTTGAGCACTGTTAGCCCTAGTCGCGACGCCGCCTCCATGATTCTTCTCCCTCTGGAGTCAGGCCTGGCCTCCCCCCATTCGAGAGCTTTGGCGTTGAGGTCTCCAGCCACAATGAGATCTCCTTGCATATCCCGCAATGCGTCTTACAGATCGTCTAATTTGATCTGGAAGTCGTCTATCCGGTCGTTTGGGATGAGGTATACGCTAACGTAGGTAACTGAATTGTGTTTCACCCAAACATAACCGCGTCCGGAACCCTGATCCGACACGTGTATCTGTCGGGGATCCGGGATCCAGATGGCCGCGGTGCCCAATTCGTCGGCATACCATCCCACACCCGCCCTGTCCTGGTACTGTTCGCTGATAAGGACAATATCAGCTTGCTTCTCAGAACAGAGCTGAGTTAGAAGGTGGTGAGCCGTCCTGCTCCTATTGAGGTTGCCCTGCAGTACTCTCATGTCCTTTTGTTGGCTCGCGCAAGGGCCTCCCGGAAGGCTGTGCATGCCCTCGACCCGGCCAAGTGCCTCTTGGGCTCTACGTTGTTCTTTGAGCACAGGAAGCAAGTGGGCTCGCTGACTTTACAATCTTTCAGCTTGTGCTCCGTACCGCCGCAGGAGTAGCAAAGCTTACTGCCGTCGGGGCCCTTGCATGAGGAGCTATGGTGTCCATAGTCGAGGCAGCGATAGCATCGCTTTACCTCAGCTCCTCGCCTGATTTTGCAGCTGACGAAGCCGACCAGCAACCGACCGGCCTTTAAGAGCTTCGCCGCTGCGTCCTCTTCTATCTTGACGAGGGCCAGGCGTTGCTGCCTTATGTTGGGGTTTGTCAACTTAACCTCAAACTTCCCCGAGTACTCTGGCAGGGTCCTCTTCAGGGCCTCCTCGACTTCTGCTACCGTTGTGCAGCAATCGCAGTCCCTTATCTCCAACGTGGCTCTGGGGACCAATTCCGTGATGCTGCTAGTGTCTCCAACTTCTTTCTTCAGAGTTTCTGCAAAAGAAGCCCTGATCTCAGAGGTAGTCTTCTTGAGTTCGAGGAGGACCCCTCCCGTTCTGGTCTGCCGGACCGATCTCACGTCTACCCCTGCAGCGCTGGTGTTGATGCGCTGGTGGATAGCACCGACCACGTCTGCGTAGGTTTTACCCTGCGCAGGTTTGAGGAGGATTGCGTCCGGCTTGGTTCTCTTTCTCAGCCGGCCCTCCGATTTGCTCGGCTTCTTCTTTTCCTGCGGTGGGGGATTCGCCGTCTTCTTCCCGGGTTTTTCCCTGTTCTTTTTCTTCTTGACGACCTCCGTCCACTTAGTGGCTTCGGTCGTCTTCGCCTCTTGCCTCGGTCTTTTGAGGCTTTCTTCAGGAAGCTGTGGTGGGCTTATGGCTACCCTCTTGTTTGTGCCAACATCTGGCACAGAGTTAGCCCTTGGCCGCTGGAATACTCGCGCGGATATCCTCGCTCCCTCATTGACCCTTGCTCGAGATTTAAGCATAAATTCGAGGCTGTCAATGATCTCTTCTAGCTTCGGGAGCCCTTGCTTGATGGCGTTGTTCACGTTTGGCTGTCTCGTCACAGCCGCCCTCATGTTAGCAAGAAGGGATCTCGCTTGCGCGAGTTTCTCTCTCTCTCTCCATCCTGAGGTGTCCCCTTCGCAAGCAGAGAACCTTCGTCATTGTCGCTGGTGCCAGTGATCTTCCTTCCATTTCTTTCATCTTGATTTTGATTTTGATTTTGATTGACTTTCTCCATAGGTTATATTGTTACTCCAGAATGTCAGGCCGTCTCTGAACGCGGTGTCTCAGGAAGTGGGGGGGTGATCACCCTCGCAACTGCCCCCATTGTTGCGAGAGCTTTTGGCTATAAGGACGGGAAAGGAAGCATCCGCCCTTGCCGTTCATCTGCTTCCTTCATCGGCATCCTGACACTCCCTTGGGTGCGGCGCGTCGACGCCGGGAGTTTCCACGAGAACTGCGCTATACGTATCATTCAGCACATCCCTTTCGGGCAGCGTCAACGTACCCGCTGATTCTCGTGACCCTGCCGTAACCCTGGCTAGGGGCCCTTACAGGGTGCTGACATCCGGGCCAGATGAGC
>JAOPTO010002329.1:0-100000 GCA_033822845.1 Tetrapedia diversipes
CTAACCCCACCCTAACCCGAACCTACCCCGAACCTAACCCGAACCTAACCCGAACCTAACCCGAACCTAACCCGAACCTAACCCGAACCTAAACCGAACCTAACCCTAACCTAACCCGAACCTAACCCGAACCTAACCCGAACCTAACCCGAACCTAACCCGAACCTAACCCGAACCTAACCCGAACCTAACCTAACCCGAACCTAACCCGAACCTAACCCGAACCTAACCCGAACCTAACCCGAACCTAACCCGAACCTAACCCGAACCCCCCCCACGTTCACGGGCTGGATCGGGTTAGGTTCAGGTTAGGTCTAGCAGAAGGTGAAATTTTTTCGGGTTAGGTTCGGGTTAGGTCTAGATTGCGCTCAAATTCGGGGTTAGGTTCAGGTTAGGATCGCGAGAATCTCGTTGGGATTAGGTTAGGTTCGGTTAGGATCGACAAAAAACCTGGTTAGGATAAAAAAAGCCAGGATTTTCGCGCGCGGCCCCCCCCCACGTTCAAGGGCTGGATCGGGTTAGGTTCAGGTTAGGTCTAGCTGCAGGTGAAATTTTTTCGGGTTAGGTTCAGGTTAGGTCTAGATTACGCTCAAATTCGGGGTTAGGTTCAGGTTAGGATCGCGAGAATCTCGTTGGGATTAGGTTAGGTTCGGGTTAGGATCGAAAAAAACCTGGTTAGGATAAAAAAGCCGGGATTTTCGCGCGAGGCCCCCCCCCCACGTTCACGGGCTGGATCGGGTTAGGTTCAGGTTAGGTCTAGCGGCAGGTGAAATTTTTCGGGTTAGGTTCAGGTTAGGTCTGGATTACGCTCATATTCGGGGTTAGGTTCGGGTTAGGATCGCGAGAATCTCGTTGGGATTAGGTTAGGTTCGGTTAGGATCGATAAAAAACCTGGTTAGGATAAAAAAAAGCCAGGATTTTCGCGCGCGGCCCCCCCCCACGTTCACGGGCTGGATCGGGTTAGGTTCAGGTTAGGTCTAGCTGCAGGTGAAATTTTTTCGGGTTAGGTTCGGGTTAGGTCTAGATTACGCTCAAATTCGGGGTTAGGTTCAGGTTAGGATCGCGAGAATCTCGTTAGGATCAGGTTAGGTTCGGTTAGGATCGAAAAAAAACCTGGTTAGGATAAAAAAAGCCGGGATTTTCGCGCGCGCCCCCCCCCCACGTTCAAGGGCTGGATCGGGTTAGGTTCAGGTTAGGTCTAGCTGCAGATGAAATTTTTCAGGTTAGGTTCGGGTTAGGTCTGGATTACGCTCAAATTCGGGGTTAGGTTCGGGTTAGGATCGCGAGAATCTCGTTAGGATCAGGTTAGGTTCGGTTAGGATCGAAAAAAACCTGGTTAGGATAAAAAAGCCGGGATTTTCGCGCGCGGCCCCCCCCCCCACGTTCACGGGCTGGATCGGGTTAGGTTCAGGTTAGGTCTAGCAGAAGGTGGAATTTTTTCGGGTTAGGTTCAGGTTAGGTCTGGATTACGCTCAAATTCGGGGTTAGGTTCAGGTTAGGATCGCGAGAATCTCGTTGGGATTAGGTTAGGTTCGGTTAGGATCGAAAAAAACCTGGTTAGGATAAAAAAAGCCGGGATTTTCGCGCGCGGCCCCCCCCACGTTCACGGGCTGGATCGGGTTAGGTTCATGTTAGGTCTAGCAGAAGGTGAAACTTTTTCGGGTTAGGTTCAGGTTAGGTCTGGATTACGCTCAAATTCGGGGTTAGGTTCGGGTTAGGTTCGCGAGAATCTCGTTGGGATTAGGTTAGGTTCGGTTAGGATCGACAAAAAGCCTGGTTAGGATAAAAAAGCCGGGATTTTCGCGCGCGCCCCCCCCCCACGTTCACGGGCTGGATCGGGTTAGGTTCAGGTTAGGTCTAGCTGCAGATGAAATTTTTCAGGTTAGGTTCAGGTTAGGTCTGGATTACGCTCAAATTCGGGGTTAGGTTCAGGTTAGGATCGCGAGAATCTCGTTAGGATCAGGTTAGGTTCGGTTAGGATCGACAAAAAACCTGGTTAGGATAAAAAAGCCGGGATTTTCGCGCGCGGCCCCCCCCACGTTCACGGGCTGGATCGGGTTAGGTTCAGGTTAGGTCTAGCAGAAGGTGGAATTTTTTCGGGTTAGGTTCAGGTTAGGTCTAGATTACGCTCAAATTCGGGGTTAGGTTCAGGTTAGGATCGCGAGAATCTCGTTAGGATCAGGTTAGGTTCGGTTAGGATCGAAAAAAGCCTGGTTAGGATAAAAAAAGCCGGGATTTTCGCGCGCGGCCCCCCCCCACATTCACGGGCTGGATCGGGTTAGGTTCAGGTTAGGTCTAGCTGCAGGTGAAATTTTTCGGGTTAGGTTCAGGTTAGGTCTAGATAACGCTCAAATTCGGGATTAGGTTCAGGTTAGGATCGCGAGAATCTCGTTAGGATCAGGTTAGGTTCGGTTAGGATCGAAAAAAACCTGGTTAGGATAAAAAAAGCCGGGATTTTCGCGCGCGCCCCCCCCCACGTTCACGGGCTGGATCGGGTTAGGTTCAGGTTAGGTCTAGCAGAAGGTGAAACTTTTTCGGGTTAGGTTCAGGTTAGGTCTGGATTACGCTCATATTCGGGGTTAGGTTCGGTTTAGGATCGCGAGAGAATCTCGTTGGGATTAGGTTAGGTTCGGTTAGGATCGATAAAAAACCTGGTTAGGATAAAAAAAGCCAGGATTTTCGCTCGCGGCCCCCCCCCCACGTTCACGGGCTGGATCGGGTTAGGTTCAGGTTAGGTCTAGCAGAAGGTGAAATTTTTTCGGGTTAGGTTCAGGTTAGGTCTAGATTACGCTCAAATTAGGGGTTAGGTTCAGGTTAGGATCGCGAGAATCTCGTTGGGATTAGGTTAGGTTCGGTTAGGATCGACAAAAAACCTGGTTAGGATAAAAAAAGCCGGGATTTTCGCGCGCGGCCCCCCCCACGTTCACGGGCTGGATCGGGTTAGGTTCAGGTTAGGTCTAGCAGAAGGTGAAATTTTTCGGGTTAGGTTCAGGTTAGGTCTAGATTACGCTCAAATTCGGGGTTAGGTTCAGGTTAGGGTCGCGAGAATCTCGTTGGGATTAGGTTAGGTTCGGTTAGGATCGATAAAAAACCTGGTTAGGATAAAAAAAGCCAGGATTTTCGCGCGCGCCCCCCCCCACGTTCACGGGCTGGATCGGGTTAGGTTCAGGTTAGGTCTAGCAGAAGGTGGAATTTTTTCGGGTTAGGTTCAGGTTAGGTCTAGATTACGCTCAAATTCGGAGTTAGGTTCAGGTTAGGATCGCGAGAATCTCGTTAGGATCAGGTTAGGTTCGGTTAGGATCGAAAAAAAACCTGGTTAGGATAAAAAAAGCCGGGATTTTCGCGCGCGCCCCCCCCCCACGTTCAAGGGCTGGATCGGGTTAGGTTCAGGTTAGGTCTAGCTGCAGGTGAAATTTCTTCGGGTCAGGTTCAGGTTAGGTCTGGATTACGCTCAAATTCGGGGTTAGGTTCGGGTTAGGATCGCGAGAATCTCGTTAGGATCAGGTTAGGTTCGGTTAGGATCGAAAAAAAAAACCTGGTTAGGATAAAAAAGCCGGGGTTTTCGCGCGCGCCCCCCCCCCACGTTCACGGGCTGGATCGGGTTAGGTTCAGGTTAGGTCTAGCAGAAGGTGAAGTTTTTTCGGGTTAGGTTCAGGTTAGGTCTAGATTACGCTCAAATTCGGGGTTAGGTTCAGGTTAGGATCGCGAGAATCTCGTTGGGATTAGGTTAGGTTCGGTTAGGATCGACAAAAAACCTGGTTAGGATAAAAAAAGCCAGGATTTTCGCGCGCGGCCCCCCCCCACGTTCAAGGGCTGGATCGGGTTAGGTTCAGGTTAGGTCTAGCTGCAGGTGAAATTTTTCGGGTTAGGTTCGGGTTAGGTCTGGATTACGCTCAAATTCGGGGTTAGGTTCGGGTTAGGATCGCGAGAATCTCGTTGGGATTAGGTTAGGTTCGGTTAGGATCGACAAAAAACCTGGTTAGGATAAAAAAAGCCGGGATTTTCGCGCGCGGCCCCCCCCACGTTCACGGGCTGGATCGGGTTAGGTTCAGGTTAGGTCTAGCAGAAGGTGAAATTTTTTCGGGTTAGGTTTAGGTTAGGTCTAGATTACGCTCAAATTCGGGGTTAGGTTCGGGTTAGGATCGCGAGAATCTCGTTGGGATTAGGTTAGGTTCGGTTAGGATCGACAAAAAACCTGGTTAGGATAAAAAAAGCCGGGATTTTCGCGCGCGGCCCCCCCCCCACGTTCACGGGCTGGATCGGGTTAGGTTCAGGTTAGGTCTAGCAGAAGGTGAAATTTTTCGGGTTAGGTTCAGGTTAGGTCTAGATTACGCTCAAATTCGGGGTTAGGTTCAGGTTAGGATCGCGAGAATCTCGTTGGGATTAGGTTAGGTTCGGTTAGGATCGACAAAAAACCTGGTTAGGATAAAAAAAGCCGGGATTTTCGCGCGCGGCCCCCCCCCACGTTCACGGGCTGGATCGGGTTAGGTTCAGGTTAGGTCTAGCAGAAGGTGAAATTTTTTCGGGTTAGGTTCAGGTTAGGTCTAGATTACGCTCAAATTCGGGGTTAGGTTCAGGTTAGGATCGCGAGAATCTCGTTAGGATCAGGTTAGGTTCGGTTAGGATCGAAAAAAGCCTGGTTAGGATAAAAAAAGCCGGGATTTTCGCGCGCGGCCCCCCCCCCCACGTTCACGGGCTGGATCGGGTTAGGTTCAGGTTAGGTCTAGCAGAAGGTGAATTTTTTCGGGTTAGGTTCGGGTTAGGTCTGGATTACGCTCAAATTCGGGGTTAGGTTCAGGTTAGGATCGCGAGAATCTCGTTAGGATCAGGTTAGGTTCGGTTAGGATCGAAAAAAACCTGGTTAGGATAAAAAAAGCCGGGATTTTCGCGCGCGCCCCCCCCCACGTTCACGGGCTGGATCGGGTTAGGTTCAGGTTAGGTCTAGCAGAAGGTGAAATTTTTTCGGGTTAGGTTCAGGTTAGGTCTAGATTACGCTCAAATTCGGGATTAGGTTCAGGTTAGGATCGCGAGAATCTCGTTAGGATCAGGTTAGGTTCGGTTAGGATCGACAAAAAACCTGGTTAGGATAAAAAAAAGTCGGGATTTGCGCGCGCCCCCCCACGTACAAGGGCTGGATCGGGTTAGGTTCAGGTTAGGTCTAGCTGCAGATGAAATTTTTCAGGTTAGGTTCAGGTTAGGTCTGGATTACGCTCAAATTCGGGGTTAGGTTCAGGTTAGGGTCGCGAGAATCTCGTTGGGATTAGGTTAGGTTCGGTTAGGATCGATAAAAAACCTGGTTAGGATAAAAAAAGCCAGGATTTTCGCGCGCGCCCCCCCCCCCGTTCACGGGCTGGATCGGGTTAGGTTCAGGTTAGGTCTAGCAGAAGGTGAAATTTTTCGGGTTAGGTTCAGGTTAGGTCTAGATTACGCTCAAATTCGGGGTTAGGTTCAGGTTAGGATCGCGAGAATCTCGTTGGGATTAGGTTAGGTTCGGTTAGGATCGACAAAAAACCTGGTTAGGATAAAAAAGCCAGGATTTTCGCGCGCGCCCCCCCCCCACGTTCAAGGGCTGGATCGGGTTAGGTTCAGGTTAGGTCTAGCTGCAGGTGAAATTTTTTCGGGTTAGGTTCGGGTTAGGTCTAGATTACGCTCAAATTCGGGGTTAGGTTCAGGTTAGGATCGCGAGAATCTCGTTGGGATTAGGTTAGGTTCGGTTAGGATCGAAAAAAACCTGGTTAGGATAAAAAAGCCGGTATTTTCGCGCGCGGCCCCCCCCCCACATTCACGGGCTGGATCGGGTTAGGTTCAGGTTAGGTCTAGCGGCAGGTGAAATTTTTCGGGTTAGGTTCAGGTTAGGTCTGGATTACGCTCAAATTCGGGGTTAGGTTCGGGTTAGGATCGCGAGAATCTCGTTGGGATTAGGTTAGGTTCGGTTAGGATCGACAAAAAACCTGGTTAGGATAAAAAAAGCCGGGATTTTCGCGCGCGCCCCCCCCCCACGTTCAAGGGCTGGATCGGGTTAGGTTCAGGTTAGGTCTAGCTGCAGGTGAAATTTTTCGGGTTAGGTTCAGGTTAGGTCTAGATTACGCTCAAATTCGGGGTTAGGTTCAGGTTAGGATCGCGAGAATCTCGTTAGGATCAGGTTAGGTTCGGTTAGGATCGAAAAAAACCTGGTTAGGATAAAAAAAGCCGGGATTTTCGCGCGCCCCCCCCCCACGTTCACGGGCTGGATCGGGTTAGGTTCAGGTTAGGTCTAGCAGAAGGTGAAATTTTTCGGGTTAGGTTCAGGTTAGGTCTGGATTACGCTCAAATTCGGGGTTAGGTTCGGGTTAGGATCGCGAGAATCTCGTTGGGATTAGGTTAGGTTCGGTTAGGATCGAAAAAAACCTGGTTAGGATAAAAAAAGCCGGGATTTTCGCGCGCGGCCCCCCCCCCCACGTTCACGGGCTGGATCGGGTTAGGTTCAGGTTAGGTCTAGCAGAAGGTGAAATTTTTTCGGGTTAGGTTCAGGTTAGGTCTAGATTACGCTCAAATTCGGGGTTAGGTTCGGGTTAGGATCGCGAGAATCTCGTTGGCAATAGGTTAGGTCCGGTTAGGATCGACAAAAACCTGGTTATGATAAAAAAAAGCCAGGATTTTCGCGCGCGCCCCCCCCCACGTTCACGGGCTGGATCGGGTTAGGTTCAGGTTAGGTCTAGCAGAAGGTGAAATTTTTTCGGGTTAGGTTCAGGTTAGGTCTAGATTACGCTCAAATTCGGGGTTAGGTTCAGGTTAGGATCGCGAGAATCTCGTTGGGATTAGGTTAGGTTCGGTTAGGGTCGACAAAAAACCTGGTTAGGATAAAAAAGCCAGGTTTTTCGCGCGCGCGCCCCCCCCCCCACGTTCACGGGCTGGATCGGGTTAGGTTCAGGTTAGGTCTAGCTGCAGGTGAAATTTTTTCGGGTTAGGTTCGGGTTAGGTCTAGATTACGCTCAAATTCGGGGTTAGGTTCAGGTTAGGATCGCGAGAATCTCGTTGGGATTAGGTTAGGTTCGGTTAGGATCGACAAAAAACCTGGTTAGGATAAAAAAAGCCGGGATTTTCGCGCGCGCCCCCCCCCCACGTTCAAGGGCTGGATCGGGTTAGGTTCAGGTTAGGTCTAGCTGCAGATGAAATTTTTCAGGTTAGGTTCGGGTTAGGTCTGGATTACGCTCAAATTCGGGGTTAGGTTCAGGTTAGGATCGCGAGAATCTCGTTAGGATCAGGTTAGGTTCGGTTAGGATCGACAAAAAACCTGGTTAGGATAAAAAAAAGTCGGGATTTGCGCGCGCCCCCCCACGTACAAGGGCTGGATCGGGTTAGGTTCAGGTTAGGTCTAGCTGCAGATGAAATTTTTCGGGTTAGGTTCGGGTTAGGTCTGGATTACGCTCAAATTCGGGGTTAGGTTCAGGTTAGGATCGCGAGAATCTCGTTGGGATTAGGTTAGGTTCGGTTAGGATCGAAAAAAACCTGGTTAGGATAAAAAAGCCGGATTTTCGCGCGCGGCCCCCCCCCCCACGTTCACGGGCTGGATCGGGTTAGGTTCAGGTTAGGTCTAGCAGAAGGTGAAATTTTTTCGGGTTAGGTTCAGGTTAGGTCTGGATTACGCTCAAATTCGGGGTTAGGTTCGGGTTAGGATCGCGAGAATCTCGTTGGGATTAGGTTAGGTTCGGTTAGGATCGACAAAAAACCTGGTTAGGATAAAAAAGCCAGGATTTTCGCCCCCCCCCCCCACGTTCACGGGCTGGATCGGGTTAGGTTCAGGTTAGGTCTAGCTGCAGATGAAATTTTTCAGGTTAGGTTCAGGTTAGGTCTGGATTACGCTCAAATTCGGGGTTAGGTTCAGGTTAGGGTCGCGAGAATCTCGTTAGGATCAGGTTAGGTTCGGTTAGGATCGAAAAAAACCTAGTTAGGATAAAAAAAGCCGGGATTTTCGCGCGCGGCCCCCCCCCCACGTTCAAGGGCTGGATCGGGTTAGGTCCAGGTTAGGTCTTCCTGCAGATGAAATTTTTCAGGTTAGGTTCGGGTTAGGTCTGGATTACGCTCAAATTCGGGGTTAGGTTCAGGTTAGGGTCGCGAGAATCTCGTTAGGATCAGGTTAGGTTCGGTTAGGATCGAAAAAAACCTGGTTAGGATAAAAAAAAGCCGGGATTTTCGCGCGCCCCCCCCCCACGTTCACGGGCTGGATCGGGTTAGGTTCAGGTTAGGTCTAGCAGAAGGTGAAATTTTTTCGGGTTAGGTTCAGGTTAGGTCTAGATTACGCTCAAATTCGGGGTTAGGTTCAGGTTAGGATCGCGAGAATCTCGTTGGGATTAGGTTAGGTTCGGGTTAGGATCGAAAAAAACCTGGTTAGGATAAAAAAGCCGGGATTTTCGCGCGAGGCCCCCCCCCCACATTCACGGGCTGGATCGGGTTAGGTTCAGGTTAGGTCTAGCGGCAGGTGAAATTTTTCGGGTTAGGTTCAGGTTAGGTCTGGATTACGCTCATATTCGGGGTTAGGTTCGGGTTAGGATCGCGAGAATCTCGTTGGGATTAGGTTAGGTTCGGTTATGATCGACAAAAAACCTGGTTAGGATAAAAAAAGCCGGGATTTTCGCGCGCGCCCCCCCCCCACGTTCCCGGGCTGGATCGGGTTAGGTTCAGGTTAGGTCTAGCAGAAGGTGAAATTTTTTCGGGTTAGGTTTAGGTTAGGTCTAGATTACGCTCAAATTCGGGGTTAGGTTCAGGTTAGGATCGCGAGAATCTCGTTAGGATCAGGTTAGGTTCGGTTAGGATCGAAAAAAACCTGGTTAGGATAAAAAAAAGCCGGGATTTTCGCGCGCCCCCCCCCCACGTTCACGGGCTGGATCGGGTTAGGTTCAGGTTAGGTCTAGCAGAAGGTGAATTTTTTCGGGTTAGGTTCGGGTTAGGTCTGGATTACGCTCAAATTCGGGGTTAGGTTCAGGTTAGGATCGCGAGAATCTCGTTGGGATTAGGTTAGGTTCGGTTAGGATCGACAAAAAACCTGGTTAGGATAAAAAAAGCCGGGATTTTCGCGCGCCCCCCCCCCCACGTTCACGGGCTGGATCGGGTTAGGTTCAGGTTAGGTCTAGCGGAAGGTGAAATTTTTCGGGTTAGGTTCAGGTTAGGTCTAGATTACGCTCAAATTCGGGGTTAGGTTCGGGTTAGGATCGCGAGAATCTCGTTGGCAATAGGTTAGGTCCGGTTAGGATCGACAAAAACCTGGTTATGATAAAAAAAAGCCAGGATTTTCGCGCGCGCCCCCCCCCACGTTCACGGGCTGGATCGGGTTAGGTTCAGGTTAGGTCTAGCAGAAGGTGAAATTTTTTCGGGTTAGGTTCAGGTTAGGTCTAGATTACGCTCAAATTCGGGGTTAGGTTCAGGTTAGGATCGCGAGAATCTCGTTGGGATTAGGTTAGGTTCGGTTAGGGTCGACAAAAAACCTGGTTAGGATAAAAAAGCCAGGTTTTTCGCGCGCGCGCCCCCCCCCCCACGTTCACGGGCTGGATCGGGTTAGGTTCAGGTTAGGTCTAGCTGCAGATGAAATTTTTCAGGTTAGGTTCAGGTTAGGTCTGGATTACGCTCAAATTCGGGGTTAGGTTCAGGTTAGGATCGCGAGAATCTCGTTAGGATCAGGTTAGGTTCGGTTAGGATCGAAAAAAACCTGGTTAGGATAAAAAAAAGCCGGGATTTTCGCGCGCCCCCCCCCCACGTTCACGGGCTGGATCGGGTTAGGTTCAGGTTAGGTCTAGCCGCAGGTGAAATTTTTCGGGTTAGGTTCAGGTTAGGTCTGGATTACGCTCAAATTCGGGGTTAGGTTCGGGTTAGGTTCGCGAGAATCTCGTTGGATTAGGTTAGGGTCGGTTAGGATCGACAAAAAAGCCTGGTTAGGATAAAAAAGCCGGGATTTTCGCGCCCCCCCCCCCACGTTCACGGGCTGGATCGGGTTAGGTTCAGGTTAGGTCTAGCCTCAGGTGAAATTTTTCGGGTTAGGTTCGGGTTAGGTCTGGATTACGCTCAAATTCGGGGTTAGGTTCAGGTTAGGATCGCGAGAATCTCGTTGGGATTAGGTTAGGTTCGGTTAGGATCGACAAAAAACCTGGTTAGGATAAAAAAGCCAGGATTTTCGCCCCCCCCCCACGTTCACGGGCTGGATCGGGTTAGGTTCAGGTTAGGTCTAGCTGCAGATGAAATTTTTCAGGTTAGGTTCAGGTTAGGTCTAGATTACGCTCAAATTCGGGGTTAGGTTCAGGTTAGGATCGCGAGAATCTCGTTAGGATCAGGTTAGGTTCGGTTAGGATCGAAAAAAACCTGGTTAGGATAAAAAAAGCCGGAATTTTCGCGCGCGGCCCCCCCCCCCACGTTCACGGGCTGGATCGGGTTAGGTTCAGGTTAGGTCTAGCGGAAGGTGAAATTTTTTCGGGTTAGGTTCAGGTTAGGTCTAGATTACGCTCAAATTCGGGGTTAGGTTCAGGTTAGGATCGCGAGAATCTCGTTGGGATTAGGTTAGGTTCGGTTAGGATCGAAAAAAACCTGGTTAGGATAAAAAAAGCCGGGATTTTCGCGCGCGCCCCCCCCCCACGTTCGCGGGCTGGATCGGGTTAGGTTCAGGTTAGGTCTAGCAGAAGGTGAAATTTTTTCGGGTTAGGTTCAGGTTAGGTCTAGATTGCGCTCAAATTCGGGGTTAGGTTCAGGTTAGGGTCGCGAGAATCTCGTTGGGAGTAGGTTAGGTTCGGTTAGGATCGGCAAAAAACCTGGTTAGGATTAAAAAAAGCCAGGATTTTCGCGCCCCCCCCCCCCCGTTCACGGGCTGGATCGGGTTAGGTTCAGGTTAGGTCTAGCAGAAGGTGAAATTTTTTCGGGTTAGGTTCAGGTTAGGTCTAGATTGCGCTCAAATTCGGGGTTAGGTTCAGGTTAGGATCGCGAGAATCTCGTTGGGATTAGGTTAGGTTCGGTTAGGATCGACAAAAAACCTGGTTAGGATAAAAAAAGCCGGGATTTTCGCGCGCCCCCCCCCCACGTTCACGGGCTGGATCGGGTTAGGTTCAGGTTAGGTCTAGCAGAAGGTGAAATTTTTTCGGGTTAGGTTCAGGTTAGGTCTAGATTACGCTCAAATTCGGGGTTAGGTTCAGGTTAGGATCGCGAGAATCTCGTTGGGATTAGGTTAGGTTCGGTTAGGATCGAAAAAAACCTGGTTAGGATAAAAAAAGCCAGGATTTTCGCGCGCGGCCCCCCCCCCACGTTCAAGGGCTGGATCGGGTTAGGTTCAGGTTAGGTCTAGCTGCAGGTGAAATTTTTTCGGGTTAGGTTCAGGTTAGGTCTAGATTGCGCTCAAATTCGGGGTTAGGTTCAGGTTAGGGTCGCGAGAATCTCGTTGGGATTAGGTTAGGTTCGGTTAGGATCGATAAAAAACCTGGTTAGGATAAAAAAAAGCCAGGATTTTCGCGCGCGGCCCCCCCCCCCACGTTCACGGGCTGGATCGGGTTAGGTTCAGGTTAGGTCTAGCAGAAGGTGAAATTTTTTCGGGTTAGGTTCAGGTTAGGTCTAGATTGCGCTCAAATTCGGGGTTAGGTTCAGGTTAGGTTCGCGAGAATCTCGTTGGGATTAGGTTAGGTTCGGTTAGGATCGATAAAAAACCTGGTTAGGATAAAAAAGCCAGGATTTTCGCGCGCGGCCCCCCCCACGTTCACGGGCTGGATCGGGTTAGGTTCAGGTTAGGTCTAGCAGAAGGTGAAATTTTTCGGGTTAGGTTCAGGTTAGGTCTAGATTACGCTCAAATTCGGGGTTAGGTTCAGGTTAGGATCGCGAAAATCTCGTTGGGATTAGGTTAGGTTCGGTTAGGATCGACAAAAAACCTGGTTAGGATAAAAAAGCCAGGATTTTCGCGCGCGCCCCCCCCCCACGTTCAAGGGCTGGATCGGGTTAGGTTCAGGTTAGGTCTAGCTGCAGGTGAAATTTTTTCGGGTTAGGTTCAGGTTAGGTCTAGATTGCGCTCAAATTCGGGGTTAGGTTCAGGTTAGGGTCGCGAGAATCTCGTTGGGATTAGGTTAGGTTCGGTTAGGATCGATAAAAAACCTGGTTAGGATAAAAAAAAGCCAGGATTTTCGCGCGCGGCCCCCCCCCACGTTCACGGGCTGGATCGGGTTAGGTTCAGGTTAGGTCTAGCAGAAGGTGAAATTTTTTCGGGTTAGGTTCGGGTTAGGTCTAGATTGCGCTCAAATTCGGGGTTAGGTTCAGGTTAGGATCGCGAGAATCTCGTTGGGAGTAGGTTAGGTTCGGTTAGGATCGGCAAAAAACCTGGTTAGGATTAAAAAAAGCCAGGATTTTCGCGCCCCCCCCCCCACGTTCACGGGCTGGATCGGGTTAGGTTCAGGTTAGGTCTAGCAGAAGGTGAATTTTTTTCGGGTTAGGTTCAGGTTAGGTCTAGATAACGCTCAAATTCGGGGTTAGGTTCAGGTTAGGATCGCGAGAATCTCGTTAGGATCAGGTTAGGTTCGGTTAGGATCGAAAAAAACCTGGTTAGGATAAAAAAGCCGGGATTTTCGCGCGCGGCCCCCCCCCCACGTTCAAGGGCTGGATCGGGTTAGGTTCAGGTTAGGTCTACCTGCAGATGAAATTTTTCGGGTTAGGTTCAGGTTAGGTCTACCTGCAGATGAAATTTTTCGGGTTAGGTTCGGGTTAGGTCTGGATTACGCTCAAATTCGGGGTTAGGTTCAGGTTAGGATCGCGAGAATCTCGTTCGGTTCATGAGAATGTGGTTAGGATCAGTTGGAATCACGAAAATCTGATCAGTATCAGTCAAAAACAAAATTTATTTGAAACCTTTGGACATCAAGTTGATGACCTTTTTTTTTTTTTTTTTTTTTTTTTTTTTTTTTTTTTTTTTTTTTGCTTGCTGGAAATTTATAATTCCATTTTGAGGTTAGGAATCCTCATGAGGTTACCCGTCATCCTGACGGGAAGACAGGGTTACAGAATGACAAGGCTATGCAAGGTGTCGAGAACATACAACATTTGTATTTCCAACTAAAATGACATTGGTTGAGCAACACAGCGTGGTGACAGCTAGCAATGCCCGACGTTATCAACGAATATTTGTAACATCCAAATGATCACGCCAAAGAAGAACGATTTGTAATTAGGATCCATGTCTACACCATCTCGTACTCAGTCTCACCCATGTAATATTGAACTTCCTGGCGAGAGAAGAAAATTTTCGCTCGCACGGGGTTAATAGTACATACAGGTAATTGTAGCAAATTATTTGTCGTTTAATAATCTACATGGAGTTAAATATATTTTATGCTTCAATATTTTTGAATTTTACATTTTAAATTTAGGAAATGAAAGGTAGGCCTGTAATTTCTGAACAAATTTTATTCAACATTTGACCACGTCCTGAGAGGAAAGTATAAAATTGGAATATAAAATTTCATTCAAATCCATTCAACCGTTAAGGCGTAATCGTGTTAACAAACACGTGAAACTAAAAAGAAATTTCATTTTTTAATATTCAAGACGTGATCAGGGGGTGTTAAAACGTGGTTTCCCGCGACAAACATTTTGTCGAAATTTTTGTTCATTACAAGACAACATCCTTGTATGTCGAAAAATGATAATAGGCAGTCAAGATCTCGCGCGGCTTGTGCCGCTGGCTTGCTTTCCAACATAGGATGAAATTCAAGAGCGAGAGAGAAACACTTTCATTTGGTTTCTCTCTCGATTTTCCGATGTCGTCCGAAACGCTGAGCTCATGTACACGCGTCTCTGCGGTAGTGTGCGTAGTGGTGGGGGGTGTTCTCGATAACTCCGGTCCCCAATCTGGCATCAGAGACCTCGAAGTCTAATCCGCGGTCGCCTAAAGAAAGCAATGGCAATCGGCATTCGTTATTCTTTGCCGCTCTCCCCTATACAAAAGCCCTATTGATTTGTAAATTGCCTACATTTCAAACTTTTAAATCTAACAAATATGATACCTCTGCTGCTTTGCACGCGTACAAATAAACAGAAATTCATTGCAACCCGGTAGAGATAACTTTTTAAAGATGTCTCTGAAACTAAAGGTATCTGGCAATTTTGTTACAGGGAAAAGTTGTTTAAAACATCGTCCTTAATAATTTCTTTGATAAATTTTTGAAATCCATGAAGGAGTAGTTTATCAACGAGTTCACACTCAAATAAACGGTATGAAATGATTGGATTTCAGACAAGTGATCAGTTAAGGAATAAGTAGAGATTATAGTTGAACAAGAATGCTGGAACGTGGTAGCAAATAGAGAAACAGCGAAGAAATTGTAAGAAAATTCGTTCCAATAAATGTAGGAAACCATCGTTTGCGTTATCATGAAGAGGGAGTCTAATTTGTAAATATATAACTGTGAAGAACTCCAATAAGGATAGGACTATAATGCTGCGTTTGTAACGATAAACTTGAGCTATCCCGCTTACATAATATACATATATACTTACATATTTATGTTGAAATATAATGAAATAGAATAAAATTTGGCTAGTACATCGGAAGGTAAGGCCAAGCCCTTTTAGCACGTACAAGAAGTTGTTTGAAATAAAACATTTTACAACATACTTAAAAATCATCAAAATCGAAAGTGATGCTTCTAATGTAAATAATTACTGCAGTTTCTTATTTCCATTTTGATGCGTGTACCTCTATTTGATTGCCGATCCTGTCCTACTCGCGCGACAATAAGACAGAGTTGCCTTATCTATTCATCTAATCTTGGTGGACGAACTAAAGTTAAGAATCCGTTTTTTACTAGAAAACGTAAGTGAACTGATCTTTTTGTGCCAAAATAAAAAGAAGTTAATTCATCAAAGTTTAATAACAGACCTTATGATGTTTGTTCATTTTCGCAACCTATCAATTGATGTCTTGTGAAATCAGTTGTGTGAAGCTTTAATATTTCGGATATTTTATTATACACGAATAATCATATAAAGAGGATGTAAATATTTATAATATGTTAACCACTGTACATTTCAATGTACCACCGCTGTACTTATACATTGAAAATAACGTGTACCCGTGTATTAACTATGTATTTCTATGTATCGTTCAGATACAATAAGAAATGTATGGTATTTGTCAAGCATGGCTTATGTTTTTAACATGTAAGTAGTCAGAATTATAAAACGTTCACAAGGCTGATGGGTTACGTTGTAGTGGAAAGGTTCCAAGATAAGCGCCAGAGTCCTTTTTTATCGACGAATCGAAAAATCAATGAATAACTGTGCGCACTTCCACTTCGTGGCGCTAATCGCAACGGAAGTACACCTTTCTACAACACGGCTGATCGGAAACAGATGTCGCCACAACATCTTATGATTTTGCGCCATCTGTGGTTGATATAAAACATTTTTACTTTAAGCCGTTGTCCGTTGATGCATCTCACAGGATTAGTAGTTTATGTTAGTTTGAAAACATTTAAGATAGTTTTTACAATTTCCGAACGTAATGATTTTCTGGATAGAAAAATACAATTTTACTAGAATATTCAACAATTATGTGATTTAGTATAAATATCTCAAGCTTTTCATCGAACCGCAAGTTAATATGACGTCGTCTGGTAAAAGTACCAGAGAGGTTCTGTTGTCTCTCGTCGATGACATCGAATTGATAGCAAAGTAGGGTTTACATAAAAATTATTAACGTTTAAGACTTTTGTGCTTCGGTGAGTATCAATTTTATTTCTTTAAGGTTAATTCTATTGTTACAGAGAAATGATAGAAAATACAATAGCTCAAAAGCCTTTGAAGCTGTCAAACGAAGAACATGGTCAATTAACCGAATTGTTAATTGCCAAGGACAATGAGTTGAAGGCAACTTTGAAACGAGCAGCAGAACAGGCAAAAATTAACTTAAAGATGGAAGGTTTAAGAGCTGAAGTTGAAAGGCAGGACCAAGATATTCAACAATTACAGAGGCAATTAAAGGAAGCGGAGCAGATTTTAGCTACTGCAATTTATCAAGCAAAACAAAAGTTACAATCCATTGCACGTGCCAATAAGAGACCTGTGCCATCGGAGGAGTTAATTAAGTATGCACATAGAATAAGTGCGTCCAATGCTATATGTGCACCTCTTACATGGCAACAAGGAGATCCAAGGAGACCTTACCCTACTGGTAAATTTCTTGTTTTTATACATATACATATATCTTGATGAACCGAAAACTTCGTCTATATTGTTGCAGATATTGAAATGAGATTAGGATATCTAGGAAGGTTAAGTGATCTTCCCTTAAATGGACAAATGCCAGGTACCCATCCGGGTATATCGTCTGACTTGCATCGAACTGGACATCCAGTAGGTGGTATGTTTGTACAAATCTATGACATCTCTGTTTTTGTTTCTTTAGAAGATTGTTATTGTGAATTTAATGTTTTTATTTGATGTTTCAGAACCACCTGTATCACAAGCTAGTCAATTCGCATGGCATCCGTCGGGTGAAATTCACATGTCTGTAGGTGGACAAGGAAGTGTTGCAATGAATACTCACAAGCAGGAAACGGAAGATGTTGAAGTTATGTCCACGGATTCTTCAAGCAGCTCATCTAGTGACTCCCAGTGAACATTGCTTCATCGCAAAATTAAATTAACTGCTTTTTGAAGTGATATTAAACACCTTTGGGGTTGTAATATAACTGGACATACAATTGTATTTATGAATGTCGTTTTGTCTATCTGAATACTAAATTCTGTGAAGCGTATTTTCGTTACCGATAATTTATAGATGTTTCTTTTTAATGAATCTACTATTGATTCGTGCAGAGGAAAACTAAAAAAATGTGTGAATTTAACCGTTTGCGTACCACGAGCCGCTTTCGCGCTCTTCCGATTTTCCGTCGAGAAAACCCAGTGCATTTGACCGATACAGACAACTGACAGCGCGCTTACAATTTTCCAAAATGCGCTCAAACTTTTAGACACATGTACATCGCATCGCCATCAGCTAGTATAAGAATATATATATATAATAGTATTTCATAAAATAATAAGTTACAAATTAAAAACATGAAAAATTTGAAGAACAAACGATATTTCGACACGTAATTAAAAGAGCGCTATCGCGCTCTTCGGCTTTTTTCAACGCATAATCGAAAGAGCGCGATCGCGCTCCTTGGCGTTTTTCGATCGTGTTTTTTGAAAACCCTCTGGTACGCAAACGGTTAAGCATGCGGTGTACATTTCTTATGTATGCGTTATATATTTAGAGCCAAATAAAACTGTGAAATGTAGTACACTTTCCATTTCTCCCATTTCTTTAGTTTTGTTTACTTTATTTAAAAATCCTTTGATACCAAGATAACGTGAATATCGAAAGAGTAAAAATGTCCAATGTTTCTGGATCTTTGTTGACATTTATATGTAATGCAGCTAACACTATTTGTCATAGGGTGCAAAGCTTGCATTTCTTAGCGAAAAAGGGGATACGGTTTGGTATTGGCTCTACTCTCAATGTATTTAAGAAATAAACAAGTTCTAGTTGAATTATACGAAATGAATCGCAGTTGAAGTCACGAACACGTGAAATCATGATTTGTAAAAATCGCTTTGGAGAACCCTTCCTATGACGTACACTGCAAGTCGGAAGAATCCGTTTAAAACTCTTCCAATTCAGTTAATTGGATGTTGATAGCATGGGGACTATACAAGCGATCGACATTCCAATTTCGGGTGATGCATTGTACTATGTAGATATCACAAACTCTCGGTATATTTGGAATTTTTTATTACACAATTGATGATAAGTCCCAAGATCTTATAGCCCTCGCTAGTAACTTCAGTTAAGCGATTTCCTAAAAGAAGGATCCGAATATAATCCCAAGATCGCGTACACCCTAGGAGTGGAGTAGAGTAATGCCAACGATGAAATGGTCGAAAGTTAGATTATTTTTCTGCAACTGAAACGAACAACGGTAGCACTTAGATAGGTTTTCGCTACACTACGCTTCTATACCAAAGTGGTGCTCCTAGATGTACTGTGGACTATTCGGAGCCTCGAATTTGTAAAAAAAGCTTAAGATTGGTGACAAACAGTAGAAGCACTGGACACACGTGGCTATATCGTTTATAAATAGAATAAATAATAGAGCGTCAGGTGTGCCAGATTTCAGACTCGATGGATATGAGTGATTTTTGGTCACATAATTGTAAGTATATATTTGTATCTATTTTCGTTCTTTTCAATAAAAAAAAAAAAAAAAATCAAGGAAACATATTCAGTCGTGCAGATTGCGATTCTAATTAAGTCCTGATCACATTTGAGTATCTAAATGCGTTTGTTTAGACTAGGTTAACATTAAATTTAAACTACATTTAAACTGGATTTGGCGATAAGCTCGGAACGCAATCAATTATTATCAATTCGAATTTGGAAAGGATATAACCGACAGTTTATCGTAGCAGCTCCGATTTATTTTATCGAATTACAGCATTCCATTACAGATTACGATTTTTTGAATGTAGCTGTCTCAACTAATTCTGACATCTCGAAACACGTGAATTATTTTGCTTGACTGGTCGTGAGCGACAACTAAGTCATGCTGTAAAAATTACATACGTATGTAATTGCGATTTTTACTACTGTGTCTGAATTTGTACAAAACATAATTGCATTTCTAATTGCTGTAAATGAAATCCTTTATAGCGTAATTAATAACAATAGAATAATGTTTCACGAGAGAATATAAATATACATAGTGACAAGAAATGAAACTATTAAATGTTTTTGTAAATAATGAGTGGTAACAAAAACGCTCGATCAGGTTGATTGGGGATCAACCTTTTTCCTCTTAAGATTCAATACAAAAAGTTTGAATGGAATCAGAGTATAGCACTGTGCCTTCTCCTTGTTAGTTTCACTCATTTGTATTCAATTACGGTATCTAGTTGTGCTGTGGGAGTTAAAATTTGTTCTTTTTACCACTTTTTAAAGATTTACTGGTCGTATCACTGCGTATGAAAATGAGAGTGTTTGCATGTATATGATTGTTTTGAAGAAGGCATAAGGACAGTTTAGAGTTAACAAATAAATTATATTGCAACAAGTAATTTTATGAGAGCGTTATTGTCAGCTTTGGATCTGATCGCAGAGTGAGAAATGTAATGATACCATCTGATGAAGAAATTATAAGAAACAGAACGAAATACTTACCATAGGATCTTGAACGGAAACGCATAATTTCGATGATCTGATCCGACTTTATCAAACATCGTTTTTATTTTTAATAAATCGATGTACACGGTGAAATAGTGTAGACAAGAAATAATGTTATACTTATATTATGTATAAGGTTATATACTTATAGGATAGTTCGGATAGAAATAATTTCAACTTACTTTTACATTCCAAGTTTCAGTTGCACTATCTTTTTTCCCCCTTTTGATTTATACGCAATTGTAATATCAATAATAAAGGTAATATATTTGCTGTGTTCTAAACCAATAACTTTCTTTCTGCTGAAAATATGGAAAATCAGCGAAATATAGTAAAACGTGCGAATGCGTGAATACGTCAAAGAAAGATGAAGATCCTGCGACATTTCTTATCAATTTCAAAAATGTATGTAGGTAATAATGTAACAGGTTACACGCGTGCGCTTTTGCGAGGAAGGCACTAGCGTATCTATCTTATAATGTCTTACCCCGCAGTACGATGGGTGGCGGTGTGCGTCGTTTGCGAACGTTAGCGATGAAGTTAGTGGTGACATTGCTACTGCCGCTAATCGTACCTCGCAGGTTCTGTAGACATTCTTTTTATTGGGTCGTCGATCTCCTAAACACATGTATGTACATATATATATATATATATATGTGTGTATATGTATATGTACGTTTTGTCAGCTCCCAAACGATTAATCTGTCGGGCGTCTCCATTTATTTGTTTCTTCATTTTTTAGCGTTCTTGGATTGTTGGCAGTTGCGGGCGCATAATTGACTATGTTTATAAAAAGAAATGCCAGAGCACAAAACGAACGATTTTATAATCTATGAATGAACGTTCATCTGTTTTCGATGCGGAATTAGCATCGAAACGAGGTTTCAGTGCGGTGATTGGAATAAAATTTCGTTGTGATATGCAAAGACCAACAGCATGTCCATCGAGAAGGAAGAAAGAAGGAAGATATTCTTCGATAGTGCATATCGCACGAAATTAGCTACAGGATTTTATGTTCTGTTGCTCGGCCTAACAACAACAATTAGTTTTTGCAAGGCGGAACAAGTAGGTGCGTCAAATGTGATAAATGTTGTGAGGAGGAGAACGGACTTTCGTGCATACGCGTAATGCATATTTATTTTATGTGTTGCATATCATCTAATGAAACATGTGCGAGTATGTGTGCCACCGCGTGAAACAAGATATTGGCATTATTCTTACGCGGAACCAAGCACAACGTGTTGATAGAACCGTATTACTGTCGGTAGTAAGAGTACTTTCGATTACGCATATGTATTATGTTACACGTGCGATTAATCTTAGGTATTATATAACTCTCAGCGTACTTTCGATTGAACGTACAAGAGGGTAACATAGAATTTACGAAACATATTAAACCAGTGAATTCTTCCGCGCAAATTAAATTGGTGGATCAATAACGCTATCTAGCTGCTTTTAGAAATGGTTACCTCTGTTATTGAACGTTGGACGAAACCGTGCTGAGCATGCGCCATGAATTATACGCGTCCATATTGAAGTACATACATACTTGCTAAGCACACCAATGGTTATAAGCACGTGCTTTGTTTCCATGATGATGAATTCGATTGAACGACCGAATGAAAGATGGTGCACATATATTTATTTGAAAATTCTATGTGATTGCATACGTAACGACCGCGACTTAAGATCCCCTTTATGCTACCGAACGAGCCGAGCACGAGTCGAACATGAGCACCGAAAGAAACACCTATCGATAATGTTTTGTCATTATTTTCAAATACGTGTAACATTTTCTCACCTCGACTTCGGCATGTCTATGATATATGCTCGATCTTTAACTACGGCCAATTTCTTTTCCTTTCTTTTAATGCTCGAGCAAACGTGAAATTTATCTTCGAATTCTTGGAAATACGTCTCCTAGATATATGACCATATACGGGAGCATTACTGTATACATATACTTACAAACGAAGGTAAATTTCACGCTTAACCATGTAATGAATTATCGTTAACGGCTCGTGAGAAAGGAATAAATTAAAAATTGTTGACTGAATACGTCGAAGGATTAATTGAAAATGAAAAATTTTATGAAATCTATAACCGCATACATTAATATGTAAGATTACCGTTACCTTGTTGTTCTTGTTTCGCGAACTCGACCACGTCGCGCGTGTGGAAGAACAGTTTGCGAGCCACGAATTTACTACGTACATAAGTATTGGCCGCAGCGTAGCGATACCTCCAAACACTTACTATAATACGTTTATTTTTAACCAGGGTTGTTAATTGATGCAAAATCTTCATGGATCAACAACTGTAGTCATATAGTATACCACCTGTGGTATACAGTGGACACTTTACGTTGAACAATTGTAGTCAGTGTTTTAGTAACGAAATGGTTAGATACAATGCATATAGAACATCAAAAGTTTACGCTGGTTTCGTAAATAACATGACGTACATAATTTGTATTGCATCGAAACGTTAACCCGTTTATTTTCTCCTATTATAATGCTATGACGATTTCTTGCAGAAACTAATGGGCTTCAGAAAGGTTGCAAACTTGAAGGTCTACATCCAGTTTTGATCGTTACGTACAAAAACATCACGATATCTGTGAGTTGTTCTCTTTGACTTTGAATATTCAAAACTGTTGTTAATTCTTACAAAAATGTACGATTTCGATGTCTTTTGTGCCACGATTACCGACAGAATTTGTTTCTTTTATATTGTCTGAGCAATGTGATCAAGTCGTTGTTGAATGGAATAAAAATGATTTTCTGCACGATTGTTTTCAGGTAGACAAGATCACTGTACCCGATGGGGAACGCGTAACAGTAAGATGCAGAGAACTTGGTAAATACAAACTTATCGGAGATTCTCTGTTACATTGTCGTAATGCCAGTTGGAATGGGAAATTGCCCTCCTGTACTCCGACGACAGCGATTTCAAACTATACCGGTAAGTGCGGGTAACGTTAAGTACGAATGTAACTGTTGTAAGTACTTACTTGTAATATGGATGCATAATAATAACTTGTTCGTTGGTTTAACGAATAAACTAAATTTTGTTTGTTTGTAAGGTGTTCCTTGTAACTCTATAATTATATAGTAACTTATTGCGAATATCTACGGTATTAAAGTATAATGGCGATAATCGTTGAAAACGTTATAAAGATTCGGCGTACAAATTTGAACCTCCCTCACAATGGATACGTGAAAAAATTTTGTCCCGTTTAATTGTTCTCCTCTCGTTGCTTGTTCCGAGGAGAAATAGAGGATGTTCCGCCAACGATCGTGTTTGGATTACCGGCAGGTTCGGCTGCCGTCGAACCGTCTGGTGCTCTCGCTGTTTTTCCTGGAAGTATTCTTCATTTAGAATGCTTATTCGCGAGGAAACTCGGTAATCCCGAATGGACTTGGACCTCGACGTTTCGTCAGTATTTGACTGGTAAGCGTTGCCTTCTTGATATTCATTTGTCAACTACATACGATGCAGTGTACGGCTTATCATCGATTGTTTACCATTTTACCTTTTATACACTTGCGTCGCCAAACAACTTATAAAAACAATTAAAACCGTACATGACTGCTCGACGAAACTAATAAGTATGTGAACAGTGAATCATCGTGATTTTATTATTTATGCAATAATTTGCATTATTTTTGTTGAATCGCATAGATAGTTGCTCGTTGTGTGAAAAAGGAACGTTCCTTCGATTTCATTAGTCATTACACTTAGTTAACTATAACAAGTTTGCGTTTAAATTTCTAGTATATATATACATATATACATACATACTTGCGTACACCCAGTCACCGGTGTGTAAAGGATCGGTCTTAAAGTAGCGTTCTTCGATGGTTTATTTAATTTTTCTAGTGTTCATACAAAAACCGACACTTTACACTACGTATACGTATACAATATCAACAGTTCAGTATCATTATTGTTCGAAACTCATTGTTATAGTAAATCGGCTTCGTGCCTGCAAAGTAATCATTATTTTTACGTAAATATGAATTTTTATAAGCACAACTGAAGAAGGGGAAATTACAAAGGGATTCGTCGCATCCTCTATTAGACTTTGGATATTTTATGTACTTTCGTACATTATGTACATATATTCTGTTTTTTTTTTTTTGGATACCTCAGTTTTCTCTAAATCTACAACGATTCGCAGTCTATTTATTATATTATGTAAATATAAACGTATCGTTGATTGTTCGATCATGTCGACTATCGATCTATGTAATTCATTAAATTCGTTAAGTCCGGCTTCATTAAATTCGTTAAGATCTCCTCCCTCACCAGTTTTCGATGCAAAAGTGTCGTAATTAAGACCAGCAGATAAGTTGGGCGAGATAAACAAGGTAAAGCATAAACGTGGGATTAAAATCGCTATCGGCATCGTTCGATATTATAATTATTATTGTGTTATCGTAGCTTTTACCTTGTTTCAATGGAACCATAGGATAATGTAATATTTTGTCAGCACATTATACTGTATTCGTTTTAGCTATAAACGATATTTACATTTTTAGCGCTGCATCGGGGGACATACAAACATACATGTTCACGTATGTATGATAGGAATGTGTATCCGTTTTTTATTTGCTTTGCAGGATGGGCTATCGCTGCCCGTGAAAGAGAATGGAAGTATCGCTTGTCGATATATTATGCGAAAACCCAAGATTCTGGAGTATACACATGCTCTACACCTCGCGGATTATCCAACTCCATACGTGTTCACGTCGTGGGTAAGTTTAATTAATTTTTTTCGATGCATTATCCAAAAACATAAGTGTAGGATCGATGGTTGGGGAACATCTACACTCTATATGATATAATTCCGCATTGTGTAAAATATGTATGTACATACATGTACTTTTACTCACTCACTCACTCACTCACTTACTTACTTCACGAAGTTATGTACCACTTTAGTCGTTACTGTGCACGTGCTTTAGACGTTCAATGTCCTGTTTTGGATTTGCCTGAACCACCGTTAATCGGCAAGATCGAAGGTGCTCGTATGGGTCATGGAGCAGTTTTCGAATGCCCTGTAGGATTTAGGCTGGAAGGCGCAGCTGGTATAGCATGTCAATACAACGGTGAGAGAGATTATACGAACATGGATACCCTACATACAGTGGCTCCAAAAAGTATTCGTACACTATGTCTCAAATAAATTCGTTTAACCCAGAAATTTTGAGTCTGATAGAAGTATTTGATAAAACTTTGTGGGTATGTAGATCGTAATAGTATACGTATGAATCAATCTCTTCTTTTCATCTAAATGTCATTTTAAAGGGGTGAAACCAGCGTTGAAGTTTCTGAGTTTTCTCTCATTTTTTAAATATAACTTTGTAATGGTACTTGATGAAGCAAAACCTTTCAAATAGAAAATGTTTAATTTTTAATACTCTGTCACCGTGACATAAAAAAAGAACACAAAAAAGCTTGTACTCAAAACGTGAAAAATTGCTGAAACTTTGAGATTTGTTATCAGCCCCCTTAAAAGATATTTTGCCGCCAAAAAAATTGCTCCACGTAGGACATACCATGCTCTGTACACACATACAGTTTCATTGAAATCAGAATTTCAGATGAATTAGATGAATTTCCTTATAATACAGCGTACGAATACTTTTTGGAGCTTATGTAAGTACGTGTTCGAAGTTGTTGAAACCAATAATCGGCAAGAAAAAGGAACAAAAAATTGAATCGGATCGAATCGAGAACACATATGTATGTATCATCATTTTGTCAGGTAAATGGTCCGCTGACATGCCAACATGCGAAACGATCGAATGTCCACCTATGGATACGCTTAGCGACACGTGGTTGCAGCTTCTCGAGTATAACAATAGTTTCGGCGGTAAAGCGGTATTTGCTTGTATGTGGGGTCATAAATTGTTAGGGTCACAGAGCATAGAGTGCCAAGGAGACGGCTCGTGGAACGCGTCTATCCCTAGTTGCATGGGTAAGTCTGCTAAATGCTCTCTGTCTTTCTTTTATTTTTTTCATTTTTTTTTTTCATTTTTTGTCCATCCGCGAAAAAACGTATACGTGTCATGTAAATACATACATACATATATACATTTGTTAATAGCGATGAAAATGTATTCATTAATAATTGACAGAAATTACTTGTCCGGTTCCGTTGATACCGAAAAGCGGTCGTGTTATGGAACATACGAATCGGCATAGCGGTGGAAGGAAACAACATCGAACACGTGTATACAAAGTTGGCGCGCTTGTTAGATTCGTTTGTTTACCTGGTCATCAGCTGTTGGGTGAGGCATCTATAATATGTACGGAGAACGGAACGTGGTCTCATCCATCACCGGTTTGTAAGTTTTTTTCTGCCCTAACTACCTTTTCTTTTCCATACCGTTTGATACACAACACAGCTTTAAGTTAGATAACCAGATTTCGTTGTACGATTATGAAAATGTTCAATTTTGTAGGTAAAGTAAGATGCCCGTATCCGGGTGACCCACCTCATGGACGTATCGCGCCTCTTAAATTTTGGTACAAACCAGGTGATAACATACAGGTAACGAGACGAAAAATAAATTTGAATGAGATTCATTTCAGAACACAAACACGAGCATACACCTACATACGTACGTACGTGTAAACTCGATTAATTTGTGTTCGATATGAAACGAATTGGCTTGAATCGAATTCTTGTTCTTCTTTTTCTTTACTGATCGTGTTTTAATTGCTCGATAGGTAACTTGTTCGCCGGGATATGTAACGCCTTTAGAACCTGTAAGGAAACCGACATGTCGAGAAAATGGAATATGGAGTGCACCCCCACCACCTTGCAGGTCGTATAAAGATGTTTAACGAGAAAAATGATTAAAACCCATCGAAAATCATCATGTGTCATACCAATTTTCATTTGTAATTGTAACCAGCGAACAAATATGCAACCACTACGTACAGTTAATAATTACATACGCATAAAGTGCATTCACGTTGAATTGATGAATTATGCAACATTCTAAAGAATTCCTTTAAACAATAGGTATACGATCTACATCACAAAATAATACGTGTTTGATCGCAAAATAAACGATACATATCAACGAAGTTACATACGGTCAAATTTCTATTTCCATTCGAAATACTTAATCAGTTTCTTAACTACGTCATATAATCACGATTTCAGTTTATACAATACGTATAAACGGTTTTTTTTACACCTATACTTTATACATGACTATTTCAATGACAGAACGTAAACTTGGATTCGCAAATTTCAATTAATTTCTCCGTATTCTCTTCTGACTCACAAGCACGTATGTATGTATGTACATATGTATATATGTACCGTTTGTGACTATGTGCTGTGTCCAATATTTTTCATGATATCACCATAAGACGACGTTATTATATCATCATCACAGTAGGTACTTACAGCATATATTATCGTTTCATTTTTCACGGCAGAAATTGTATGTAAGATGAACTGTGATACATATTACTTGAATTTGCGCATTCCACACCGTTACTACATATAATTTTTATTAGAACGACGACGCTCATCTTAATGCATTTCGGTTAATTCGAAACGATTCGATGACGCTACGAGTAAATATATATATATATATATACTTAAAAAGCATAGGGATATACGCGAAACTAAAAGAAAAATACGAGAAACAACGATTATTATTTGAATCGAAGTTAGATGAGCTTAGAATAGGGAGATGATAAAAACCAGCGCGGCAGATGTGATGAGAGATGCGGAGAAAGGTGAAACGAGAAGCCATGTATACGCATACGTTGACACGTGTGTAATAAATGAATGCGAATACACATAAATTGTACGATGCCTAATTATAACCCTTAGAAATATTTAGAAACACACACGTTTTCCCTTTGCATCTGATACACCTTTGTATGTAAAATAAAGTTACGTTATTCTCTAAAATTGTAAATTTCTTGCCTTTCGTTTCTCTTTTGATTATCTTCAAAACTAATTAATGGCGATCCTTTTCTCGATGCAATATTAAACGAAATGTTGTCTAGCAAACAAACTGAAATATTTCGGAAAATCAAAGACGCAAGATGGTCGACGAAAGATAAATTGGATCAGTATCGAGGAATCCTTAAATTACACGGTAACAAATATTTCTTGCGCCACTCATTATCTTTATTCCTCTCATTCCTTCAGAAATATTATATGATAAATTTTTGTTTTACGCATACGCGGATACGCATGGTTCACTAAAATTAACACACTTATCATAAAATGGTGGATGAATTTGTAAAAATTTTATTAAATTCCAATATCCGCTTTTCGTCTTACTCGGGCCAATACCTTCTTCAATGTTGTGCAACTCAACACTATTTTCTCATGAAATTTTTCTTCTAAAACAACACGAAAAAGGTTAAAATAAAAAAAAAAACATACGTAGCACGAGAAAAGAAGATAAGGTCGCAGGATGCTGCTAAATTAAAAAAAAGGATATCGTGGCAGTTGGGTTCGTATAAGCGAGACGTACAAAATTATCGTGAAATTGTTACCGAGTTAACAAAAGGAACCCCAAAAGGTCATGTACGTACGCTGTTGCAGAGCCGCAAAGATTTACGACTAAAGAATCACGGACGCGAAACAGAGGTAAATTTTATATGTACATAAATACCCGGTTTACATATATTACAATTATTATTGTGCAAATCATTGCCATACTATCCACGATTACGTTATTATGCAACGTCGTAGATGCTTATTCATATCATCTTCTAATCGCCTCTGTGATCTGTATATTACCTACCTGCATACATACATTCGTATTCGTTGTTACTATCCACGGTAATCGATGATATTTCATGATAAACTTTTTTGATTCTTTAGCACATTTATGATTCCATTTACGAAGAGAATCATCGAAAACGATGTCAATTAGATAAGCTTCGTTACGAGAAAAAACGAAAAATGAAACAATGTTTCGAACTACAAGTATGTTACAATTTGTCTAGTTACATTAAAATATATCCACTATGCATGCATGTAACATGTTATACGTAATAAAGATAGAGC
The DNA here is from genome assembly GCA_033822845.1 of Tetrapedia diversipes. Taxonomy (NCBI): domain Eukaryota; kingdom Metazoa; phylum Arthropoda; class Insecta; order Hymenoptera; family Apidae; genus Tetrapedia; species Tetrapedia diversipes. Next base: position 28,260 of record JAOPTO010002329.1, read on the forward strand.
ATATAGAACTGCGTAATATCTATGAAAAAGAACAAGAAGCACCATGGTCTCAAGATCGAATGCAGCAACAATTGGTATCACGATATCAAAAGTTTGTGACGAAACAAAACGCGGCGAAGGCGATAAACTTAACGTACATTTATATGCTTGGGATCTTAAAAAAGGTACGTACTTTACTTACTTACTTACTTACTTACACGCTTACTTGTCGAACAAACCATACTGAACAATATTTGCTACCACCATCTTATATTCTGCTTGTTAGTTGATGAAAAGTATATTCGTAGGACGCGATATACCATGAAACCTTGTTGAACACCTTGAAGGAAGATCGTCGAAGCCAATGCAAAATTATACTTCGAACGACAATAACAGGTCAACTTGCGGCCGAACAGACGGATGACATTATGTCTAAGTATAAACGCATTACACGAACCGTTTGGAACAACATGAAGGAGAGAGAACGTATGCTGGCATTCGTGCGTGGACAGCTTGAAGATTTATGGTCCTTCGCACAGTCGTTGATACGAACCGAAGTACCTAAATAAGTGCATAAATAAAAGTTATCTTATAGATCGTGCGAACGATCGCGACAATCTCAAGATGTGTTTTAGAAAGAATTGTTATATGTATGAGCAGATAGTCGATCCAGCTGGATATTCCTCCGTGTGCGTATGTATACGTATATGTACATATGTTACAGAGCGACACAATATTGACAACAGAAATTACAAGAGTTGGTACAGGATCATATGATGCGTTGGAGAAACAGATAATATCCCTGGAAGGAATATTTGATAAAATCAAAGATTCGTTACTCGTGCGTTCCTATCGAGAACTACTGTCAAGGTAAGTACAATCTAAGTACAATCGTTTACTTTCGTATCGATTGAATTTCCTATCAACATATTTTAATCGTCAAAGCAATCAGTAAAAACTTGAACTAGACCCAGATATGACGCGTATTTAAACACCTTTTCCGTTTTTCTTTCTTCCTTTCTTTCTTTCTTTGTTCTTTTTCTATTTTTCATTTCTTGCATGCGGTTGTTGATCAACTCACGCATCAGGCTAGAAGAACAAATGAAACAACGAACACGACTACTGCAACAATTTGATTTCAATGTGAAGGAACGCGATTCATTATTGAGTAAGAAAAACGAAGCATTGTCTACTTTGTCTAATCTTGAGCACTCTCTTGTGGCTAGCGTGGAAGAGTAAGTCCCGTTTCAACACCTTGCAATGTTTTTGTTCGTCGTAAACTGCTGCTGTACATACCTGTACAGGGCGTTCGTATTCGCTTTAAGTTGATCACGGTAATATAACGAGAAAAGTTACGAATCACATTTCACCTGTATTAAATGAACAACATGTAACGATAATAAGCATTTCGAAAATTCTTTTCTATCGTGTGATTACCTTCTTTATAAGTAGGATTCGTATAAGTGTATACTATATACGTAACATTTCTATTGCTATAGATTTAGTATAACGTAAATAAAAATATAGTTTATTATCGTTAGATTCGTTTTGATATCCCTATAATATAATGGAAAGAAGGATATACATACATATATATATATATAATATAGTGTAAAAATAAAACTCAAGGTAATCTTGAATTCACTATGAAAAAAAAAGTATTTTCCAAATACTCGTTATCGTCCATTTAACAGATAAAACACTGTAACTTTTTTCGTTATGTCGTCGCAATCGGCATAAAAATCGTGCAGGCAATTAGAGTGTGTGAATCTATATTACGTTTAATAGTATTTGGTTGCAGGTACAATGTGGATAAAAACATCTTATTAGAACAAATTGTAATGCAAAAGAAACTCGAAGGTGAACGTAAAAGTTTGAAAAAAGAGCGTGGAGAATTGTTGATGGATATAAGAGCGGCATTACAAAATATGGTAGCAATGTTGGTCTGTGTCAAGCGAGGTAGAATACCAGCGAAGAGATCAACAGATGAACCTGAGGATCGATTCGACATGCCGATGGTAGAAAAAATGGAGACAGAAGGTGAAGTGAAACGACATATGTGTGTTCGCGCAAGGAACCAGCTGTATGTACATACATCTATCTTAATTTTTGTATCTTTCCTCAGGTTTAGCATTATTATCGACTGTAAGTCGAAAGGTGGGGGCACTTTTTGGAATGAGCAATTTCGAATTTGATAAAGATAGAGAAGAGAGAGCAAAAGATTTGTATCAAACCTACGTTTCTAATTATCGCTCGAAACTCAAATTCGGCGATGCAGAACTAGAACCAACCGGTAAGTATCTTCAAGTTGATAATTCCGAACTACATATTCTTAATAAACATACACGCACGTATTATGCTCGCCACATTTTACGCACGTAATCTACGTCAAGTTTCAAATAATTTTCACATATCCAAATATATACACCAACCGAGTAGCAGCATCGAGCAATTTTTGATATGCAGTAACTGTGTTAATAAACACAAACACAAGAATCTTATAATCACAATTATTCAGTATGATATAACGGATATGAAATTATTCCATTACGTTTTATGGAGAATCAATATTTTCATGACGTTTACAGGTCTCATCGTCGAGCATCAAGCAATCGATTCTTCAGTGCCAACACGAGCGGAAATTAAATTAAGAAGTAAACAAGCAGTCGAAGCTTTTCTACGGCTAGCGTGATGATCTTCCTTATGTTCATTTTTCACAAAAAAAGGAAGGAAAGACAATAATGTGTGTATGTGTGTGTGTGCGTGCGTGTGTATGCGAGTAGTAGCTTCGATATATATTCGCATAAAATATAAATATATACAATATTTTTCTGTATTCCTTTGCGACTGTATCTCTTCATACGAAATATTGTTTGTTTATTTATTAAGAAGACACATGTTTATTCAACTTACACCATCTAGCTGATTTGTAGTATGCAACAAATTTCATTTCAGATCATTAACGCGGCCCCATCCCAAACGTTCTTTTTGTATTTCCGTTTTCAACCAAGAAGCTACACTTTGGTCAATCTTGTATACGTTAGGATACTTGAAAGGAGGCGTTGGTTCTTTAAAAGGATGTGCGGTTTGCAGTTTCCTTAACAAAAATTCTTTCCTTATATCTCTCGGATCTCGGTACTTATCTAAATACATATTAAATGGTTGCTTCAATGGAAACCATGTTGGTGGTTTAACATACGGTTTTGGAAAGTCGTATTGAAATATTGGCTCTTTTACATCTGTAAATGAACATTTATGTAACATATGTTGTAAATGTCTTTGATAAAGAAAAAATGATATATATACACACACACACCTAATGCAGAATGATAAAATTCTCTTACTGTCGGATCCCAATCACTTTGAAAAAATGCTAAGCCCGCAGGTGTAAGATAATCTTGATATTTACGATAAAATTCTAATGTATTCCAATTACGTTCTTTTAACTGTAAACTGAATTACGAGCGCTTCGTTTAGATAAAAGGTAATGATTCGAACGGTTGTACAATGCCATTTTCATTCCTTTTTCACACCTTTCCACTTACCAAGGTTGAATTTTCTTACACTCTGTATAATCTAAATGCTGATTTTGCTTATAAAGAACAAAAATGTAACGATAATAACCGACTCCTCTAGCTGGAATTGGTTTTAAATAATCGATTATTTGTTCACCCTGTTCCACTCTGTTCCCTGGAATATTTCCTCTGAAATAGAAGACCGTGAATCGTATATTAATCCCGCGTTTAGAACTGTACATTCAAAAGTGGATCGTACGATAAACATTTTGTTGACTTACAAAAACCAATGACAATATTCGTTGTTTGAGTTCTCCATATTACCATCCGGTGTACACATCACCAATGTCCATAAAGTATCCTCTTTAGCTTTGTAACTGATACTTGGTGGTTCGCATGCTTCTGCTGGTTTTATAACATTTCCTGTATAAACTCTAACAAAAGTGTCGTCATTATCGAGTCTGTAAGAGACATTTAGTGGTAAAACAGGATAAAAGAATGCATCCCCGAATATATCTTCAAAGACTTTGTAATGATCCGCAATTTTATGAACGTGAAATGGCATAAGTGTTTCTAACCAAATCTCTCTTGCTTTAGTCAAATTGACAGACACTACAAAACATAAGTATGTACAATACCATTGTAAAATAAATGTTGAGTTTCTATTACGAATTTGATGACAAATTTGTGGCTTACGCTGCTTGTCCTTTAAGTGATTCTCAAGATTTAGTTTAGTTCTATCAGCTTTCCATTGGCTCATCCAAACCAGTTTTTTTTCATGCGAGACCTTTGGCACAGAAAAGCCTATATTTACTTTAAACGCCATTGGATCCACTTTGTTGAGCACTGCAGAAAAACACAATTAAATTACAAATTAAATTATTCAAGACAATTAACACATTTGAAAGGATATTGTTTTATGTACACTCAAGCCGTTGCTTCAAATTGCGAGCAATATTAGGTGGTTTCCCTCGCAACATATGTCCATACCGAACATGTTGTAGCTGAATTTTCAACAATTTTGATATATCTGTTGCAAAAGTTTGTAAAGCTGTACCCGCCATAATTTGTATACTTTTAAGTGTACTCAGGTTACAAGCATCCGTTTATCAATTTACTGCAACAATATAAATCAACCTCTAAGTTATTTCATTGTAATTCCAAAAAGGTTGAAATCAGTTGAAATGAAATATGTATTTTTCATTAGCAATTGTTTACTAATATTTATGGGATTGTACTTTTAGAGATACATTGAGAAGAAGCAATGGTCTTGTTGAAACCTTAACAATGTTAACATCTTCTGTTTAAATTATGATGATCACCGACTTGCTTATCATTTCTTATTGTTTTAATATTGAATTCTAAACATGTATGTCATATTACCCTGTATTTTCTTTAATTTCTGTACATAATATAAACATGCGGAGACCTTTACTTTTAAAAATGGGTATCATGAATTACTTATTAAAAGGAAATGTATTTAAATGTGTTTACAGTTCTCAAACATAAAGCTAAATATTCGTAATTTGCTCTTCTTTATTTGCATACAGTATCACCTTTCTTGATAAATTACGTACAAACCTCTTCCTATACAACATTACAAGGTATTTGCATATTACTTATATTTATATGTTATATGTATTATGCATAAAACCTTCTTCATCATTGATAATATTAATGGAAAAAAAGATTTGGAGTAAAAGAAAAAGCATTAGGAACAAGTTATATTCGTGATATATCTATTACAAGGATACAAAGCATTCGAAATTGCAGTAGGTATTATCCATTTGAGAACTAAAGTTTAAACATGTTGAATGTTAATAAGAACAACTCTTTGGATCTTCACTGTTCATTCATTGGTGTAAACAATCACATGAAACATTAAATTCGTGGCAAGATAAGTACTTCATTCATTGAGTACACCTGCTTCAAGGTAAGATAAAAAATGATCAACCTTCTTCAAAAGGTTAGAATCAAACTGTTCTTATTTACGTTTACGCGAGTAAATGTTCATGATGAATTTAACGTGAATTTACAACGCGGAAGCTGAGATCCATATGCTGCTGCCCTCGCACGACATTAATGAGAATCAACATACTACGTGTGTATATGCATACATATATATGTCGTCGAACGTTCATCAAACGAGGAGATCTCACTGAAAATTCCTTGTTCGAACCAGTTCGAATATGGCAGACTGCCATTGGCAGGTAGTGATTTTGGAACTTGGCATTTCTCAGGAATGTACAAGTTTTAATGCCGGCGAACGAACAATATGAAACAAAACGCATTTTCTTCGAGGGATACATATATGGTAGAAATAAGAAAGTCGGAACAACCGAAATTTCATCGAACTGATCCTTCGAACGGGTAAGCGAAACAATGTTCATTTCAATTCGGTCGTGCTTTCTGATTCGTGGTCTACTCAAAGGTATGGAGTTGTGCACGTAAACCGACCTAACCGAAAAAGATATTTCAATTTAAGTAGGTATAGGACAAAAGGAACGTTTGCAGTTCTAACACGTTATTCGTACATTATTAGATAACTACTTTAGCGGTTATACTGTAATTTTTTACCTTAAACGATCGAAGTGAGGTTTCAACAGTTCTGACAGATTATCGAAGCTTAGTATATCTTTGCAACCTCCTATTTGGGTAGCGTAGTAGTTGACCAAGTCAACGTTATGGTCAACTTTACATGTTTGTCATTTCTTAAAATTTATCATTTATCGTGATTACCATGTTCAAATATTTTTCGAAATAATGGCACGAAAGTAAGCTTTCGTTGCTCCTTCCGTTAAAACTAATTTTCGTTGCCTTGTTTTTCGCAACAAAAATGTTGAATGTACTAATTCTGTAATAAGTTGTTTGTGCTTTCTGCGAAAAAAGCAAGGCATAGTTATACGTAACTTTTAATAACTTTAATAACCGCTCATACATTTCATTCTCACTGAGAGTGACTCAAAGATTATTACTGTACAGATTCGCCTTGAACGAATAAAAGTTAAAGAGATGGATGGAACAAGAGCTGCTGAGGTTTTACCTTTGCTTCAAGAACGTTTGGCTATTTTACCGGGCGGTCGAGATCGCAGAGGTGGACCCGTAATTGTGTTTCCAACTACACCAAGACGTGAAAGAGCCAAACCTGAGGATTATCGTCGCCTCTTGCAATATCTGTTGACTGTGCCTAGCGATGAAGCCAGGGGTTTACGTTTCACAGTAATTGTGGATATGCGTGGTGCTACTTGGGATTCTGTAAAACCTATTTTAAAGGTCATGCTCTAATAGAAATTTGTATCTTTTAAGTATTAATATTGTATTTATTGAAAGCATAGTTCATTGTAATGTAAAAACTTGGATCAGATTCATTTTAGTTGAGTATTATATGTTGAATGCAAATTTCAGGTATTGCACGAGCATTTTTATAGATCAGTTTATGTTGCTTTTATCATCAAACCTGAAAATTTCTGGCAGAAACAACGAACCTCATTGGCTAAGCAGAAGAAGTATAATTTTGAAGTAAGTAAAAATATAATTATAAGAGAGATATGTTGTAGAGTGACAAAGAATTCGAGGATTTCTTTGTATTTAGATAAACACCATAAGTTTAGAAGCATTAACCAAAGTGATCGATCCATCACAATTGACTGCGGACTTAGATGGATCATTGCAATACGATCATGCTCAATGGATTGACACAAGATTAGCTGTGGAAGACTTCACGTGGCAAGCTGCTGATCTTCTCGACAGATTAGACGACTTGCAAGAAGATTTAAGTCGAAATGACTTTGCGGATGATGTGGCTGGAGCAAAACACGGGATTGATTTGCACAATGAGATGAAGAAAAAAATTATGAAAGTTCCGGTAGAAGAAGTAGAGGTTGTTGGTCAGCGTCTGTTACAACGTTTCGATAATGGTAAAAAGATTATTTCGATATAGGTTGTTGATAATAAATCGATTGTAAAGTATGAAAGGTACATTCGTTGCGCCTGTACTGTTGTCAGGTATCGCCTCGAGCAGCGGTGGGGAGGGCGGCAGCATAGAGAGTGGTGCTACAGGTGGAACCGACCCCGATGGGAGAGCATTGGCAGCATTAGTGATTCAACATTTGGATTCTGTGCACGCCGCACAACAGCACCTTCTACAGTTGTGGCATATCAAGAAAATGAAATTAGATCAATGCTTTCAGCTAAGACTTTTTGAACAGGATTGTGAAAAAATGTTTGATTGGATTTGTCACAATAGAGAAGGATTTTTAGCGAATTACGTTGAAATTGGACGCTCTTATCAACTGGCAAAGAACTTACAAGAAGAACATAAACATTTCACTATGAGTTCCATGAACGTGTACGTGAATATAAATAAGATTTTGACGATGGCCAGTCGTTTGCTTGATACACAACATTATGCTGCTGGACATGTAAGAGCAGTAGCTGGACGATTGGATCGGGCTTGGAAGGAATTCGCAGCAGGACTCGATGAGCGTACCGCAGTTCTTAGTTTGAGCGTCGTATTTCATCATAAAGCGGAGCAATACGTCGATAGCGTCGCCGGATGGAGTCAAGCTTGCGATGCTGGAAATTTGCCTAGTGAAATACCGATTTTAGAATCGCACATACGGCAGCATCAAACTCTTTACGAGGCAATGTGTCAAGCGTACACAGAGGTAATCGTTGTTTCCTACATACTTATAATACTTGGTTGTATCAAATGAACGCATAATGTTTATTTTATTCATCTCTGTTTCGGTGCATCTGCGCCAAATAATTGCGGCTTTCGTCGATTCGCGGCTCGAAGGAATTCAGTTTGAGTGAAACATAAATAAGACATGACTTTTGTTTCGGACTTTTAACGTAATAATCTTGCTGCCGATATATATCGTGGTACTATTTGGATCTATGCGTAGTAAAGACAATGATGTTTGGCAGGTATATGATGCATATCAGACACTTTTGAGTGGACTAGGCTCAATGCTGCAAGTTTGTCACGGCTTCGGTTCGGCGCGCAGTTCGAGCTCGGACACATTTCGCATCGATTATGTATGAAACGATTAGTAATAATTTTGTTTCTATAGCTTCTAATCGGTGGACGTGTGCTTGGTATGCGGTTCTGATAAAGAAATATGTTTCAACAACGATAAGGGTTCAGGTAGTAAGAGTTAACACGGTGACTAAAGGAAACGGGGTGCATCGTGTGATAAATCCGAAAGCAAATGAAATTGTTTTTTTCTCGTTGCGTAGATTCATGAACTTAAACTTATGAGTTTCAACAAGATCAACGATAACTATTGCTAAACTTGACATATACATATATATGGTTTTGGGTAATCCTACTGTTGTTTAGGTGCATAGTACCAGTAAGAAGCTTCTTTATCAACTGGATCATCTCGTGCAAGTCTGTAATCAGCCACAAGGAATAGACCATACAGCCAGAAAACATGTACGTCTATTGGTGTGCACGAATGTACATGTACATGCCTGCAAGCTAATCTTTATTGTTTTGCTTCGTATACATACCATTTTAATTTGTCGTGTTTGTTTTATGTGAATCACTCATAGATCATTCTATTAGAGGAAATGTATGGGATATGCATGTCATGCTTTTGTTAGCAATACTTTACTAAACGAGCTACAAATCACGAACGTGTGCTTGTTCGGTCGAGGTTTGTTTATCTCTCTCTATATATATCTCTCTATCTCTATCTCTTTCTCACACACATACAGAATTGTATGTAATTGTTATGATAGTGATAGTGATTGAAGCGAAGATGTTAATTTTGCATTTATAGGAACAGCGACAAGCACACGTTGAATAAGGTAGTTGCTATAACATTGCATGTCGAGTAGCATATAAATGCTGAGATTGTTTTGACATGAAAACTTTTGGCGACTGAGTGAATAAAATGACCAATTTGTTCAGAGTCAAGAGGGGCATGGCATTGATGGCCACACTGGTATGAGCGGGAATCCAGCTGCTGATTATAGCGAGGGTGCATCGCACGTGTTAGCGGTGATTCATCAAATTTTAGGCCATCACCGGGCATTGGAAGCTCGTTGGCATGCCCGAAAAGTCAAGTTACATCAGCGACTTGCGTTAAGGTATAGTTATTCCTTGCTTTGTTCTCTCTTTCTAAATTACTATAATGTTTCTTCGGTGGTTTCAAGTTTGCAATTGTTTTACAGATTATTTCAAGAAGATGTAAAGCAAGTTTTGGATTGGTTAACCAATCACGGCGAAGTTTTCATTAGAAAAAATACAGGTGTAGGCCGTAATCTTCAAAAAGCGAGAGTATACCAGAAAAGTCATGAACATTTTGAAAATGTTGCGCAGGTAATAACTGAACAATATCTTTAATATAATATTTGCGGATAAATATATAAACAAGGAGATAAAATTATTGTTGCTTATTTGTTTAGAACACTTACACGAATGCCACTAAATTACTTACCGCTGCACAAGAATTGGCGCATACGGGCGAATGTGCTGCCGATGAGATATATGCTGTGGCGCAAGAATTAGAAGCTCATGTTAGTAGCTTTGCGGCAAGGGTCGAACAACGTCGCCGAAGGTTGGATTTGGCGGTTGTGTTCTATACACATGAGAAGGAGGTATAATAAAAGAGTTGTGTTAATGTCATTGAAATTATAGAAACGGGTAATCGCAAGTTATAAAATGCATTCTTCTGTTCTATTATATTAATGTACTTTTATGTGTATTTCAATGTTCAACAGTTAAGCGGTTGGGTGGATGAATTGCGACAAGAATTGCAACAAGATGAGGTGGCGGAGAATCTAGAAACGGCGGAAAGACTGCTAGAACAGTGTGCTCAACATCGAGCCTCTTGCATGGAAGCTTGTGCATCAACTATTGTTCAGGGTGAAGCGTTGCTTCGAGAACTTCGGGAATCCACCGATGCTCCCGATACCACTGGTTCTGTGAGTTCTTGTTTACTTTCTCGTACTTTTCCACGACTTGAGCGGATATACATATATATTAAAGACGTAATAGGTACCCAATATATGCGGCAGAAAACATTTTTGGCGCAACCTGTTTTTAGATATCTGCAGTAGAAGCTGCGTTAGACAGATTAGCGGGCTTGAGACAGGAATTAGAAGATTTATGGGCCACCAGAAAATTAAGACTGGAACTGTGTCTACGGCTGCGCGTGTTCGAAAGAGACGCCTTAGAAGCGAGCGGTCAGTTAGAAATGTGGGCGCAAGAACTACAGGGTCCACCTCGGGAGGGTTCTCCTGAGCAATTGTTACGTGTACATAATGATGGCGTTGCTCATATGCAGAATACCGCCTTTCAGGTTCTGCAGCAAGGCCAAGAACTTGCTCAGGTAAAAATGTGAATATGTGTTTTAATGGGTTGCTTACACGAAATATAATACTGCTAATGCTAAGTTGTAATGGAAGAAATGTCAGTGACATATTAAGTAATTTTGAAGTTCATTATATATAACTGACTTTGTCGTCTTGATGTATAGGTGCTGGAACAAGCAGGTGTTTGCATAATGGCGGATGGGCAACACAGTGCTGCTTCTCGAGTACAAGTGCTACTCGAATTTCTAAATGAAAGAGAAATGGATGCGGAAGATTTGGCAGAAATGAGAAGGGTTCGTCTAGAACAAGCTTCTCAATTGGTTCAATTACAAACCGACGCTACGCATGTAGCCAATTGGATTCGCAATGGAGAAGCAATGTTATTAGCTTCTTTGCGAGTTCCGGAAAATCTTCAAGATGCTGAACAACTTCGTTTAGAACACGAACAATTTCAAGTTGCTATAGAAAAAACGCATACCTCGGCTGTTCAGGTAATTATATATAAATTATTCTGCTTGTTTTTAAAGGAATTGTGAACCTAGATCGCAACTTATTAGTACGATAATTTGTAAAGTAAACGAGGAAACCTTGATTAGGGTGCATTTATACTACCGACGCGAGCCGAGGATGAGCCGAGCAAATGTTACGCATATTTAAAAATAATGACAAAACATGAACGATTACGTGCTTAAACGGTGTAATCGTGTTTTCGATTACATTACAATTCTCGGCTCGTACTCGGCCCGTGTTCGACACGCCCGATAGTATAGATGCATTTTTAATGGTCGTAGGTGAAGCATAGAGCAGATGCGCTTGTGAGCGCGAATCATTATGACCCGAAGAGTATAAGAGAAGTAGCTGAGGATGTAACCAAGAGGTGGCAACAACTCGTGACATGTGCGGAAGAGAGACATAAACTAGTAACTGCAAGCATTAATTTTTACAAGACGGCGGAACAAGTACGTTCTGTGTTAGATAGTCTTGAACGCGAATACAAAAGAGATGAGGATTGGTGCGCTTCAGGCGAAAAGGCTGGCCAAGTGTCGACACTTGTTGGTAAACACCAAGAGCAAAAAGAAGCATTCTTGAAAGCGTGCACGTTAGTAAGGCGAACTGCCGAAACATTCCTGAAATATACAAACCGCAGCCTTCAATTTTATAGTTATCAGGCGAACAGTGCTGGTTCTGAAGGCAAAGTTAAAAGTTAGTCATATATTATTCTGTATTAGATATTTCTCTATCCCCGTTGGGGCACATGAACGCCCATCGAAGGCGTTCCCGATTATCGGATATATTACCAAGAAATTATAACATTTCAATGTTTTAGGTATTTTAGAAGAACTGCTTAGCAAAGAAAATCGTGTGCTTGAGTACTGGACACAACGTAAGAAACGACTGGATCAGTGTCATCAGTATGTTTTGTTTGAGCGTAGTGCTAAACAGGCCCTAGAGTGGATCAGAGAGACCGGTGAATTATATTTGGCCACGCATACTAATGTTGGCAAAAATCGTATCGAAAATGAGCAGCTGTTACGAGAGCACAATGAGTTCAAAGGAGCTGCAAAAGTATGTTTGTTTTTCTTTTTTCATTCTTTTAAAACTGTAAACAAACATTCTGATGAAAGTGCTTACACATTTTTTCTTATTTTGCTGATGTATGCTTATGTTTACAGGAAACAAGAGAAAGGGTGAAGCTTTTGATCCAGCTTGCTGACAATTTGGTCGAGAAAGGGCATGCCCATGCTACTGCGATTAAACAATCTGTTGCCGAAGTGGACCAGCGATACAAGGACTTTAGCACGCGTATGGATTGTTATAAAACTCAAATCGAAGACGATCTTGGTATTCAATCCGACGACGGTCAAAAAGATCTTTCTATCGATCGGAATTCCGATCCTCTACTCGAAGAGAAAATCAAGGGAAAAGATCTAAAAGAACTGAACGAGGAAAAAAGGAGATCAGCACGTCGAAAGGAGTATGCTTCCTTCTTCTTTTTCTTTTCCATATTCTCAATTAAACGAGCAACTATACTTTCCCGTGATTCTCTTATCGACAATAATTTTCATCGTTTGTAATACATCTGTAGATTTATAATGGCTGAACTGTTACAAACGGAACGAACTTACGTGAAAGATTTAGAAACGTGTATTCGATGCTTCTTGGAAGAGACGCGATGCGGAAAGGGAAACCTTCCAGCTGGATTGCAAGGCCGAGAATCTATAATATTTAGCAATATGGAAGAGATTCATCAATTTCATAGTAACGTGTTCCTCCGTGAACTTGAAAAATATGAGACCATGCCAGAAGACGTTGGACACTGTTTCGTGACATGGGTAAGCGTACCTTTCCTTGATGTTACGCGCTGCTAATTATTACCAAACCGTTGAATTTCGGTAACGGGAGAAAGTATGTAAGAAGTAAGATGCATAACATATATTTACTTATGTGCTTGTAGCTTGTATGAATCGATACCATTTAATTTCATTTGCCTTTTCATGAATCCCAGGCACCTAAGTTTGATATGTACGTGACATACTGCAAAAATAAACCAGAAAGTAATCAGTTATTAGTTACTCATGGCGGAACATGGTTTGAAGAATTACAAAGAAAACATCGAGTCGAACATCCTATCGCTGCGTATCTAATTAAACCCGTACAAAGAATAACAAAATATCAGTTATTACTGAAGGATCTACAAGTATGTGTGTATTTGAAGAAAATTTTTCTCTCTTGCTTTTACATATTTATAATCTACTTATTATAACCAACAGTGTACTCAGGCACAAACGTTTTTTTTTTTTTTACCCTATTTCTATCCATTTTTTGTTTCTTTTCCTCGTTTCTGCCCTATTTGTAGCTTTGCATATGATTTAGGCTTGTTGTCAAGAGGGACAAGGTGAGATAAAGGACGGACTAGAAGTAATGTTAAATGTGCCTAAGAAAGCAAACGATGCCTTACATTTAAGCATGCTGGAAGGTTGCGACGTAAGAATAGATACACTAGGTGACGTAGTACTCCAGGACTCTTTTACGGTATGGGATCCTAAGCAACTGATTAGGAAAGGCAGGGATCGGCACATATTTCTCTTCGAGTTGTATTTGCTTTTTAGTAAAGAGGTGAAAGATTCTGCTGGGAAGGTAGGTGAAAGTAAAATATATATAAAACAGAATACAGTATTTTCTCGCTATATGCTCGAGCTCTCCCTACTATGATCCTTATTAGAGGAATCCCCATCGGACCCAGTCGAATGAGTGTTTTTATATGCCAACCTTATATTTAACAAGAATGAAATGCTTTGTATCACTGTGACAATACTAACTCAGCAATAAAGTTTCTTTATTTTTGGTTCTTTTATTTATGAAAGTTTTTCTCAGCATATTGGTCGAATATTCCTGATCAAAATGCGATGAAATACGACATAGTTTGATTGTAATAAATGAAAACAAACAATAAATTGAAGTACATTTTATTCAAAAAATGGGTTAAGTAAATATGATCTAAATTACGTTGTGTTTGGTCTCAGTTCGATTACAAAATTTTCACCAATGTGTTAGAATAATTTAAAAAACAAAACAAATAAAAATTAAAAAGGTTTAGTTTTCCATTAGAAACAACAAATACTATATATTACATGAGTATGAGGGTGTTTAAACTTGTTTCGAATGCTTGGAAATTGAATCCCTCGGTGTCCTTTTATTCGTTGCCCTACTCTATAATCGTCGATGTTGGCAAACATTAAACACAGATAGTATTTCGTGCGTCTAGCAGTTGTATGGTAGTAGCCGGTTCCGAGACGTGAGCTTATGACGAGAAAATGTTGTATACCGTTATACCAGCGCGACGAAGAAAGCCGTGTACAGCTGACAGATTTGTTGGGAATAAATGTCATAATCTTGTTTGTTGGTCATGATAGGTGAAATACATTTACAAAAGTCGTCTGATGACCTCTGAATTAGGTGTGACCGAACACATCGAGGGTGACGAATGTAAATTCGCCGTTTGGACGGGTCGTGCACCGACTAGCGATACACGTGTTGTTCTTCGGGCTAATTCAATGGATGCTAAGCAATTATGGGTGAAAAGATTACGCGAGGTTATTCAGGAAACATATTTTAGTTTAAGTATGCCTAAGAGTCCTGCCAAAAAGAGTTCGAGTCAGCGTTCGAGCAGGGATCTCGAAGAATGTGCTTCTCTGGACGATAGCGTTGAAAATCTGGATAGAAATTCTTTGGCATCCTTTGGTTCTACTAATACCACAGATTCCGATAAGGTAAGTAAAGCCGTTTAATTTGATTTTGCAACGTCTTCCTTTTCGTTCCGGTTCTTTTAATGTTCACACTTGAAAACAAATTAGAAGTATCGTTACTTATTCACCCTTAAATGAACCGAGTTCAAAAATGCTGGAACAAGTCGTTAAAAAAAAAATGACAAAAGAAAGAAAGAAAAGACAGTCAGTTGTGATATACCGTACTAAAGAGCGTGTAGGAAAAGAGAAAAGGAAATTTGGTGTTGATCTTTACCTCTTGGACATGGACGAATACAGGGGTAGCCCGTGGCGAAATGTAGCAGTTAATCAGAAAAATACATGTGTTTAGATAGTTAAAATACATTGCGATAGAGATTGGGAAGGAAGTGATGGGTAAAGGTATTTCAAACAGACTTTGAGTGCGGCAATACCAGTAGTTGCTTACAGCTGTGACATAATAACTTTCCAGTGTACAGTATTTTTCCTTGGACTATGCATCGTTCATTGTGGACATGTTATCATTGTGATATCAAAGTTTATTTATCGATGGGGTGTATAGGAAACATTATTGGAGGAAATTTGTATGAAAGAGGTGTAGAAGGGAGCAGAGAGAAACAGAAAAGGAAAAGATAACAAGTGGTTGTAGCGGTTGTAAAGATTTTTAGCAGTTTTGGCGGTTTTAGTGGTTCTAGCGGTTCTAGCGGTTCTAGTGGTTCTCCTAATTTATCTATGGTGTTTGGTAGGGGGGTAAGGAGATAGCGGCGGGTAGAGTGAGAACATGGATGGGTGGGGTTCGAGAATAATCGAAAAGCGAGCAAGCGCGTCGCAGCGAGGGTAGGATGACGGTAGAAACGTGCGTGGGTAGGGGTAAGGGGTAAAGGGTGAGAAATAGGTGGTAAGGTGTGTGAGGATGAGGAGTGGAGGTCGGAGAAGAGGATACGCGGAACGATAGGTGACGGGAGAGACGGGATCAGTGCGGGCGCGACAGTTGGATCGAATGGATCCGTTCGACGGTGAGTGAGACAGAAAGAGATAGAGAAGAGAGAGTGAGTGAGTGAGAGAGAGAGTGAGAGGTGAATCGTCGGACGCGAGTTAACCATTAAAGAAAGTATGCTGCTGTTACGTTTGATGACATCTTTAATTCCATTTCTTGTCTCTGATTCGTGGTTATCGCATTTGTACACGTGAATTGAACACGGGGCAAAAGTGTCATGACGTCGCCAGCAGGGAAACCTGCAACAATCGTGAAGAAAGGTCGCAGGAAGATCTCGTTGCCTTGGTTTCGTCAGAGTTCTGTAACTCCGCCACATGCAGCCCTTTCTAGGCAGCATACCATCGATACCCCGAGCTCGTTCCAGGCTCGACTTTTGCACCATCAACCCTCCCTTTCTCAGGTACTTACACGAGTACTTGCTTGCTCCACATTGACATGTACGCGCGCGCGCGCGCGCATTACATTTATCTATTAGTTCCGTTTATCTCTGCGATTTCTTTCTTAGATCATATAAAAAAATTACAAGGTTAAGTTTTCTCATTTATTTGCCGCCAGTAGTTGGTGGTTACAATAGTTTTAAGAGGGCAAGAACAAAATAGAGTGACGCGTTTCTTTCGAAATCAGAACACTATGGAAAAATTCACCTAAAATTATTAAGAATCAATAAAAGCGTATATATATATATATATATATATATATATATATATATGTATTTCACGTCGTGTATGATATGACGTAAAAAGGGTTTGGTCTGGTTTTTCATACTTAATGATTAAATTTACAAATTGACGTTTAAAATCTCGAATCAAGATTTACAGGTTAAATGATAATTAATTTTCATTTCATGCGAACAAAGTTATGCAACCGAGGAATTCTTTAATTACATTCATAGTCTCATTTGCTGGCACCTACATGACATGTTATAAAAAAGAAAAAAACTGAATGGCAGTTCGCATCTGCAACCATGTCCGCAATCATGGCCGTAGCCACATCCGCAATCATTTCTGCATCCGTGTCTGACAATTTATATTTATTGCCGTTTATTATCGTTACAGTTTTGTAATGGAATTGTTCTCGTATCTCGTTTTCCTTTTTTTCTTTTTTTATTTCTAAAACTTGGTTTAATACGTACTTGATGAGCAATCGATGTTTGTTCCTCTCGTTAGGATTTTATTGAAGGGTCCGTTTCTTTACACGCACGTATCGTATCATCTTTCCTCCTCTTATCTTCTTCGTTTTTCTTGGAATCTTTACGGAAGTGAATCAAATCGACACGAATCGCAACAATTCTCGAAGCCAAGTTAAGATTGGCTTATTGCCGAGGTTGTTCGCTACGCGTTCAAATCTATGGTTAGATCCCGGTATAAACGCGTGTATGCACCGATACACTGTTTTTGCCTCGCAAAACGGAAGACGTATCGTGTAGTTTAACGCTGTTAGAACGGTCCTTACGAGCCGAGCATGATAAGAAGTGGTGATAATCGACCAATGATTAACTCTTCCGATTGCGGTAATGACTAATCGACGTTCATTAATGTACCTATTTTCGGTATATTAGGAGCGTTAATAAGATTTAAAGAGAATCGGTAAATTTTGGCACGTAGAAAAAGGCTATTTTCGTCGGTGGAATGCGACGCGAGAGCGGTCGACTTCTCTGACCGTTTTGACTCTCGGGCTTATATCTAGGAACATCATCGTGCTTCATAGTAATGCAGCATTCGTAAATTGTACCGATTAATATTCCAACATCCAGTTCTTGAACATGTCGTTTTATTTGCATGTACAGCGTACTTAAGCATTGTTAATAAAATCGATGAATTTAAATAAATTCAAGCAATACCGATGGACGTTGTTGTTTTCAAGGAAAAATTATCGTGCGAAATCAAATCAAGGTAACTTGCAAAGTGAATCACTATACAGAGTGACATAATAAAAAATAAATATTCAACTGTGATAAGACTTAAAAATGGAAGAACACTCTAAACTCGTATATTTTGTTGCGTCTATTCATCATCGTACATATTTACGAAAGAAGCAGATATTGGTAATAGGTGTCTTTATCAAAGACACAGGCTATTTCGATCAAATCGAGATCACCGAAGCTAGAATAATCCATTAAACGCTCCACTGGACTGCAAAGTCAAAGACGATCGGTGCACACTGTTCTGTCAATCTATTACCCCCCTTCTCCTCCTCCTCTTCCGTCACCTCCTCCTCCCCCTGCTCTTCTTGCTCGTACCCATTTTCATCCTTTTTTCCTTAAGCCCTTGCGTGATCAATTCGTGTTGATTCACGAAGCTCTTATATTTTTACAAATTCGCAAATTTTGTTTGCCGATCTATCTACTATAAAAGCACATGATCTCGGCAATTTTACGAAATCTTTCTATCGATTGTACCGTGTTCGACGTCTAAATAAATGTTTATTTGGTGAAATTATTTTAGACTGGTGTAGCCGAAGTGACTTGGGTTATCGCGGATCACTCAGCGGCTCCTGGCTCCAAAGAGCTGACGGTGACAAAAGGTCAGCAAGTTGAGGTGTTGGAGAACGGTAGCAGCATCAGCGGTGTGAACACATCCGAATGGACCCACGTGCGTTTACTAGTTCCTCCAGGACAAATCGATCCTGCACCAGAAGGATTGGTTCCTACTAGTGCACTTAAACAACCTCCACCGGTTTCCAACAAGACTTCACCGTCTAGAAAAGTTCCAGGCCAGCAGCAGCAACAGCAACAACAACAACAGCAACAACAACAACTGCATTATCATCAACTGCAATCAAGTAGCCAAGTTCAAACTATCTCATCTAGTGGTGGAGTTGCAACCTCTATATCCTCCTCTGCTACAGGAACAGCAGGATCTTCGTCTTCGGTGATAACAAGCGTACCAGTCACTGAATTATCTATCCAAAATGTGCCTGCATCTATTCTGACGGACGAAACAGGTATGGAATGTTTCTTATGAAAGTATATGTATACAGTGCATGGTGAACAGAAAGATTGAAAATAAACTATGGTGAAAGAGAGGAAGAAACGAAGGAAGAAAAAGAAAGAAAGAAAGAAAGAAAGTTGGACGCTATAGAACAGGTTGGAATTGAATAAAATTCATGTAAAATAGGACATAAGTGGAAAGATGAAATAACATAGGTTTTAATAAAATGACAATAAGTTAGGTAAAAACAGTTTCAATAGAATAAAGTAGAGAATAACGGGTAGAGAGTACGACGTATCTAAACGTCTACTATTCTCGATACGCGCGATATTTAGATAAATATAGATAGATATTTAGGAACTACCGGTTGGACGAGTTCTCATTGATATGTTACAATCTCGAAGTGGTTTACCCACTTTGATAGCAGTCTATTACACGTGTACTTCGACTTGGTCGTATCGGATCAATACGATGTACCGGGATAACTGTGTCCTTGACCGGTTCAATCTTCAACGTAACATACTGATAGAACAAACAAAGTCGATGAATTGAACACATTGAATACACTTTATATCGATGGTCACTAACCTTTGTCCGAACTTGTTCAATCATTTAATAATAAGTGACTATTAAGTGCGGTAGTTCAGATTGGATATTTACATATTTGCATGTACATATTAGGTAGATATTATTTATCCGTATATAAGTTGATGAGCTAGGCGAGCGTTTCGTTTTGGATGATATGTTTATGTATACCGCGTATATTTATATACGGTGGCATATTCTCAAAAGAAATGCCGCAGATTAAACAGCAATAAATTTATATTTGTATATAGTAGTCTCTGCGAATGAAGATACCCTTAGCGCTGTTGCATCCGCGGCTGGTCGATGTTGATGGCTGATGACAATGGAAATAATTGTATACATTAGAGATCTATGTGAACCGAAGGCGAATATACAAGTACTCATTTGATGTATAAGCAGCTGCATTTCTTTCGAGTCCACTGAACAGAGGGTCACCCTGTACATGTTGCGTTTCTCGAGACACATCTGACGCGTTTATTCTTTGTTATAGAAAATGTTGTCGCAAACGATGGAAGCGGTGCATCGAACACAAGTTCCCCGGGTAATAAAAGACGTGGTTTTAGTGGGTAAGCAGATTTAAAAGATTTAAAAGATTTAAATAGAATAAGAATTAAACAAGAAACACAGAAGATAAAAAAAGATATGTGATGCAATGTTTAATGCGACGGTGAACTTGTTTCGTCGTTTAATCTCCATTTCTTTCTCCTTGCCTTGCTTCCGTAGACGGAAATGGTTACCCCCACCACTGCGTAAACTTAGTCACGGTAAAGTTGAGAAATCGCCACCGACTGCGATCCCGACAGCGGCGACATCAGCGGCGACATCAACCGCGATCTCAGTTGTGGCATCGGGCGAACGGCCTTCCTTGAAGAAGAACGCCTCAGAAAAACGATTCAAATTGCCGAGTGGTGCTGAACAAACTCGAATCTCCAGAACTGCTTCTGTTTCCATTCCTACGTTAGCAACCGCGACCGCATCTATCCGCGTGTCTGCTTCAATTTCGGAGGCAGATCTCGACACTGAACTTCACACAGGAGTCGAAGTTGAAGAGGAAGAAGGTGAAACTGAACAATCGGAAGCTGAACTAGAGGAGGGAACACCTGAACCTGATGACATCGAAATTCTAACTTATTCCGAACAAAACGGAGCGGATGATGCTGAAGACGATTTGGAACTTCCACCGCCAATGAAACCAATTACCGAACCAATACTCGTAGCAACTGCTAACGGAGCCTCAGGATCTACAATTACGACAGAAGGTTGTGGAAAGTCTCGAGTAAGTTTAATCGCTCTTTCCTCTTCGTTCTTTCTCTTCTTTTTCTTCTTCTTCTTCTTCTTCTTCTTCTTCTACTCTTTATTTTCCTTTTTCATTCATATTTCTACTCTTTTCATCTGCCTAACGTTTTTCGTTTATCGTCGACCATTCGCCATTTTATCCCAATTATTGTATTTGGTTCCAACATGTATACGGGTGAACGTAATATGAATACAAATGAATCGTACGTGAGCAAATTTCACTCCCTCATTCTTCGCATCAATGAATCCGCTTTAATATAGATACGTAACGCATGTTTGTGAAGCTTCAACATTTTTTATGATTAAAAATCAAAATAACATTGCACTTTTCGATGTTTCAAACTTTCATAATTTTATATTCTATGGATATACAGAAAAGTATAATAATTGCGAATGAAATTACGCTACTGTTCACCTTTAAATCTCATTATTTCATTTTATAGACGTCTGAGCGGTCCACAAAAATTCTAGACGGTGCCACGACAGCCGATTTAGCTGAAATCGAACAGATCGTAAAAGAAAGGATGGTAAGTATGTTGGTTAACGTTTTAGATTTATGATGTATAACTACATGCATAATGCGTAAGTAAGTGCGTACGTATTTATGATATGTCATAATGAACATGAAAATAGGAACAGCACACGGAAAATCAAGAAAGACAAAGTCTGATGCGAACTCCTGCCAGTAAAAATTCGAATATTGTTATTGGTGGTGGTGGTAGTAGGGGTGATGGTGATGATGATAATGATGATGATGATGATAATGATGATGATGATGATGATGATGATGATGATGATGATGACGACGACGACGACGACGATGATGATGATGATGATGATGGTGGTGGTGGTGGTGGTGATGATGATGATGATGATGATGATGATGACAATGATTATGACGAAGGTTCCTTAACAACGTCGATGACTATTGCTACTACAGCGATCACAGCGACAACAACAGAGATGACTATGACGACGGCAGCGACATTGGCCACAATGGCGATAGCCACGACCATGACCACAACGACGACAATGACAACAGCGGCGATAGCAATAACGAGTAGTCTTGCTCGTGGAAGTCGAGAAGAATGTGATCCAGAAAGTGTGCTTCTTCCAAAACGGCAATTTGTTATTCGAGAATTAGTTGAAACGGAGAAAGATTATGTAAGTGATTTGAAAGAAATTGTGGAAGGGTACATGTCATTAATGCGAGATCCAGAGTGCGAGGTTCCATTGCCGGATGACTTGCGTGGTGGAAAAGACAAGATGGTTTTTGGCAACATAGAAGCAATTTACGAATGGCATAGAGAGTAAGTGCTACCTGTATAATCACTCTCTGTCTTAACCAATACAGCATACTACAAAAGATATTGAATAACTTATTTATTTATATATTTATACCATAGTTTCTTCCTGAAAGCCTTGGAACGTTGTCTAGAACGACCCGAAGAACTTGGTCCGTTGTTTAAACGATACGAAAGGAAGTTACATATGTACGTTGTTTATTGTCAAAATAAACCGGTTTCCGAGTACATTGTTTCTGAGTACATAGACACTTATTTTGAGGTATGCACGAAAATACGTTTGCTTCAACTTGTGTTCTGTATTAGCTGTATCATCTAATATTATGTACTTCGAATTATTCATTCTTTTCATTATGATTATCTAGGATTTGAGACAGAAGCTCGGGCATCGATTACAGCTGTGTGATCTTTTAATAAAACCAGTTCAGAGGATCACAAAATATCAACTTCTTCTTCGAGAGGCATTAAGACTTACTGAACGAACCCAAAGAATCTCGGAAATCGAAGGGCTTAGAGCTGCGGTTCATGTAATGCGTATTATCCCAAAAGCGGCCAATGATATGATGGATGTTGCGAGACTTCAAGGTTTTGATGTAAGCAGTTCTATCTATTTCGTTGCTATTATAGATTGATATCGCGATCATTCTCATTCTATTCAACTGTACTGTTACTTGTTCTCGTTATCAGGGAAAGATTACAGCACAAGGCAAGTTGTTGTTACACGGACCGCTTTTAGTATCAGAATTATCAAATTTACAGAGTAAAGGAAAAGAATGGCAAGTCTTCCTCTTCGAGCAAAATATTATTTTTAGCGAGGCAGTCGGCAAAAAGACACAATTTACGAATCCAGCCTATATTTACAAGGCTCATATACAGGTAAGGAATAGTCCTCAAACGTATTTCAACATTATTTTCGAGTCCGATTCCCCAATGCCAAAAAAAAAACAGTGCACACTGATTGTGTAAGTACGTTGTTAGAAAGAAAGTTTTCATTACGGGATTCCGATGTTTAACCCTTTTGTTACCAGCGTCGGATTTAGCCGACATGCATTTACTGTTCCTTATATTGCACTGTTATTGAATTGATTCCAAAAAGATGTTAGCGACACCGCTAAATCTTTAAATTTGTAACACCTAAATGAGAAAATTCGAACACCAGCTTACCGCCATGCAATGTGCACACTTCGCGGCGCAATGCCCGGTTCAGTAGCGTCATTTCGGCGGAACGGACTGCGGTAAGGAAAGGGTTAAACGGTGAAGAAATTTTCATTCTTTTGTAGATTAGATTAGACATTGAACGATATATACATAGAATGATAGAAATGTAGATTGGTATGTAGTTCACAAACGTACTTTTAACATTATTGTAGTTGTATTTTGCGTAATAGTACCTCAAACTGTTTGTTGGTCGAAGTTAAGTGTTACTCTATCGGAATAAGTTTTTCAGCATTTTGTATGTGTGCGTGCGTGCGTGCGTGCGTGCGTGGTTGGTTGGCTGCCTGCACGCACCCGAATGCTTAAATAAACACGGATGTATGTAGATATCTATTGGATAAACATTTCACTGTTCACAGGTAAATAAGATGAGTTTGGACGAATGTTACGATGACCCGGAAAAGTTTGTAATTCGATCGACAGATCCTCGAAAACCTGGCCTCGGATTCTCTTGTAGTTCAATAGAAGAAAATGGGCCACGGAAGCAGGAGTGGGTAGATACGATCACTGCCATCCTGCAAACCCAACGTGACTTCCTCAAGGCGATACAGTCGCCGATTGCCTACCAAAAGGAACTTACCAAAGATCCATTGTAAGCGTCACTTTATCTAACACATTGAATTATATTGACTCTCTTTCAACGCTCGACCCGTGAAGATTCGTTCCGAAATATTTTTGTATATTTTATATAAAAAAAAGATACAGAAGCGCTGTATGCTAGAGAACCATAGTCATCTCCTCAACCAAAATCCACTTTTTATCTCTGTTCCCTTTTCATTCTGTTTCTAATTTACCTTACACTATTTTCTTTAATCACAATTTATATGCACAATATTCTATATCACGATGTTGCTACGTGCTTCCTCTTATTTGCCTAAACATTGCAGTCCAGAAATCTACCTCGTTATTGTTATTGAGTAGCTTTATCGCGAGAGTGTCTCCTATTATATTCTATAATAATTACCTACCTCCCTCGGAGTAGATTTTAACGTACCTAGAATCGTGCTTGGTGTAGTTCACTGAGATGCGATGCTGTACAATGCGCAATATAATACGATACAGTATGCTTTTATATAATACAATGCAATATTATACACAATACGATACAATACGGTACGGTACGGTTCGGTACGATACGGTACGATACGGTACGATACGATATGAACTATGAAACAATCTCTCATTTCTCGACTATGTGTTTGCAATTTCACATTTTGTATAGGTGGGGGTAGGTATATTAACTTTTATCCGCTGATAACCATTACATCCTCGTCGCTACTTCTTTATGCCCTCTTGTTTAAAGAAAAGGAAGAAGAAGAAGAAGAAGAAGAAGAAGATAAAAAGGAAGAAAAAGAAACAAAACAGTAGTAAAGCGGGAAAGAAAGTGTGTTTGTTGCATGCTTCCGTTAACGTCATTTTTGTGCATCGCGTGGTTGTACGTATTTTACGTGTGTGTGTATGTGTGTAAGAAAGAAGAATGTATGCGTGCGTGCGTGCATGCGGATTGAATGAGCATTTGCGGGAAAGGAAAGAAAAAAGGTGGGGGCGAGGCAGAATTTTGTTACAAATGCTAGTTAAAAAGACAACAAATTCTCAATGCAAAATTGTGACAGAACAACGAATTCAGTAACTATGACGAGAGACTATGTCACTGTATCTTTTTAGTTTAAATGATTTTTTTCCATTTCATGATTTATGGAAGCAGCACGTACATAAATTTTATTGGTTCCCACAAACGCGCGCGCACGCGCGTGGGGGGGGGGAAGACACGTATGCGAACTTGTATGTATACATGCACGAATAATCACTGGAATGTAAAATAGTGATAAACACCATGCAATAAATGAAAACGCATGACTCACCCCCCACCAAAAGAAATATATTGCCTAATAACGACGTAACTCTGCAAATGTATGATAATTTTAATAATGTTTATAAATGCAAGATTGAACGATTGAACGCAAGGGATAGTATGGTGTACATAAATGTGCGTTCATACAAAACGATATAAGGTAAAACTAATGACTCAAGAAACGTAAACATTTTGGTTAGAATAAATTGTACATTGGTCAACATTCTAATTGTGATGCGTCCTTTTCCTACGCCTATTTAACATTACTTATTCGTCGTATAATTACTACTAACAGCTTGTTTTCTCTTATCATTTACTATGCGAAGACAAGGTACTGCATTAGTAATTAATGCATAGTTGAAGTTTTAAATTGCTTGATTGCTTTATTAAAATGTTTTAAGCGAAGGGTTGTTCGATTTCAGGAGAAGGGAACAAACGAAGTAGCAATGTAATATAACATGGTTACAATTTTAATGTTTAATAGTAGTAATAGTTGAAACAATATTTTGATTGCTATGTATTCGCCACCAGAAAATACAATAATCAGAGTGTTGAGTCGAGTTATAATACCTCGTTCGAGTTATAATAACTCGATGCGACAGAAATGTGTATTTTCATAGATGCAGTACCGTGTTTGAATTTCATTTATAATTTGCTGACGTACAGTCGTGGCGTGAGTCCGGAATCACCGTGTCGAGGAAGTGTACTTTCAACGGTTTCATCGACGATACCTAACACCTCTAAGACAAACGAAGAGGGAAGAAACGAAGTTGCTGCTATTGCCGCTACCTCTGCTATTTCGAAAGCATTAGCCATGGCTACAACACTATCAACAACAACAACAACAACGACGACGACGACGACGACGACACCATCTTTGCATCGATCTCGTGGCGGATATTTGGATCAGGAATGTTCGCAAACATCAAGTCCTAGTAAAAGCAGATTAAATTTTCTCGAAGGATTTAGGAGTACTCTTCGACCTCGATCACCTGTTCGCAACAATTCTATCCCGGTGAGCAACAATTCTGAAATTACATTACTATTATTTAAGCATATATTATAAATACAATTTTTAATTGCATATTCGTAATTAGAACTCTTGCAATTGCAGCAAAAGGATTCTTCTTTCTCTTCCTCTTGATGCCTGTTACTATTCACTTCTTATTGTATAACTTGTTGGTACGGTAATAACTTTTCTTTCTACTGCTTCCACCGATTGTGACAGGGAGATAAATAACGGGAAGAATGAGCTGTGTCGTTTCTTATTAGCACGTTGTACATCTTCTCGACGTATACCGATACTGCGTTCGCTATACATCAATACAAAACAACAGCCATTGATCTGATCGCTTTATTAACTTTTATTTGCAAACTCAGTGGTTATCACGTTGTACTTATTTTGTATCAAGTGAAACGTTTTTAAACATTACGATCCTATAGTAAATGTATCATTATCGTCCTTCTTGCTATATTCGATATTATTTTGATTATCCAATATAGCAGTAGCAATTGTTTTAGTGTTTATTGTCATCATCACCATCGTCGTCGTCGTCGTCGTCATCGTCATCGTCATCATCGTCATCGTCGTCGTCATCGTCGTCGTCGTCGTCGTCGTCGTCGTCGTCGTCGTAGTCGTCATTTCGGTTATTGCCTTTGTCATTCTCTTTATATCACCTTTCTCTATTATTATTACTTTAAACATCGATAGTCTTAATCATGATTTTGGTACCAATATATCCCGTCGCTGTCGCTGTTGCTGTCGCTATCGCTATCATATCGTTGCTAAGCACTAGTTTCTCCATTATGGTATAATTAGTAGCTATCTATTAAGTTAAGTTGGATCGGTGTGTTGCTGGCCCATCATCGTGACATGCTTGGTGTTTGTATAACAGCGTGCATCGAGGTGTCGAGTAAGGGAAGTGGTTCGTATATCAATTGGATGGGGATCAAGAGCGAAAACGGTGATTTCAACGGGAATGGGTGCGAGAGATAGAAAAAGGGCAGTGTTCCGGTGCATGATCAGAAAAGGGAAAAGGTTCGTGAAGTAACTGGGAGATTCCGTAGATCGTTCCAGGTAGCAGAGTAAGATTGACCGCGGATTGGGGCAAGTTACACGCCGGGGAAGAATTGGAGATCTTCCGAGTGGATGGTCCAGGACTGATTGTCTCTCCAGTAGTCTGTCCAGGGAAAAAGGAGGAATTCTGGATTCCAGCAAGTCTCGTTCCAAATTCATCGACCAGCCGCGCATGGTCTTTTCGTCCGCGAAGGATCGATTCGGAGGGAGAGAACGTCCGTCTTCCGCAAGATGTACACGCGGAAGAGAACGGTCCTCCCGTGATCTTGACTATTCCGTGTTCGATCAGGGCGACGGCCGGTGGCGTGGCTCGGCTCGTGCTGGAAGCGCGCCGCGTGGATCGCGCGATCGTCTCTTGGAGAAAGGAGGGCCAACGATGTGATATTGAGGAAGGCAATCGATATCGACTTTACCGCACGACCGATTCCCTTTGTCTCGAAATTGCTCCTTGCCTTCCCTCTGATTCCGGGATTTACCACTGTCGCGTCAAGCATGAAATGGCTTCTTGTTCAGCGAAAATCCCCCTTCGTATTATAGGTACGTACCTCTCCTTATAATATATATACGTGATGTGCGTGTGTACAGTATACATACATCTCTACTTACACGTATTTATTTACGTTGAGCTTCAATTTCATCGATACATACCGAAACTTCAAGGATGATCTTATTTGTTTCTGTCGTGTGTAGGTATCAATACAACAAACGCTTGGAACGACAAGATCGAAAACAATCGATCGAACGAATTCACAACGAGGGAGGAGACTTCATCGACAATTGTTATGTATCCTAACCTGAGAAAAAATATAACGAAAGATACGGAAACCGAACAGTTTATCAGCAAATACATAGAATTGGAAGAATTAGGAATCGGTAGATTTGCTCGAGTATGTCGTGCAAGAGAGAAAGGATTCGAACGGGATGTGGCGCTGAAGCAAATACCTCGGTCGAAGCAGCCTTTATCGTTAACGCGTGCCGAGTATGATCTCCTTAGAAGTATACGTCATGATAATATTGTTCGAGCGTTTGCGCTTTACGAGGACTCACCTCAACCGGATATCGATACTATTGTATTGGAGCTGTTAGTACTTTTCCGTTTTACTTGTTCTTCTTCCGTCTGTGCCCCTCCTCCCCATCTCGTTTCATCCACCTATATTGAATCTTTTTTACTTTTATTTTTGCGTGTAGGATCAAAGGTTCGACGTTGTTCGGGTACCTTGGCGAGCAAATTGAATACACAGAAGCGACTGTTGCAAAATTCACCGGTCAGTTGTTGTCAGCGTTACAATGGCTGCACTCGCGTAAACGAGTTCACTTGGACTTAAAACCAGAGAATATTCTGGTAGATAATGAAAGTGATATCGTAAAATTGATCGATTTCGGCGAAGCTGTAAGAGCGATACCATTGGACGAAGTTGTTCCTCCTGTTGATTTGGAATTCGCATCTCCGGAATCGGTTCTCGGTAAACCAACAGGATCCTACACTGACATGTGGGCTGTCGGTGTGGTTCTTTATGTGCTTCTGAGGTAAACTGTTATACAATTGTTATATAATACACTGTAATTTCGTTTTCATCCTGATCTCCCTTTTCCCCGTGGATGAACTTTTGCCGGTTAATAATTTTACATTGACGAAACCTTTTCTATGTACATAGCGGACTTTCACCCTTTCTGGACGATTCGATAGAGGAAACTACCGCAAATATACTGAAATGTGATTACTGTTTTCCCGACGAATACTTTAAACGAATATCGAGCGACGTGAAAAATTTACTTGAAACATTGCTGTGCCTGCGTGGAGAAGACAGAGCAACTGCTCGAGCAGCTTTAACGTCTCCTTGGTTTAAGGTAATAACCCCCACCCCCCGAATCACATTCGTCGTCGAGGTATTATAATATCTCTTCAACGATTAATTTGTGTGTTCTCTTGTTCTTGTTTCAGATATCGATTGGTACAACGATCCCTTCTTCCCGGATGGCTGCGTTTATCGATCGTCGAGCTCATCGTTCCAACTCTCGTCAGGATCGGAATAGTAGTTTCTATTGTTGATGATCAACATTATTCTTAAAAGACATATTTATTGATGAATTGCCTTAAATGCTACCAATCAGGCTCAAACAACTGTAAATAATAAACAACACTTGTGATCCGTTGTTGTATTTCCGAGCATACGGTTACTCGGTCTCTTTTTTATCTAGCGCGTTCACCTCTTTTGTTTCATATACATATATATATATGTAGACGTATGTATGCTTATGTTGAGCCAAACCTTTATCAGGTTACCTGTTACATCAAACAAAATGTGGTTACGTGTTACAAAAATGTAACATACGACTTGATTTCTTGTATACAACAAAATATTCCTGTTCACATCTTTTCCTTTTATACTGAAGTTACACATATTCTTATTGCTTTTTTTTTTTACCTTTATACACAATACACGTAATAGTAATGCGTGGGCGATAAGCGAAGAAAACCGATTTGCTCGGTTAGTTTAAATATATGTTACATGCAAATCAATCTGCTCAAAATATATTTCTTGTTTCATATAACAGGAAATGAAGATTCGGCGTAACATAAACATCCACAGTGCTCCATATTTTTTAATCGAACGATTTCAATTTCGCTACCCTTTAACTTTTCCCGTTATCATCGATGTATTATAATAGAATCCCTATATTTCACTTTATTCACCGATAATAACGAATGTAAATTATTAATTTCCCTTTCCCCCCTCCCCCCCCCCTCTCTCTCTCTTTCTCTCTGTCGCTCACTCTCACACATATACACACGCATACAAAACGTAATACATAATAAAGAATAATTGATTTTATCACGGTGATATTCTTAATCGTTTGCAATGATCAAGTACGTGTTGTTCGTATTCTTCCAACGAAGAAAAAGATTTGTTATCGCAAAGAAGACACGTTGTATCTTTTCTGTTCATCGAATGACGGCGCATTCGATGAATATTAAGTTCCACTGTGTCCTGTATTTGCTCGCTACAATCCGGACAAGTCACCGCTGCCATCGGCTCTTTATCTTGTTGTTCGTGTTCCCCCGCTGTATTACCTTCGAGCGTGCAGCTTGAATTCATTTCGCTGCTATTCTTTTCATTCGGACTCGATGTTGAAATTGCAACCATGTTCGAAGATATTACGGAACTGGACTCGGATTCTTGCTCAAACTCGGCCGCCGTCGCCGTCGCCATCGCCGGCGCACCTTTAGACGACAAACCTGTTTCGTTTTCCGTTTTTTTCAAATTGCCCGCGTCCGTATGATACGAAACGATCATATCTTCCGGATGAGTCTTCATATGTTCGATAAGATGCTGTTTAGAGGTAAACGTTAACCCGCACGAATCACAGGAATAATGTACCACATCGTGCGGCTGACATTTGTTTACATGCTCTCTCAATATCCTTTTCTCGAGAAATTCTTCCTGACAGTGTTCACAATGATATCTTCGAACTCCGTGACGTAGAGTACGATGTTTCAAAAGTAACGATTCACTTTCGTAACAAGTCAGACAATCTGAACACATATATCCCGACAACTGAGAATGATCGACCAGTAAATGTGTTTGTAATTGTCGTCTGAGTTTGAATGATTCGTCGCAAAATTCACATGTTATTCGTTGTTCAACCTTGTTCCCTGCCGACAACTTCGTTGAATTAGCCTCTACGTCTACCTTTCCCTTATCGTCAACATCCGTTTTCTTTTTCGTTTCCTCTTTCGACATTTCGGATCTTTCCACAGTTTTCGTCGTCGTTTCTAACGCTGTTTTAGGCTCGATTACTTGAGCCTCTTCTGCTTCCTTTTCCCTCATCGTTTCATCCACTTTCGTTTCCGTTCCGTGTCGCGGAACGATTTGCTGATACCTTTGATCACCCATCACTTTCAATACGTCCGACCAATCGAGCTCTTCATCGCTACGACATGTATCTGTGAGTAACGAGAACACAGTATCGCCTTGTCTCTCCTCATCATGCGTTACAGTTTCAGATTGATTTCTCAATACAGTCGGTTCGTTTACTCTACTTTCAAATGTCGTATTGTTTCGATTGGGGCTTCGAATTGTGACCGGTAAATGAACAGACCGTGGCCTACCTCTTGGTCTTGCTGCGTATCCTCTAGTGCGAGGTCTGCCACGACCACGTCTGAAAATACCACGGGTAACCTTTGGTGTACGATCTTGAAGCTGCTGTTGCTGTTGCTCCTGCTGTTGCCGTTGCTCTTGTTCTTCGTTCTCTTTTTCCTTCTGTTTTTCTTTTTCTTTCTGTTCATTTTTCATATGTTCCCCAATCGAATAAAGGGGCTTTCTGGGTGCACTACTTGATCGTGTATTTGGAAACACATGACGCAATGTATTGTCTGCTACGTAAATCTGTTGAAAAAACTTAAAAGACTGTTCCAACTTATCAACACACTCGTCGCACATGTTTGTTGGTAAAGCATCTTCATCGTCAATTTCTATCAAAAGTTTTAATTTTGACAGAAGGCTCATATCCGTGCCTTTTCTCTTGGTCATCATACTTACAAGATTCTGTTTCTTAGTTGCGCATGTTCTACACCATTGATCCACTTCAAATTCTGACGGAGCATTTTTTTCTGTAACTTCATTTGTTGCTGCTTCCTCCATAGAACCTTCTTCACCGTTTAATTGAACTTTCTACAATTTAACAAGAAACAAACATAATGTTACATCATAAATAATTATTTAGTTTATCAGTGCTGTCTATGTATGTAACTTCTAGTTTGGGTTCAAAATTTGTACATAAAGAAAGTGCCCATTTGTTGGATATTTTATATAACTGTCAACAACACTTTATTCTCATTTTAACGATAAGAGAACGAAAGGTAAGCAAGGTTCATCGTCACGGATACTTACCCGTCGTATCTTCAAGTTTCTCAATGTTCTCGAAACAACACTCCAATGCGGAGAAGGAACTGCATTTTCTTTCAGGGTGCCTTTGCTTAGGTAGCAATCCTCCGTGAAGTGATTGTTGCAGACAAAAAATTTCATAGACCTTAAAGCATCCAAATCACTTCCAATTAGATCCACGTGACCACTGTTGATCAACCACCTCACACAGAGACCGGTATCACAAACGGGAAGTTCGTGAAGTATTTGCTCCTTTCCCCGGGTGTCGACACAATCGATGTATCTGCATTTCGTTACTTCTTCCATTACTCGTGATCTCGAAGAACTCTCAGAATGATAGAGAAAAAGATCGAGTTGCTCTTAGATTAGAAGAAACATCTGCTTTTTCTTGGAATAAATATTTGCAAAGTCCATGTATTTTAGACAGGTTAGATATAATTAAGGCGCGAAAAGCAAAGCTACTGAACGCAACTGCCATCTCTCGATATCTATTAATACCATCGTAGATGATGCGCGTGCGTTTTTGTGCGTATACACCGTCTAATAGGCATTTTCATCTGTGCATAAATAATATACGCATATAGTGTGCATTACACGACTATTTTTAACTGTACACCTACCAATGTATGCATACAACACGTATGTGAGTGAAACTGTATAAGAAAAAAAAGAAAAGAAAAGAAAAAATATACATAGATGGAATAATTAAAATTCTGGTATATATCTAGTATAATACGCGCGCGTGTTGTGTGTGTGTGTGTGTGTGTGTGTGTGTGTGTGTGTGTGTGTGTGTGTGTGTGTGTGTGTTTGAAAATCACGGAAGTTTATGAGAAAAGTCTAAAATTACTTAGAAATTAAATATCAGAAACGGAATACTTCTTACGTATCCTCAGTTGCATTAATTGTGAAAATAATCAGAGCAAACGTATTTTTCATAATTGCACCAAGGATGGCTATTCGTATTTAGGACTATAAGTAAAGTCGAAATATATATATATTTAAATAGATACTTACGTGTTCTGTAAAAAGTAAATAAGAGAGCGCTATTCTCGAGATAGTTATTAACTTCTTATATCGAAACAGTGTAGTAGTGGAAGAAATCGCGCGAAACGACGCGACGCGACCGTCACATGACATTGTTTGAATACCTACTATCTATCTACTTACATACTATATGTATGTATTTCGATGGAAACGGTAAGGTTCAGAATTTCTCATTCTATAGATGGTAATAAGAGATCGTCGGTATTTCAGAATCAAAGAAACATTTAACTGGAAGGAGAAGAAACGGGAACGGAAATTAAGGGTGATAATCTTGATTCCAGATTACCAATCATTGATCGAAAGAGTTTGAATTGGTAGTTCAGCCTGTTACATATTATCGCGAAGGAAACAAAATGTCTGAGAACATGGAAGAAATCGTTGAAGAAGAAAATTCGGTTACGATGTTGGATGTGCTTCGAGAAGAGAATCAATTGGAAGAGGATGCTTATGCTGTATTGGGCGCATCTGATGACAAAAATTGCACTTACAGCAAGGTTTTACGATGCATTCACGAACCTTTTATGAATAAAATCGAATGATAATTAAATTGTCCAATGCTTTTTAGGGATACACACGGCAAGCTCTTTATGCGTGTAAAACCTGCTGTCAGAAATCAGTACGGGCAGCAGTGTGTCTTGCTTGTAGCTTTCATTGCCACGAAGGTCATGAGCTTATCGAATTATATACTAAAAGACATTTTAGATGCGACTGTGGTAACTCAAAATTTAATGGAAAGAAGTGTAACTTAGATCCTGTACTTACCTTTTGCATTTATCTATCCTTTGTTCTGCTATTGATATAGTTGTTATTTCATATATTATTTTTGTAGTCAAAGGATTTTGTAAATACTGAAAATCAGTATAATCACAATTTTGATGGACTTTATTGTACTTGTGAGAGACCGTATCCAGACCCAGATGATACTCTTAACGATGAAATGTTACAGTGCATAATCTGTGAAGATTGGTATCATTCGAAGGTAATTTTACATATATAATGTAACTGTTTAGATACATTTAAATTAATCGCATATAATACTGTTAGCATTTAGAATGCGATAAGGAAATGCCAGCAGATGGAGCGTTTGATGAGATGATTTGTGCTGGATGTATGAGAAAGAATGACTTTCTTTGGAATTATGCTGGTAAATATGCAGGTAATTTTTATATTATTATTATTATGACTATTATCATCATCATCATCATCATCATCATCATCATCATCATCATCGTCATCGTCATCGTCATCGTCATCGTCATCGTCATCATCATCAGTCATCGTCGTTATCATCATCATTGTCATCGTATCTGGTTTGTTCCGTGTTGGTTGTTGTAGTAGTTGCGACGATGGTGTACAACAGTATTTTCATCGGCAATGTGTTTAAGAAATATCGGTTATAATAATTACAGCCTTTATAACAATTTGTTCTGGAGATAAGGAGGGTGATGGATCTGTAAATGTTAAAAATGAATCGAAAGGGTGTACAATGCCCGGAAAGGATTCCACAAATAAGATATTATTATCACAGGGAAGTTGCTTTTGGATAGAAGGATGGAGAACCGCTTTATGTAGCTGCGAAGCATGTAAAGAGGTAGTGACCGTTTTTGACACTCTATGATACATGTTGCTTATCCCTGTGATGTGTAAGTTTAGGAAAACTGTACAATTAAAATTGTAGATTTACCATGAGAAACGTATCGCGTTCCTTCTCGATCCAACGGACAGTGTACACGCTTACGAGGAAGCAGGTAAAATTAACAGACGGGAATCACAGTATGAAAAGGGAATGAGAGCCCTTGCCTCTTTAGGTCGTGTAGAACAATTGACAGCCATCGAAGGTAATGTGAGCTTTTGATTAAGAATTCGTTTAATTTGATCGATTGGTTAATCATCTGATTTATTATATGCTTTGGTACATATGTTAACAGAATACAATAACATGAAGGAACGATTGAAACAGTATTTACAGAAGTTTGCTGAAAACAAGAAGGTTGTACGAGAAGAAGATATAAAAGAATTCTTCTCGGAAATGGAATCAAAGAAACGGCCAAAAGTTGTGATACCTACATATTGTCGTTGAAATGTATTTTGTTTGATCATTTTTCGTTTCCAACAGAAACAAAATCAGTGTATTCCTATATTATAAGCGCTATGATTTTGTATGTTACTTTTACACATTTTTTTTTATTCATCCACAAAAATTATCCAAGTTACGGTATCGCGAAATTATCTCGGATAACGAGACTAACTGATCTTAAGTTAAATCATAGCTTCGAATAAATCGTAACCGCTCGGGGTAAAAGAGGAGAAAATAGAGAAAGAAATAAGAAAAAAATGAAAAAAAGAGAGTAAAGAATAAAAGGAGAGTAAAAAGTATGTTATTATTTCTTCGAAAACCTCGACATCTTGTTCCGCACTTCTGTTGCTAATTGTTATGTGTATAAATAATACGTGTTACACGAGACGTAGTTGAAACATAGAAGCGTACAGATTAAAACAGTAAATAAAGATGCGAAGTATAAATGAAATGGAAGAAAAAATCGGATAGTAAGTATAAAGTCGTATGATATTGGACTTGGACTAAACGATGAAATCGAAGACAAGGTCGTTGAATAGAATTTTGGTTGGAGAAGGTTTACATAGCAGCAGAAACTGTTGACTCGTCGTGCAATCGTATAGGTATAACCAAAATTGGCTGATTGGAATTTGGTTTATCCGTATAGATTGACCAGGTTCTCTCGAGGCAGTCAAAAATACCTGTATTCGCGTAATTATTTGCTCGATAATCCAGTGGTGGTAATTATAAATAGAAGGAAGTGTTGTAGGAAAGAGAGATGAAGACAGAAATGTGTTACCGGTGGCTATAGTTTTAACATAGTCGTCTTCCTTAACCTCTTGGTAGACTCTATATTCGTCGTCGGTTTGGTCGCTTAGAATATTTAAGACATCTTGGCGAGATTTTGCAGGAGGATGCTTACGGATGGCATCCATTCTTTTGATGCTGCTATCAATGATAAGACCCTCTGCTTCTGGTATATTCAGACGAAGGTATCTGAAAAGTGATGAAATAGATATATAGTAGGTTGAAAGAAAGCAGGGAGAAACACGAGGTATTATTTAAGAAGTAACGAGTAGGAAACGAACTGACTTGTTGCAGTGAAAGGTATACTCTCCAGGACTAACGGTCAAGAAACTTAGCTGCGATTGTGTCTCGTTGATCTGGCAAGGGCCGATCTCAGCATTATGAAACATTCTATCTCCTTGTTGCGTTAGAAAGGTCATGTTTACTGCAAATCCTTCCGCAGCCCCGAAACCTTGGTTTCTTAAAATTTGTTGAGCTTGCACATAATTCTCGGCAGCTAACAGGGCTCGAGTTAAAAAGTATCTGGCTGCCCGGCATGATTTCCGATATCGCCGCCGATAAGAAAGGGAAGAAGAATAAGGAAAGAAAGTTGAACGGGAGTCTGGTGTATTGTAGCATATGTATACAGTAAGAAATAAAAGATGTATACGTATAATGTATATCGAATGTATCATCGGTAATAATTAGGAAAGAAGAGGTTGAGTTAAACGAGCTGAACGAGCTGAACGAGTAAACAATAAGTGTACTTACGTGTTTTACCGGATCTTAAAGTTGCAGCGCTAAGCGTATTGACGGTATAAACGAGACCGTGATAGTTGTAACCCATCGTGTATCCTGGTAAAAATCCAGCATAACTCAAAGACGTAAAATTTTCCTCTTTACATCCTGGCTCGAGTACATGCGCAGAAACTAGATACCAATGATTTAAAGTTTCACTGAGCGCGTCCTCGTTGTGACCCAAAATTTCCTGTTCCGAAACGTTAACAGCGATATGTGCGTGCACAATGATCGATGGATGTACTTAGACGATGTATATCAGGAATGGTTATCAAACGTAGTGCAACTATTAATTGATTTGTATTATTGTTTGGTGAATTTGAAAAACGAAAGTAACGCAAGTACTACATATGTATATGGATTGTACGTAGCTGTATACATGTTTAGTAGGCAATTTCGTTGACCGCAGCTGATATGCGAACAACTTGTTCTCTATGCTTCAACACTTGCTCACCTGTCCTGGTTGATTGCACATGATGGTTGAACAGCCAACAGGTAACGAATTCCCCCGTGCTCCTTCATCTGCCACGTTTGGCAGGATATCGTCTAAATGCATCAGAAATAACTAGGGAAGAGAAGATAACGAGGATCGAATTAGATGATCGTTTAATCCGGCACGTTTGTTCACGGCAATCGGAATATGTAAGCGCATATGGTATGGTGCAGCAGGTGGTACTTTAAGAGAAATGAAATGTACAGGCAAAGGAATATGTTTCCGCGAAATGTTATTAAACGTGTACGCTTATAGTAGTTTAACAAAATCGATATTCTCGGTTTTATATTATAGTATGGATGCGCGTAAGCAATTATCTAGGCGTTGCATACATATATTCTATACATATATACGTTAAGGTAGAGGGGGAAAACGGTTGACATAGTATTATAGAATGATGTTGAGAATAAATCGATCGTATTCACGTTTTAGAGGCAATAAACGATGACAACGATATAATATGTACGTATTCCGTGAAAATATAGAAAAGAACGGAAGCCATTGGACCGATGGAAAAGGTTATCTATCGAGATTTACTTAATATATTTTCTGTTCCCGTAAAATTTGGAATAAAGTGTTGCAAAATATCGTACTGGGGAAAATGTATTACTCTGTATATGCATAGATAAAAGTTAGAATGAGCCGCGCGAACCGGTTGCAGTTTTATAGGCGTTTACACGATCATAGGTATGTATGTACGTATTTGAAGATTTAGGTAGCAGCTGCTCCTATGTATTTACATGCTTAGATAGAAAATGTTTTTCGTCGTTCGAACGAATCAAGCCATACGTATAAACGTTCGTTCAGCATATTTTTTGTGTCACGTTCACAATTCTGTGCGTATACATATATGAGGATGTTTGGTGTATACATACATGCATATATATGGGTATATACACAGGCACGCTTGAAAGGGCATACCTTATAAAAAGGAACATCGGCACCGTCGGCTGTTCCGCGAATTTCCTTCAGGTAACCGGGAAATTGTTGTTCCACACAAGCGAGAGTTTCCTCGTAAATCTGTTTACCCAGCTCGGTTTCGTACAGGGATAAATAAGTCTCGTTGAGCGGTCGGTATATGTTTATAAAGTTTTTGATCAAGCCAGAAAATGTACGCCCCTGAACAAGAAAATGTTGCATCGTTGGAAATGAAAATAGAAACGAATTTCTTATTGTACGCGTAGTATTGTGTGTATGTATGTATGTATGTATGTATGTATGTATGTATGTATATTTGGATGTTTGACAAGAGGAGGATTAAAAATCCCTATCCCTATTTTTATTTCCTTTTTCTAGACAATCTGACCTACTGAAAGATGAAAGAAAATAGGGAGAAGGAAAAATCGCTTGATACAATCAAGGAAAGAAGAAATGAAGAATACGTATATGTATGTAATATTTCTCTTCTAAGGTTCTACACATTGTACGTGAATATACGTGTTGTCTATTATTTTACGGAACAACATATCACACCTGAAGTTGCATAACATTATATAACCACATGATTGCGTAACATATTCTTCAATTTCTCGGAAGCAGAGGTACACGAAGAACGATTCGCGTCTGTCTACAATTTATCGATCTGTCGTTTATATGCATTTCAGAACGAATAATGAATACGCGTGTTTTAGTTACGATTTATTCTGGAATCAGCCAAGGGCAACGGACCAGCGCGAAACGATCTGTAGGTAAAAGTTACATACGTGTGTATGTATTTATCAAGCGATAGAAGAGGTAGAATTTTGATCGCTAAACCAGTTCAATGATCGTTATGCGATCGTCATTACTAATCGAACGATCGAAAAATTGTAATGAAAATCGGCAGGTTTAAATTAAAATAACTATGTATCAGAATAACTACTTGCTACGTGCTACTTACATACGTATATATGCGTATGTATCGAGCAAACTAATTGAAACGAGTAAATAGGGATTAGCCGCGGATCGTTATTTAATTCACGAGGTTTATCGTATGCTCTGGACTTTTCCATATCTCTGCTTCTAATACAATCAAATATATGTGTATGCAAGCGATGCAATTATCTCGATCTCGTCGATTTATATAATCAATAATTCTGTTTCTTCGACGAACTTTTTTTCTTCTTCTCCCGTACATTGTTTCCGTTAAGCGGAATCTTACTAACTGTATACGTGCGTATAATAAATAACAAAATAGGACGATACAACGAGGTCCTAAATGCCATACGTATGCACATACGTGTTATATGTAAGTAGATATGGTGCACACCGGTTGAGATGGTGACCGCCGCGCCGTTTCAACCAGGCCCCCCTTCTGCACAATTTCACTTTATTCGATAGGAACCGAAGCGTCGACAGATATTTTCATATTTTTCAAAGCAACCAACTTCCGGGGATTCGTTCCTCCGATATGCTGTAA
This sequence comes from Tetrapedia diversipes, assembly GCA_033822845.1. NCBI lineage: Eukaryota > Metazoa > Arthropoda > Insecta > Hymenoptera > Apidae > Tetrapedia > Tetrapedia diversipes. The sequence continues at coordinate 68,041 of JAOPTO010002329.1, forward strand.
CGTTTAACGTTTCACCAATTTCACGACCTCGCTGTATTAACGTGGCCCGTATGTATTAACTTGGACTCGTTCCTCTAATTCTATATGGTATACGTATGGTATATGTAGATGTGCACATGTGTCGTGATAACGGAATCAATTTGATAAAAACAATGAAATTCTTACAATATCGAAACCAATGTCGTAATGCGTCCCTCTGGTATGAATAACAGGGATTGCTTGCCTTCTTCCGATATCCTTTGTTTCGAGCGTTCTTTCACCACCGTTTTCCACGCTAGTCATCTTCCGATCGGCCATTCTCGTTTTTCTAGATGCAATCGGTTCAAGTTACTACTCAAATTTCGCTGCTATTCCGCTACGCGTTCTTCCGCTATATCGGCTAGCTTATCTCTCGATCAACTCCCCTTTTCCTCTTTGCATCTTCGCAAATGCACTTACCTTGGCGACCGAAATTTATACTTCTCTCTCTCTCTCTCTCTCTCTCTCCTTCTCCTTTTCTTTTCGATCGCGTATCTATTTGTCCTAGTTATGCATATCCCCCTATGTTGGAGAACGCACCACAATGTGTCCTCGTTTGATTATCGGATATGCACACAGTGGTATTACGTGACACGTGCAATATCGGACAGGAATGGTGTTAACTTTGTTTCGCGTATCGGGAACCGTATTCTTCTACGATAATAATCGAGCGAGAGATCGCCGAACGAGACGGACAACAGAGACATACGATGGAGAAAGGGGTGTAGGAGGAGAAGAACGGATGGAAGGATGAAGGACGGGCGCGAGGGAGATTTCACGGGTATAAGATGAATGCGCGTAACCAGGGCAGGGTTTCGATCGGATTCCGATAAACTTGATAGTTTCTCTCCGGGGTGATGTAAGAAAGGAAGAAAAAATGAGCTGTCGTCAGAACAAACGCGAAGGCGAACTGAAGTACACCCAGCATGCGATCCCTTTTTTATAAGTATTCTATACTCAAGCTAGCTGATCCTACCATCGCGCGGTTGCACACCCACCACTCTTGCCGTCGATTTCTTATTTGAAACTTACCCTTAAGAAAAAATTGCTACCAAGGTTTAACGTAAAAAACGCAAATCAGGAACGGTTCCGTGCGTCGTTCCGCAAGTTATGATCGTCGCGTGCAACTGACGGTTCACGATCGGCTTCTCTCCGCTAGGAAGACCGTAAGTCTAATCTACCTTTTATCGACTTACATCGATTAGCAGTGTTATACGGTACGGATAGCCATCAACTTACCTCCAGGGGAACAAGAATTCCTGGACATTTCAAGAATGTACATACATGTATATTATGTAGGTAAGTAAGTAGGTATTATTGTGACACCGTTGCCACCGGCATTGCGACCGGCTATTATGATCCTGTCGTGCAGCCTCTTATCTCTTTCAGCCGATCCTTCTTCGCACCTTGCGAAGAATATACGTATAAATCACACGAAACACAGCACCACTTTTGCGAATTACGAGATCGTACGACTATTAATTTCACCTTAACACTGATATATTGTTGTTTTAAGTTTCACTTTTTCAATCTCGATCGTCATCAATCGCTATTCAACGAGTACCCAATCTAGATTTACCATATTTACCATTCAAATTCTGTTTCCGTGCATTCGATAGAGTAGTTGTTCGTTGACCCGCGAATAAGTTGCGCGGTAGTAATAGTATTAATAGCTGTTAGTTGATAAAATCATCGTATGCAAGTATGCGCACTTGCTTACGTACACACAGTATTATATCGTAATGAGTAAGTAATTCGGCGTCAAATGTGCTCGGTAACATATTTATGTTCACTTTCGTTATTCCTGTGAATACCGCTGTTTAAAATAGATACGCGATGCGATGATAAAGCAGAGATATATAAGATATACTACGCGGTTGCACAGAAAAAATACGATTCGCATTGTATCATTGCGTTACACGAGAACGGTTTTACTTCAATTTATTCGCCCGTATGGAGAAATTCAATATCACGATTTAAATCGTACATACACAACTCGAACCTATGCGTGAATTACCGACACTGTCGGTGACAAACCTTTCTAATTCGGCTACGTACAAATTTATTTCTGCCGATCGTACATAATAAGTAGTAACTAAGTTGCCCTATTTTTATTCGGTTCAGCTAAAGGAAATCTGATTGCGCCCTGCTTGTTGTCAGTACATCATCCATCGACCATTCTCCAACACCATTGTTTCTTTCACCTTGTTTAACGCACACCTCCTATTCTTCGGATTCAAATAACCGGCATCAAAAATACAGAACAAAATTTTGCAACGAAGCTGTGTTCTTATTCTCACGAGGCCAGAGAAAAGAAGAACGCCAAGGTGGATCAGCGATACGGATATTTGCAATGTAAAATCTCATCGCAAATACAAACACAAATATAATTAGGTAGTAAGGTGGCACGCATATAAAGTAATCTCATACGCGTTGCGGTACAGTCAGCCGTTATTCTGGCTTCCAAATACGTTCGTTTCACGGCTATAAATGGATGAGAACTGGAGCTTGAACTTCTATGGTTTCTTTTACAACTACCTTATACGTGTAGCAGGAGGACTAGCACGTAAGTGCCCGATCAAGGCCGAAAAAGGTTGAAAAACAGATGACAGCGGTAGCTATACCATTCCAACCGAATAAAATGCTTTCCCACAATTTTATTTACTATTTTGCTTATTGTATGCATAACCACTATATGTATGTATATTCGATCGGATAATAAAAAACTTGCAATATAATTTATTTAATTTTCGAAAACACCTTCTCTTATTTTAATTGAGTAAAATGATACCGAACCGTTCGTACTAGTGTAATGCTTCTTCTCATCCATCGTTAAATAGGACTATAAGATATTCCAATTCGACAAACATAAAAACCATCTTGTTATTTTCTAGTAATTTATTAGTATACATGTTGTTCATATAACATTATGTATGTATATATAAATATATACACGTCCTGTTTGTTTTGTCTCTCTGTTCGCTGTGCGTCGTGTGTGTGCGCGCGCGTGTGTGTGTGTGTGTGTGTGTGTGTGCGCGCGTGTCTGTCTGTCTGCTGTCTGTCTGGCGCGCGTGCGCGCGTATGTATGTATATATCTGTACATTTTTGGGAATTCATACGCGACATTTAAACATACTTAATAAAATTCGTACACTGCAAAATGTACACGATATCCGCTTATCCGCTTTTGGTCAATTTAAGAAAAGAAAAAAAAAAAAAAAAGAAAGGCTATTTTGGAAAACCCGTTGATTCTCCTCCCCTCTACGTTCGCGTTCATGTTCGTTGATTTCGTTTTTCGCTTCTTGTTAATTTCAAGATAATGCATACATTTTTGTTTGCATATACCGATTACCCAGAGAAGAAGCGATAACCTCTTTTTTCCGATAAAAAGAGAAAAAAGGACATCGAATTTCTGTCCTTCGTTCGTGAAGTTACCCTATTTTAACAAATCGAACAGCGGAGAGGAAGAAGGGACAGGCGGAAAGATAGAGAGGCGACGGAGGGAGGGAGAACGACAGAGAAATAAAAAATGGAGAAAAATCTTCGCTTCGTAACAAAATCTCTTTAACCCGAGTCTCTAAGTATTATTATAAACTAAATAACGAGGCATGGCTCGGTAAATGTACCTGATGTGCTCGATATGCTATCACAAAACAGTAACGTATTTCCATTCGCCACGATATCGTTGAGAGAAAGAAACAGAAGGGAGCGAATAAATCATTAAATATCAAGTAAAAACAAATCTGCTTCGAAGCGAATGAGTTACAGGGTCGGTGGCTGTTGTACCCACGACCGTTTTCTTGGAAACATGCATAAAGCAGGTTGCTTATACATCTATAGTACCAACAGAAATGTGTAACGACAATTCTGCGCGATACAACCCGTGCGATCTACAAGAAAAATGCGATGTTTCGATACGGTCTGCATCGAACACCTCTATCGTAGAATCGTTAATACGCGTTTCTGTTACACTGCCCGACCAACCAAAGTAACTCCTAATAATGTACAATTCTGGTGACGCAGCAGTATCATAACGACCATAATGGAAGCATTGATCTTGTAGAGGTGCGTGTATTCAATGATAACTCAGTCTTGTAGAAAAAGTTAGTCTCTTGAATTTCGACGAGAGTAACAGTCACCGATCCAAAACTGTTCTGCCGTAAACACACTAGGCATTAACTTTTTCCTCGCAGGAACGAAAAGACTGAATTCCCGAGAACACTTCGTTTCCCGGTTGAAACGTACGAGACTCAACACGCTGCCGCGTGTTTGGCTCTTTGAGCAGCTATTCGTTGGCTTCGTCTTAAAGTACGCGGAGGTGATTCTGCATCAGTTTCTTCTTCCGAATCAGAATTATTGAGTGCGGTCTTTCCAGAATACCGCCAACTGACAATTGCACCATCCCACTGAAACACGTATATTCTCGTTTCTTTCTATTCTTTCCATTCCATTCTATTGCATTGCATGGTATAAATCTTACCACGAGTACAATAAACTCCCGTATAACGAGGGTTCCTAAAATGCGAATACCTATAACGCTTCAAGGATATTGCCGGCCACTGTTTTCATGTAACACGATTCCTCGTACAACGCGCTAAATAATAAAATACAGGGATTCCCTGTACTTAAAAATTAAATTTCTTCTAGTCGAGCATTACCCTACCTTTTTTCATTAATGACCGAGATTACAAAAGTATTTCTCGATTCTTCAAATTAATTAAAAATGTACAATAAATTTGTGTAATTATTTTTTTGTTCGATTTTTTTAAGATAAAGTAGTTTTTATTACATCCGGCTTTTTTTTTTTTAAGTAACAACGTATACATGTACCTTATTTATAAAAAACTGTCCTACTTTAAAACATAGGAAATAAAAATTCACACGGCAATAATCATTTCGAACATATTACTTTAGATTATTCTCGGAATGTATATTCTGAAATGTTAAAAATTCTCGCGTAGCACGATTTTCTTATTACGTGAATTCATACAGCCTGTAACGCATTCACCATGGTATACGGGAGCCTATTGCTATATGTGGTTTACTTTACTCACATATATGTATGTATGACATGACACGATACAATACGATATTATATAATATAATAACACAATATAATACGTACAGATGTTGAAACGATCTCTTGATAAAACGGATGCCAACTAACGTCGCGTACACAACCCTTGTGCCCTACCAAACTACTAACTATCCTACCCGTCAACACATCATATACTGAAACGAGAGATTAGAAATCATTTCAGCTTTACATTTTCAATTGCACAATATCAATCTGACTATAATGTTAATCTGACAATGAGTAAAATCAAAACATACTTATTACTCGTCCTGCAGCACAGCCAGTGTATATGTACCTTTGGCCAGTAATAGAGGAAGGTGAAAAATGACAACGTATTAAAGTTTGAAGAACGGAGTGGCCTCGATAAGTCATAATACTAGTATCACCCTCTAACATATTTCTCGCCTTGTGCACTATAACAGAGGAATAACAATTGATCGCATACTCATGCATTGATTCGGCTACTTTGTGTGTGTGTGTGTGTGTGTGTGTGTGTGTGCGCGCGCGCGTGTATTTTGAAACGTGTTACTCATTTCAACGTCACTAACATCGTTTTGGTACTCGTTGCCATCGGTAATCCCAGTTTTGATTCGCAACAGCTTTACGCGTATTTTGTTCACCGTTATGATCTGAAAACGCGCGCACGTCCCACAGTTTAATCGTTTGATCTTTACTATTCGTGATCAAATAACGGCCATCGCCGCGAGGATCGATATAGGTGATACCATCCATGTGACCAGCTAATACTCCAACAGGATGTGGATCAGTTTCATTTAAAGTTCTTCTGTCCCAAACCTAAACGAATAAAACAACACAACATATGAAGAAGCAGGGGGGGGGGGGGCAACTGTGAATAAAACACGAAAAACGAGCAAAATATTTGTCACAATTTGTCACAAACACACATATCTATTTGCTGATATACTTGCTTGTATGTATACAAAATAATAGATACACGTGTAAGTAAAAAGCATTAAATACCTTACAAAGACCATCATCCCCAGCACTGTACAGAATTTGTGATGTATTATCTGCGAAAGCAACTGTATTTACGTCGTTGTCATGACCTTCGATCTGCAGAACAAATTAGTAAGGGTAAACGTAAAAATGCTGAAAATGATGATAATGGTAACATGGAAAAATACATACCCTGAAAGCGCGTTGATGACATTCTCGGTCATATACATAAAGATAACCATCATTGGCTCCACCCAAAATTTCACGACCATCACTAGAGAATACAAGAGAAAATACGCAAAATCTTCGATCTTCTGGGCACAGTGATAACGATTCTTGAGCACTTGAATCTCCATAAACAGGACACAGATATACTGAAGAAGAAAAATAAGAAGAAGAAAAAGAAGGAGGAGAAAGGGGTGGGTGGGTGGAAGCAGGAGAAAAAGGAAAAGGAAAAGAAAAAGGCAAGGGAAAAGGAAAAGGAGAAAGAAAAAGGAATTGTCTAATCGATTTGTGTGCCATTTTCAGTATACATAACATTATATTGTACTTACAACATTCGGACCAGCTAGAGTAAACAATATAATTGCCATCCGGGCTAAATGCAGTGTCTAAGATGCTCCAACCCACGTCTCGTGCAGGAATTGTTTTGAATTCTACAAACTCTCCGTCATGTGTCCGATAAAGACGTAAAAATTTGTCTGTTGAAACATAGAATATTAGATAAATGAAACTGAGAAATGGGTATGATAAGGAACAGCTTAGTTTTGAATAGAAATAAATTTGATAACCTACCTTGACTGGCAGTTAAGAAAAATCTTCCATCTTTGGAGTAAGAACCACAAAACGCTTTAGTACTATATTTAACAACCTCATGCATTTTATTTGGTAAGAAACTGCTGCTTATTCTGCATCTTTCTCCTGTGCTAAAACTAGGGCCTAGAGCCCTCCTTTGAATCATCGATGTTACAGAGAGATTACGCTTATCAATGCTATCTATAAATCCGCATGCTTGTTTTGTGGTAAGACTTATTTCGCTCTTCTAAAAAAGAGAGTAAGAAAGTAGAACAGAACATAATCATACCGCATATTTATTAAATAACAAACATCTAGTCTGGATGTATTTGGTAATGATGTGATTCTTGGAGGTTGTGAATTTACAGCATATTCTTCGTCCGAGTCATCACGATCCGAAGATATGATGCGCAGTTCACCGCTGTAACAATGGAACAAAGAATGTTATTAGAATCTCTTAATTTCAACGAATAGTCAACAAGGAGAAGATGATGATGATGGTTGTGATGATAGTGGTGATGATGATGACGATGATGTTGTTGATGATGATGATGATGATGATGATGATGATGAGGACGACGACGACGACGACGACGACAACGACGACGACGACGACAACAACGACAGCGACGACGACGACGACGATGATGACAGTAATGAGGAAGAAAAGATGAAACAAACGAAAAAGAAGATGACGAAGAAGGTTAGGTTACTGAATTTAAAAGACACGAGACAGATCGAAATGACCCTGGCATTTTATCAAAACATAAGAGACAGCAAAGAATAAATGATTTGTTCAAAAACCACGGACTTCTGCTATAAACATTTGTATTATTGCGTACATACTGAGATACATAATAACAACGAATTATACAAAGAGGTTAGAAATGTTCTTGTTCTCGCTCCTCCGTCTCTCTCTCTCTCTTTCTCTCTTCCCGTCGTTCTTTCTCCATCTCTTTTCGTTACCCTATGTATGCCGTTCCGTTCTCTTTCTATCAACGTGCATACGCATACACACGGTCACGGGAAAAATTCTGAAACTTTATTAAACGTTTCGTCCGCGAGATAACATTTAACTAACCTGCGTATCAAATACTGCAAGACAGCGGCAAGCCCCGGATCGTGTTCGATATCCATATTTCGTGAATTAATGCCTCCCATGCAGCAAGCAAACGAATCTTATTTACCGTCTAAAAGCAAACAAGGAAAACGTCCGAGGGTTGATGGCGTTAGTGCAGTGACTATGACAGTTGAAACAGACGATGACAGGAACGAAGAGAGCGCGTGAGAATTTGCTAGTGCAGGGGAGCGCGGAGCCGGGGAGGGGAATCTGGCCGGCGTGGGGCAAGGGGTGGAGAAACGGCAAGAGGAGCAGGCAGGAGAGCGGACCGCCGAGATACGTTTAAGTTGCAACACATAGTTAAAGACGTTATTAAAAGAATAATAGATTGAAATTACGGTTCCGATTGAACAGCAACGCGTTTAGAAATTCATTTAGCTACCGAGCATGATCATTGAAACGAATGAAGAAAAAGGGTGTGTATATGTCTATAGCCGAAGTGAAGGGGTGGAAGAAGACACGCTTAGAATATACGTAAACGTAATTTTCAAATATTAATAAGACGACGTTAGAAAATTGATTTGAAAATGTTTTCAAATACGTCGGTTATCATTACAAAGAGATAAACGGTGTATTTGGTAATGTGTCAGATATAGCCAATCGTATACGTTGAATAAAATGTGAGTGTAAAAGTTTTGAATGAAATGTGTCTAGTAGCGTTTAAAATATTTATAGATAACATTTGAAAATTTGTAGTTGCGTATCCTTAATCCATCGATGAACGATGGGTGAAACAGGTACTTAAATCGTATAAATGATTTGTTATATTCAAATATTTGTTTGCTGCGTTTGACTTATTTATGCGCATCGAAATGTGCATATGGACAGTATACGATAAACAAAGGATCGCGCGCGCATCTACTTCGTAATTCGGTGTTCCGTTTGCATCGTCGCGTCGCGTCGCGTCGCGTTGAGTCAACTCAAGGCGAGTCAATCGAGCTATAAACGAACGACTCGGTTGGTAAAAGTGGCATTCTCAATCAATTATTTTGACAAGATGAACGAGTGAGCGAACGGCAATGTCTTCCTATCAATAACAAGGAAACGAATGCAACAGTGAAGGTAAAGAGGTTGTAATTATTGACAAATATTATTTTATTTGAATGAAAAGTTGAGAAAACGGTAGTGCGATAATGAGGCATTCGATCGTAAGATCGATAATAAAATCGATTCGCTTGATGGAAAGTGTTGGCAACAAGAATAAATAAGTAAGAAGAGGTATTCAAACAGTTTTTGTCTACCTTGTTCATTTTTATTTCCATACACATCTCTAGTTTACTGTTGCATTTTCTGTCTGTCTGTCTGTCCGACCGTCCGTCATAGTCCACCCTCTTACACATTATATTCGATTTGACAGTTGTGAAGCGTAATTCGTTGTAACTCATAGCCTGTAACACAGAGCAACCCCTACTACTGCTGAGTTAATCATCCCTACCTCCGGGCTGAGTTACGCCATCCCCTAACTCTGGTAACCAGTCAGTCGGTTGTGCCGTGACCTATGCCCGCAGCTACCTGCAGCCCAGACCTATAATTTCCAGGCAGAGGCCTACACCCTGGCCAGAGCTGGAGCTGGAACCAAGCCGGAGCCGAGGTCGTAGCGAAAACCATACCCGGGATTGGAGGGCGCGCATGCGTCTTTTCCGTATTTCCTTGCGATTTTCTCCCTTTTCTGTACGAATGCTGGCAACGTTAACTCATACGAGGATAACGTTACCACAGAGGACAAAGATAAAATTGAAGAAAAGAATAATTTTGATGTTGTCAAGTGCCGTGTCGACAACGTTACCGTTAACGTAAACGCGAATGCGATACTACTAAAATTAGTCCGACAAAGGGTAAAACGAAGAAGAGGATAAGGATAATACGAAGAGCAACAGGAAGAAGGAGAAGGGGGAGAAGAAGGAGGAGGACGAGGAGAAGGAGGAGGAGAAGGAGGAGGAGGAGGAGGAGAGGAGGAGGAGGAGGAGGAGGAGGAGGAGGAGGAAGAGGAGGAGGAGGAGGAAGGACGACATCGACTACCTGTTGTCATGAAAGACGACGAGAACTGTTAATACGGTATAAGGATAATGACAATATGAAAGGAAAAGTACATGGATAAATGAGTGAGAACGTGAACGACGAAAAGAATAAGGAAGAGGAGAGAAACAGGAGCATGAATTAGATACGAGAGTAATTGAAGAAATGGAAGCGTTATTTATGATGAACAGAGAGAATAATCGAAGCGAGGATCGTCGAAATATTATCGAAATAGGGATAAGCGAAGACGATAGATTAGACGAAACGGAACTAGTAGTAGTTAGCAGTGTGGCAATTTGTATCGGTGTTAATGTAATCATCAGTCCTGAATCGTGTTCGAGCGTTCCTTTGGATTCCTCGCGCGTTCCTGAACGGCGCGTGCGTGCTCCGAGCCACCGCTCATCACGCGTTACCCTTCTTTCGGTTTCTTCGTGCTTATAGTGCTTCTATAGGACGTACTACACGATTCCCGTTGTCGTCGGCAACAGGTGAGCCATTCCCAACTTTCAGCTGCCTTCTTTCTTTTTCATTTTCGAACCATCTTTTGTTTACTGCTTCTTCTACTTTTCTCCGCCTTCTCCATCTCTCTCTCTCTCTCTCTCTCTCAGTGTGTGTCTTCCTTTCCTTCTTTACCTCACATCCACCCACCCACCCATACACACACATACACACACACGCACGCACACACGCACGCACGCACGCACGCATACACCTCACTTACATCCTCTCACCCTTTTCTTATCTTCTCTAATCTTTTCCTCTTCCTTCCGAGTTCCGCTTTCTCCAATTAATCTACAGTTCTATTACCAGCGAGTTGTCACCTACTTGTGTTATTTAACGAGGAGCAACGATCAAGTGCTTCTATTACATATTCAATTGGAAGCTGCTATTTCTATCTTGGAATTGTTGTCCCGGCAATACGCGAATTATATTCGAATCGATCGAGTTTTCTTGAAGACCCCATGTTAGATGAAACAAGTTTCAATAAACCGTAGTCGCTGCTTTCTGCTCTGGTCGCAGTTTGTTCTTTTAGTAGTTGTTAGTTTTCCTCACGGTGTCGCGTACGAATATTTAAGACTCCTCAATGTTTACGGTGTATTAAGAGTTACTGTTCGGAAAATCTAATTTAATTTAAGAGTTTTCGCTTCTAATATTCAATGGATAAACATGAAACGCGTGCAGAGTTTATAATCATTTTACAACCGCGTAACTGTATTCTTTTTTTCATGCTTTGAGAAAGAGTATAATTTTTAAATTGGTCCTTCGTTATCGATCATGTAATCGATATGAATTATATCGAATGTTGAAAATTATATATTTTCTCGATATTTTATGTTAATTAAAGCTATAATTGACAATATACTAAACGTTTCTCTCTCTCTCTCTCTCTCTCTCTCTCTCTATATATATATATATATATATATCTCTCTCTCTCCCCCTCTCTACCTTCCCCTTCACCTTCCTTTCCCTCTTATAAAAGTAAAAGGAATTAAAACATGTACATACATGTGATACGTAGGTGTTGAAACGCGTCGGAATGCGTGTATTTTTTTTGCTTCAGTTGAAAATATAGTAAAATGTTATATTGTCATCCGTGATGTAGTTACATGTTATGATATCACGAATCCATACGCATATCGTATTTATCGGCCACTAAACTAGTGCGATGTACATATTTTAAACGCATACGGATAAGTATCTATTGGGACTCATAAGACAAGATTCAAATTGCTCTCTCGTTTTCTGTTTCTCCGGGTGGAAAATGTAGATAATGGCACTAGCAGCATAACAACAACAACAACGACGACGACGACGACGACGACGACGACGACACGACGGCAACATATTATTTGTTATACACATATCAGGAAATGTTAAATAGTTAAATCTACGTTTAATCGTGTGGTTGTGTAGGAATAGTTGAAACAGATAAATTAATATCCTTAAGGAGTGGGAGGAGTAGCGGGAGAAGGAAGAATTGGAGAAGAAGGAGGCGGAGAAAGAGGTCGGAAGGAAAAAGAGTACTTACCTCCCAATTCAAACGAATCCGATCGATTTTGATCTGATCTTTCTCTCAAGTTTATACCCGTCGTTACAGTATGCGATGCACGCATATGTAAATACAGGATGTCTAGGAAGGTATGAGGTGATAGGTAAATCGATAAAAGGAGTTGCGTAAGAAGAAGGGAAGAAGAGTAGAGCCGTGAAATGAATTGGTGAAAAGGGGGTGGGTGGGTGGGTGGGAAGCTTAACGAGGGGAATGATTTAATCTATTGTTGTAACGCAGCAATAATCGATGAAATCGTTGTCGCTTTTGAAGGAAAAAGGAATATTGAGCCGAAAGTTAAGAATCGACCGATCAAAGGAAATAAATGCATTCAATCGTATATTGCAGGTGTTCGTGGGTCGCTTGTGTCCTTGGTAAATAGGATATCGGAATAGAGTGGTGAAATTGAAAAAGAAACAAGTAAATCGTAAACCGCGGACTGTAAATCACAATCGTACAAATTCGATGAACGTTGAGGATTAACGGATCGTGCAAGCCGAGTCGTTCGTTATGTTTGCTAAATCGAAAGGCAGTGGCTCGACACCGAGCGTTCTCCTTCCGAATCCTTTACAAAATTTGTACGAGGTTGGCAAGCAATCGGCTACAGCAGGTCCCGAGAACGCCTGGCGTATTTACGATGGTTACACAAAAACAGATCGAAAGGTAAGATTCCGATGATCTTTCTAACTCTCTCAACGATCCTTAGTGCCGTAGTACCGAGAAAAATTGTTCCTGCTTCTTCTTTGATCGTAGGAAGTTTCGATATTTTTTTTTGACAAAAGATCGGTCGAGAAGCTTCACAAGCCGAAACGAAAGGAGACCGTGACAGAAATTTTACGGAACGGAGCGCGACAGATGGAACGATTTTCTCATCCGAAGATACTGCAGGTAAGGCAACTGTCGATCGTCGTGATATGGTGGTCGCGCGATAGATTATCCGCATACATGTATTTTCACGCATGTTACATATATCTGCGCAGGCATACAAAGTCGAAGAGTGCCCGGATAGCTTGGCATTTGCGTCGGAGCCGGTTTTGGCTAGCCTCGCGAACGTTTTGGCCTACCAGGAGCAACGGGCGAATAACGTTGGACAGTCGTCGAGTAACGCGACGAAACAGACTTCTTCGACCACCAGTCATCGCACTGTTTACGTGAAAGAATACGAATTGCTCGACATCGAGATCAAATATGGGTTGCTGCAGGTGAGATAGATATATCGAAGATAGCTTATTTCATCCAGAATACGTTGTTCGGATATAAATCTCGATCGCCTCCTTCCTTTCTCGTTTCTTCGACTAAAACTGTAAACCCTCCTCCCTCCCATTCCTTCCTTCCGTTTCTTTCCTCTTGTTTTCGCAGATCACCGAGGCTCTGCTGTTTCTTCACGGAAACTGCAAAGTTATTCACAGGAACGTTTGCCCCACCAGCATTGTAATTACCAAAAGAGGCACTTGGAAATTATCCGGTCTCGAATTTATCGGTAAGTCAGTAACTGACGCGTGTCCTTTAATCTATATCCCGGTAGAGCTAGTTGCGTTACACCGTGCAGATCTTCCGTCCGATATACAATACATGGATAATAACACGCTGAGATCCCATTACCACCTGTTGTTCGTAGAAAAAATGAACGAGTTGCCGATAATATCTTTACAACCTTGGACCAATCGTATGCCGAAAATGACACAACCGAATCTCGATTATACAGGTAAACTGGAAAATAAGATGTCGCTACAACGCGCCTGGTCCGACGATCAGTTTTCGTTAGTCAGTTAAATATTCATGATCCGTAGCTCCGGAAGTGCAGCAAAAGAAGGTGGGTGGCTTCTATAGCGACATGTACAGCTTCGGTATGACGATATGTGCAATTTTCAATCAAGGACGTCCATTGATTCAAGCGAATCACAGCTGCTCCGAGTATCTGAAACAATTGGAAAACGTAAATAACGCGTAAAACGATATAATGAAGTTTCGTCTGAAAATGTTTCATTTCTATTCACAGCTAATATTATGCACTACGCTATACATAAATATGTATGTACATGTGTCTGATATTTTCGTTTGCACGGCATGACTTGCATGCGCGCATCATTATTAATTCAGGTGCATGGTTTTGTTTAAACGTTTCTTCCGAATGCATACACTAGTAATAGGTTTACTCGATTTGCTCGCGTTTACGGTGATAAGTTGGAAAGTGATCGCACGAGCACGATGGAAATAACGATGCGAAAGAAAGCGAACGAATCGAGGATAAACACAACGGCGCGGCGATTCGCTTATGCGTTTCCGAAGTATCCGATCGCTTGTTTACGACAGAACGAATCATACTTGTGGATACGTATACTTATACGCTTGCTAACTTGCTACCGTTAACCCTCCTCACCCTTTTCACTTACTAACGTTTTCTTTTTTCATTCATTTCCTTCGATCCGCGTAGCTCGAAGAACAAGTTGGCGCGATATTATCGTTAGTTCCTCTGCCGCTTCGGGAAGCTGTTTCTCGGCTTTTACACATTGATCCTGAGAAGAGGCCAACCATCCAAATTTTATCTATGATCAAATATTTTCAGTACGTAACATTTTTCCGGTGAACAATCATTCAAACTCCTTTCTATAGGCACCTATGTACGTGTTTAACACTTTTGTTCAATCTGTTTTGTAGAGATCCACCGGTGTACGCGCTTCAATTTCTGGATGTTAGTAAGATGAAAGACGTATTACAGAAAGAGCATTTTTATACGACCACTTTGAAAGGAATATTGCCTTATATACCAAAAGTAATGCATAACAAATATTATACGTGTCTATAGGTTTCGTTTCGTTTCGTATTTCATGTAAACTGGTACGCTTAAACGTGTAGAAACTTTGGTATCAACATATTTGGACGTATTTGCAAACCGAATTGGAAAGTCAGGAAGTTCAGTCGGCTGTATTACAACCGGTACTTTACATCGTACAAAACAGTACGCAAGAAGAATACGATCAAATCGTGTTTCCATCGTTACGGTAAGAATTTTACGAAAACTCGAACATCTGTTACCCACTTTCTCTCTCTCTCTCTCTCTCGCTCTCTCTCTCTCTCTCTCTCTCATGTCGCGTTGTAACAATAGTATTTCGTGCATCGTACAGATTACTATTTTCGAATCGTAAATCGATTCAAGGAACGGTCACGCTATTGGAGAACTTGCATTTGATACTGAAAAAAACGTCCCGTGAATACGTGGAGAGCGAAGTACTTCCAATGTTGTACACGTCTTTCGACAATTCAACGACTCAAGTACAGGTAGGTAGGATATAGATGTAAACGAGATTGAATTAGAAAAGAAAATGATTCGCAGACCGCGGCGTTCGTAGCTGTGTCGAACGTAACCGAGTACATTGATGACGAGGCCGTGCGGAACATTGTGCTGCCGAAACTGCTTCAAGCGTTCGAGAAAAATATGGTAGATTCCCGAATATTAATGAATGTAATTCCCTGCATTTTAAACCGACTGGAGAAGCAAAAAGTCATCGATTGCATATTACCGTTGTTGTTTAATGTAAAACTTCAAGAACCGGAAATAATCGTTCGGGTTGTGAGTGAGTACGGACCATCGTTATTTTGTCTTCTACTATAATACATACTCTGTATGCTCAATTTAATTGTTGCTAATCTGGCGTTAATGGGAATGATGGCGTTACGATTCGATTCCGTTAGAAATTTACAGATTAATGTTAACCGATAAAAAGTATGGACTGTCTGTGAGCTGGATGGCGACACGAGCGATGCCTTCTCTGCTACCTCAGACGATCAACTCGGCGTTAAATCTCGAACAATTCGAACTGCTTCTTAAAGTGTTACAGGATATGCTTAATCACATTGAAAGGTGAAGTTTCTCGTTATTATCCTATATGAACGAGGTATTCCTTGAAATTTTACGACACAATAATCATTTCTATTAAGACTCCACGTATCTGTTACCACGTATCTGTTAAGACCCACACACGCACATCTAATAACAACCATTGTTTAACCACCGATTTTCTGTTGCGTTCCTGTTTTGCTCATTTGCCTTTTCGCAACAGAAACCAAAGGAATCAATTGACTTTGGATAATTTATCGCTCTCGAGTCCGGAGCGGTATCGAAGTTTACGGCATCAATACAGTACAGACAATATGTACGTAGCACCCTTCAATATACCAAATTTACGCAGCGAACGGCGTAAAACTTCATCGGCTGAAGATATGGCTCGAAAGAACAGTATGAGTAAGAATGTATTACTTGTTGTCGTGAAAGAAAGAAAGAAAGGAAAAGAAAAAAAAAAAAGAAAAATAATAAATAAATAGATAAGTAAAGTAGATAGGATCACGCAACTCGCTAGCGTTTATTAATTAATCGTTTTTTATCTGCGACGATATAGGTTCAATATCGACGACGGCTTCGGCTGAAAATGTGGTGAAGAAGAACTCGTTAGCCGGTAAACCATCATTTTACCTATGCCTAATCATCTTTTCTGCTAATCGAATCGACATCTCCTTTTAATCTCTAAAACCCCTATTGTTCCGATCTTGTTCCGATCGCAATCAGGTGTATGGGGCTTGTTCACGTCTTCGAATAACGACAACAGCAAATTCTTGAATGTAACGAACACATTTCCAAGCAGACGATTATCGGACAATACTTTGATGACTCCGAAAATACGGGTAGCGCCATCTTGCGAAAGCTCTCCAGGTGTCACACCTGGCGATGGATTACCGATTCGCCGTCACTCGAGCACTGGATCCCAGGATCGACGCGGATCCAGTATCAATTTATCACCTCCCTTGGTATCGTATCGTTCATTGTGTACACATATGTATTTGCCTGTATGGTTCGCTTGGCCTTTTCAAATGATCGTGTTCGATTCGATTCGATTCGATGCAATTCGATTCAATTCGATTCAATTCGATTCGTTATCATATTATACATACATATATGTACGCACAATGTACATAGGTACAATTTTTATCGTGTAACAAACATCGAGATGCAAAATGCCAAATGTTAGATATACCTAAGCATGTACGTAAAAGAGATATACGATATTCTTATAATAAGAAATACGATAGAAAAGTGAGCGAGTGTGCGAGTAAATGGGAAAGATAAGTATCAGCGAAACAGAGGAAAAAAGGGAAAATATTGTAACAGATAGTAAAGGAATAGGAAGATATAGGAGGAGGGCCGCGTTCAGACGGAACTGAAGCGATAGAGATTGAGGGAGTAGGGAAGGGGAAAAGGAATTTAAAAGGGGGAAGGAAAGACGGTGGAAAGGAAGGTAATTTTCGAATAAAATTTTGTAGGACGGAGGAATGCCAATCACCAGCAGCAGCGTGCCGTATTTGGTTAGCTCGAGCATGAACAGTATACGCTTGAAACGTCCCTCTGTTTCCTCAACATCCTCCCAACACGGTCCCGGATTGTTGCAGCAGGTTGGCTCCAGCATGGTAAGACAACAACCCCCCATCTGCCTCAACCTCAATGGACTACCACCACAACCACCAACACTTTCTCCATTACTCCAGCTACCGGGACAGTCTTCCCATTGACCCTTCGTTACAGTGTAAGAATATTCATTAGCTTATCCAATGCCGCGCCAACTCTCTCTCTCTCTCTCTCTCTCTCTCTCTCTCTCTCTCTCTCTCTCTATTCTTTTTCCTAATCGATTATACGAGATTCTTACGATTCCCCAGATCGATTACATTCGTAATCGACTCTACCTTTTTCAAAAAGAAAACGAATAACGACGCGAAGAAAGCAGAAACAAACAAACAGACGAAAAGATAGGATCGCCACCTGAACGACGGGTATTTTTCTGTAATTTTCTGTAATTACACGAGACGTAGGTGACCATCGTGTTCACCGTGTGAATGCATTCTACATAAATAGTTTACCGCGTACTGGTTGAGCAAAACTTCTTTTCTAATTCTTTGATCTTTCTTTTTTTTCTTCCAAACGAAAGACACAGTTCCTGCTTCTCCTGCCATTATCCCAGCTTCGTTCTTCCTTTTTACCTCGTTTCCTCTACTCGTTACTTGTTTGCTATTTTACTTGCTTGCTCGCCCCCTCTGATGTTCACTCGCCAAACCACGCCAAATCACGCCAAGCTACGCCATTCATTTTCCTTTTCTGCTAACAACTCTGAGCATTTCTTCACAATTTTCCAACTCATTTTTTATCCATCTACTCGTGTTTCGATTTCCATCAATTTACATACCGTGTAAGTATACAGATGCAGATAAATACTTACTTACGCTTCATATTTACCGTATCTCCTCCAGACACGTATATTTTCCGGTACATTTGATGAATGAACCAACCTATCGACGATATTGAAGGGAGGGATCGGTTGGGATGGAATTTGTTCGCGAAAAGAAACGATAATAACGTTGTTGGTCCGCGATAGAGAAAATACTTGAAACACGCTATATACCTGTGTTATGCATTGTAGATCGATGGTCGATCGGTTGGTGTTTTATTTATGCACATACATATTATTATGCGGATCATCAGTCGACAATAATTTTAATCGCATGATCATGTTTTCTTTCGTTGCAGTACCAATTTTTCAACAAACAATTTGACGGCTAAATACGAAAGATGAAATTTGCCGAATATCAAACACGATCGTTCGTCGACGATCAAATTTCATAAGAAACTATATACCCATTACCGTAATGAGAAAGTTAGTTAACGTCCGCACAACAACAGAAAACTGGAGAAAGAAACGAAGAATAATAATTTTATAAGCATATCCTCCTATTATCGAATATCGTGTGTAACAAAAAGTGGAAAACAAAAAATAGGGGTGAGTTTCGTCGATCATCTATTCCATACATGTATCGTGCATCTAGTACGTATAGAGATGTGTAAGTACTTATTTAGCATTCTTAACACGTACAACGCGCGTGCATAGGCGTATTTTAATCGAACGTATCTAAAATGTCAGTGAAATGTATCGACGAAGATCATCTCTAAGCATCTGAAAACGAGTAAGAATGTTGATATTGTGTAGGTAACAAGATTGAACGACTCGAGACCATTTAAAGTGGCCTAATTCCAGTTACACTTAGTTACCCGTAGTATTCCGATGGTTTATGTCCTCGTATAATAATTCGACACAGCATGAATGGATATGACACGGCAAGCGCTTAACGTTTGTCGTTGTACGTATGATCGATGAAACGAGTCTCCGATGAATTGACGATGAATTTCGTACAAAAGTAATTGTGGGATGTTTACGTGAAAAGAAGGAAGGAAGGAAGGAAGGAAGGAAGGAAGGAAGGAAGGAAAGAGAGAAACGATATTTCTTCTATTTAGAAAGCTAAAAAGACACTCTTCTCCCGTTAAGAGTATCGTTATTGTGCTCATTAAATGTATCTATTTTACCGACTATGTATACGGATGCATGTACTATGTGTACCGGTAGTGTTATAATGTCTTATTTCAAATGTACATGTCTTATGCGACTAACTGACACTCGTATATATCATTAGCTAAGAATCAGTTGAACAGAAAATTAACACGTATCCCGTTCTATTTTTCATCTGTTCTCCATCTCGTTTGTCTTCTTTCCTTTATTTTCTGACTTTTACAAAACAAATGAATCGGATGTATTTTTCTTAAACGCTTTATTTCACATAATACATATACATATACATACATACATACTTGAATTTCTAAATTTGTGAAATTGTTGCCAGATATTGAAGAACAGCGTGAAAAAGTGAGCCTCGCTATTACTGTTTTAATCACAATCAAGAACGAGTCATGCAATAGAAGTAAAAATACTTATAAATCACGCGATACAATTTCATTGAGATAAAGTATGCGATACGTATAAGAGAATTACTTTGCGGTCTGGTAAAAGTGTTGGTCACAATCCTCTTATTTAAATGCATTCCGACGCATTTATTCTTACATATCAAATACGTACGCGCGAACGATTAAATATTATACATGGTGTGTCTATGTCCGGGTAACATATTTGCTCTTTGATCGTATTTCAAAGTTTCTTTACAAATCGATATAGATATACTGTCATTGTTATCCCTGTTGTCGTTGTTACTGTTATATAACTGTTGTTGTTGTTGTTGTTGTTATTATTATTATTATTATTATTATTACTATTTTTATTATTATTATTATTAGTATTATTACTACTATTATTATTTGACCGACGATTATTATTATATGTTTGTATGCGAGTGCATGCATACGCGTCTAAGGATGTCTGATCTTTTGCGATGTAAAAATGAGAAAACGAGGAGAAGAAGGGGGATGGGAGGAGCGTGAAGACGCGTATGCGTGTGTTTAAAGTATGAATTGTAAATGTATGTAAGTGTATATATATATAGAATCGCAAGCAACGGAGACTGCTGTTCTGATGGATCACGCGACACGAGGAAACAAAGTGTCCTTAAGGCTCGCATTAACGACTACATACGTATTTTATGTTCCCTTGATCGCAATCTTGATCGCAATCTTGATCGCAATCGTGATCGCAATCGTGATCGCAATCGTGATCGTAAACGAATCGCATTGTTAAATTGCACGGACAATCGTGGACAATCGTGGACAATCGTGGACAATCGTGGACAATCGTGGACAATCAAACGAGGTCTTCTCGCAGAGGTCTTTGGGTAAACGAGTGTTGCGATCTCGTATTCCCAAATTACTTACGCGCACACGCACACATACATACAAACATACATACAAACATACATACATACAAACAAACAAACAAACAAACAAACAAACAAACAAACAAACATACATACATACATGTATACATCGTGACTGTCTGTACAAACTGAAGTTGACAATCATTCTATCGAAGGTAAGAGATATAAAAAGTTTCGGACAAACGATAGCTCGTTCGACGTGTACCTGCTGATCGATAACTCTAGTTCTACATATAATTATCACTGTTCGATATTCAGTATTTCATATGTTATCCTTTCGGTCGTACGCTTCCCTTCTTTCGATTATTCTTACCTTTTCCTTCTATATTCTTTTCGCCCCGCCTCTTCCACGTACGTAGGTATTTCCTTGCCTTTTTTCATCCTTTCACCCTTTTACCTTGTAATCCTTTTTGTTCAACAAAATCTTTCAACTCATGTTCGAGTTAAAGTAGTTCGATTGCTTGTAAGCGTTTCCTTTCTATCTTTGGGTAATCGCGATCATAAATACGATGTGGCTGCGTGTTGTCATTGTCATTGTCATTGTCATCGTTATTGTTATCGTTGTTCTATTTTGTCATTCTGTATGCGTAGGTGTTATGCGTGAACAAGTAACAACAGATTTCCTACTGGGAATCGATGTTGAACGCGACCAAATGTACCGTTCACACTCACGATCCATGATATTCTTTGCGTACAAACGAGATACAATTTACCACTAATTTTCAACTAAGAATAATAACTCTGTCCTTCGACCTTTCGATCTTAGTATTAAGCGTGTATATTTCGTGTATTCCGTTCGAAAGATGTGCCATAATAAAGAAAAAAAAAAAGAAAAAGAAAAAGAAAAAACAACGGTATTCGAGTTAAAGTATCGGTTATTGTTCTTCATCTTATTCTATATCTTTTTCTTCACCTATATTCTTACCATTCCAATATTGTCAGCAGCTAACTCACTCGAGTAATCCTAGGAAAACAGTGCCCGTGCTCAATATATGTACATATACGAGTGTGTGCGGTAGATACAGTTCCTTATGCGTGTTTCAACTCGCAACAATAATAACTTTATCGATATATACGTATATGTACAACATAAACACGTGTACATATATAACAACTCGCCGCGTAATCGTACGTATTAACATTAATGTTGATCGTCATTAATTAATATAAATAAATAATAAACATATGCATAAGCGTAAAATGAAAGAAATGTGAAGATTGTTAAGCGTATAAGTTGACCGAGTGTATCGAATAATAACAGAAGGAGACTGGAACCCGGCGCACAACGTGCAGCGTAAGTAAGTAATTAAGTAAGTGAGTAATTAAGTAAGTAAGTAAGTAAGTAAGTAAGTACTCTGTGTGAATACTGTGACAAAGGATTTTCGTGTATCGATTCCGAGTTATACGAAAAGCCGCGAAACAATTCACACGGCTAACGAACGATTCGTCGTATGGCCGAGATTCTCGGGAGAAGAGGTGCAAAAGTAAATAAAATACGAAACCAATTGCCGCAACAAATCAAGTTAATACGAATACATTCAACCGAGGGAATAGGTTTTGGTTTTGGCGTGAAATAGGGTGAGCAAGGAAAACCGGCAGGAGCGAAGAGGAGAGGAAAGAAAGAGTCGTTAATATGAGAAACAACGTTCGTAAACACAAGAAAAAAGAAAGAAAGAGAGATGGCAATCCCTTTATTGAAATTAGTGTTTGCAATTAATATAAACGTAATCGTGAATGGTTGAAAAGAGAAGAGAGAAATTGCTTGGCGCATCCTCGTTTCGAGTAAACTTTCCAAAAATGTCTACGAGCTGATTACTCTGCAGAGGTAGCTAGTGCTGTATCGTTTTCATTTTGTTACATAAATATATAAAATTCGAGTCGCTTGTAATAAGTAACGCAATGGGATGTAATGCGATGCGATGCGATGCGATTCGATTGACAAAAGAAACAGTCTTTGGTATATGGAAGCTGAAGAGCGAATTTAACGAGTATAATCGTTATCGCGATCGACAGTTCGGTTTCCTGCGTACAGACATTTCGGAAAAAGCAATCGACATCCACTGATCGGTATCGGATCGAAACCAGGTCAGACCCAACGAATATTTCCCATTCAAATTGGCGTGTTGACAGCGACTGAACCACCATCCACCGTGATAGTTTTTCGCGCAATGAGTCGCGCTAACATCCATGTCTCGATCTTTCGCGCTGAAAGCCATCCCGTTTTGGTACGAGAGAGCGTCGCTCACGTTCCCGGCATAGTCGCTAACGCGCAGTCTATAACCGGTCTCTTCGGAATCGACCGTGAACGATTTGTATTCGGCACGCCACCGTTTCCCGTAAATGTCTAACATATCGATACGAAGGCTGCTGCAATTATCGCGGGTTAACTCGTGCAGGATTTCGTTACCGATCCAATATTCGCTGACCGGAGAACCGAAACCGAGAGAGTACTCGTCCCAGCCGCGATCGAAATCGACCGTTCCATCGATTCGACGCGCCACCACGGTCCAACCTTCGCGGCAAAACACCAACATCGGTCGGCTCCCTGCGCTTGGTCCTTGCAAAAGTCGAAGTCCGCTCGCGGAGTCACAGTCCCCGGTCAAATTGTTCCCGATTAAATGGTATCGATCGTCGAGCTGTTCCATCCTCTTGATCGCTTCCTTATCGTTCAACGATACCCTCGACGGAGGATGGGACGACGGCCTGGCCGAAGGAAACCGATGAAAACCGACGGCTGGACGATTCAGACGGTTGTCATTTATTAACCGTTCAACCGCTTCCTCTTGCCTATCGCTTCTCTCTTGAAGTTTCGACGCGCTTACGCTTAACGCTTGTACGGTGCGACGTACATTGCTCAGTTCCTCTCTGGTCAACGATAATTCCGCTGCTTTGCGGGCAGCATCCACACCGAGACGTACCAATTCTCGTTTCCCCGACGAGTTGCTTGTCTCGATAGCCTCCTCGAGAGCCCGTACGGACCCGATCAGTTGCGAATACGTCGATTCTCCTATATTTCTCGTTAAAATTGCATTCTCACTCACATTTCCTATCTTCCCAGATAACTCGACCTGTCCCTTTTCCAAACTTTTCACTCGTTCCCTTAAACTCGACCATTCGTTTTCGTAGCTCGCGACACGCTTCTCCAACGCTATTCGCCCCTGCGTCGAAACAGAAATTTTACGCTCCACATTCCTTAAACGCTCGTCCACCGCTCGTGCTCGATGTCCTTCGTTTCGCCTCGAATAACCGTGTCTTCTCGTGAATCTGCGCCGAACGATACCGTGCTCCGCGACACCTCTGTCTTTACGATCGCTCTCCTTTCTCACCCCTCCGTTCAACAATGACGAAGCTTTTATCGTCGCCTCAGCTGCCAACATCCTTCTCCTCTCTCCATCTGATTCCTCTCCGCCGTCTTCTCGTTCGATCGCCAAATTTGCCGCGCAACCCGGACACGAGTCGCAGCAACGAACAGATTTTACCTCGATTTGGATCGAGTTTAACTGAAATTAAACATTCGCATTATTACGTTTAAACGACATTCGTCGATTAACACCGAGTTTTAACCTTGCGTATACGTAAATCGATTATAAGAAGTTTAACCGAAGAACGACGGCGATACTTTTTCTCGACTCTCTCTTAAGAGTGCGTCACGGAAGGACGGGGGGGAGGGGAAGAGCAGCAGCAGCAGCAGCAGCAGCAGGAAGAGGAGGAGGACGAGGAGGAGAGAAAAAGGAAGAGAGAGAAAGAAAGAGAGAGAAAGATTAATACGAGAAGGAAGTAATGAAAAAAGAAAAAAGCGATAAACAAATCGGTAAATCAGCATCCATCACCGATTACCACCTAATACCATAAGAAATTAATACTGCCAGCGGCCAAGCGGAACGCAAAGGGAATGCCGAGCAGCTGCAGAACGGCGTGGAGCGCATCCACTGAAATCGGTTTTGACCAGCTGAAACATATATGACGCGAGGGAAACGCGCAGGTGTCCCAACTTGTGCTAAACGGCATTTCATGCGGATGCAACGAACATTCATCAAATTAACGCATGCAGTTATTTCAAAATATACAATAGCTAATACCAGAAATGTGAAAAAGTAATAACAAAATATTAGGACGTGAAAAAAGAAAAAAAGAAGAGGCGTGGAGGAGGGTGGTTGGAAGCGGGAGGGAGAGGGCTGAGGGTTGAGGTGGGGTGAACAAACGCGTAATAAGTTTGTAGAGGAAAGAGGTAAAGAAGTGAAACGAAACGGAGGCAGATGGTATACGATCGGTCAGGCATAAGCAGGTGGGGACCGGCGAAGACGAGCAAGGATTTCGGGGTACGAAACAGCAAGAAAGAGACGCAGCAAGTAGATAAGAAAGCAGCGGCAGAGGTAGTCCGTGGCGTAGAGATTCAAGAGTTGCGGCGTATTCGGAATAAAGGAGACACATTTATACCTGACTGGCAATGTCCGCGCAGCTACGAGAAAGCAGACTAAAACGCTCTTTCACCGCAGCGATATCTACGCGAATCATTCCGAGGACAGCTTCGAGCTTGGCGATTCTGCCGCCAACGTTTCGAATTCCTCTTCCGGCCGCAGCGACATCTCCTTTTAACAGAGCAAATTCGCCTTTCATCCTGGATCTCTCGGCAAGTTCTTCGCTCGCATTTCTTGTACGAAGAACTTCAGCGACTTCTCCTCGAAGCTCGGTGACCGCGCTTCCTAACCACCTCACTCGCAATCTTTCATTCTTCGCCTCATTTCCATTGCCGCCTCGTAGAGAGATCATTTCCTTTCTAAGAACGAACACCACCGATAGCCAACATTCTACTCGTTAATTTTAAATCGAACGCTTCGCGAACACGACAACAACCAATAAGCATTTGTTTTTCTTTTACCTCAATTGTTTCATCTCATTCTTAAGAACGAATAATTCTGTATTCTTTTCGATCGCGCGTTTCAAACTTCCCTCGAGAGCGTTGTAGTCCTGTTGACGGTGATCTAGGAGAGCATTCACTTGCTCCCGTAGCGATCTTATCGCATCCGAGACATTTTCATCGCAACGAACTTCTTTCCGAGCAACGATCACTAGAAACGTTACGCGCAATAACCAGCTTTTTTTAATCATATTTCAACCCAAATTCACTTAATCAGCTTTGTTTAATCAACAAATTACCAACAACACATCGAACTGGTAATCTAAAACTTGGACTGTTTTCTCTACAGCGTCACGTATTACTGTGACTACCAAAAGCTCACTGGCCTAACCGACAATCGCCCTACCACTTTTATATCGTCCTTTCCATAAATGGTTGGGGGTAGACGGAATAAGGAGCAGGTGTTCGCTTCCTAACAACAGTCAACGCTCCATACTTCTGTATCGTTTCGTGCCAGCAAGCTGCGCCCCCGATACCGCCCCCCCCCCCAACCCCCCCAACCCCCCCGCCCTTTCCGTTGCACACACACTTACGGATCACTTTACCCCCACCATTTTTCACCTCTACCCCGGAACACTTTTCGTCGAGCGTATATGCATTACGATCGTCCTCATCCTTTACTACGTTTTCTTACCTGATCGCTTACCCATCTGCTCATATCGAATATACACGGCCATATTACCAATGTGCTACGTGTATGTGCGTGCTTGCATGCATGTACATACGCGTACATTTCTTTGCTTTCCGTAAAACCAATAAATTTCTGCTTTCCAGTACCAAACGAATAAACATACATTGTTCCTATATCTTTTTGTTTACTATGAACGGGTGAAAGGTAAAACGAAAATACATAGGGTTTACCTTCTCCACCGGTGCAACGCTTCAAAAACATGCTACTGACGATTACCACTCCTCGTCCAGTACATTACCATATTTTCCTGTCACAGGTAAGGATAAATATGTATATTTGGAAATTCCGATGTTACTATTCTTACGTACAGCAATGCCCCGTAAGCTGGTCGCAGGTCGACATCGAAAACAATTTCGTGGATGTTCTTATTCAGGAATTGCTTTTCGCATTAAGGGTGAATATAGACTGCCCTCTCGGTTTAACCTTCACCTTTCACGGTCAAACGTCGAAACGAGCTTATTTTTTGTAGAAAGCTTAATGGAATATTTAATTTTGCAAGCTTGCGGTCAAGCCCAGAGTTTAGTTTTCGTGGGAAGCTGTATCCTCCAGTATTCGACGATATTTGAAAACTCGAGGTCAAACTGAAAATTCACTTTTTGCGAACTTAATATGCAGAGTTTAGTATAAACGAGAGTCGACGAAATTTCTAGGCTGTTTAGTTACCCGCATCTATCTACCTTTCTACTCATTTTAAATCGAAAACAAACTTCTGGTATATAGAACGGCCAACATACAAGGCAACGATTGCTGTACATAAAAATAATAATGTCGGAATTCTTAAATACGGTATCGTCTCGTTATAAGCAGCCTCTCAATTTTCCCTTCAACTGGCTTTTGTAATTATCGCTGCGAGCGCGATAACATGTTTAATCTGCTTTCTAAAAATACACGATACTACAGTAGAAACCGCGAAAGCCTCAAGCCCAAAATTTGGCTTGTCGTAATTCTACCCTCGTGCTCACTCGCCACGGCGAACAATGGAAGGCCCATGAAACAACAAAGAATTCGTTTCATCGTATACAGTAGTAGTAAATTGTTTTTGTCCCCCGAACAAGTTCACGCTTATAACAAGCAAATACTGTATACAAATTTATCCGTACTTCTGATAGAGAGAGTTTACAGTTTAATGCGACATCGAATGTGTGAGTTGCAAGGTGAACTCGATGATGATGATGATTATTATTATTGTTGTTGTTGTTGTTGTTGTTATTATTATTATACGTATAGATAACGAGTGGAATTTTTTTCCTTTTCCGCTTGATGTTGGACTAATACTCTTACTTTCTTATGGCCCTACCATAGGAAACAAAAGAAAAAACAAAAGATACGGTTAATTACGTTCGCAGTTTATTGCCACCGCATACTTACGTATTCGATATTTTTATCTACGGTCTTTTGTTAAAAAATTTATTCGTTAAAATTAATAATCTACTTACCTGGTTTATTTTATATGAAACTTTACAGGCGACGAAGAAAGAATGGAGGCGAATAAAGTGAAAGAAATTATTAGTTGGATACACATGTGCCTGTGCGCCCGCGCTTGTATTTATGCGTGTTGGATGAAATTAATAATTTATTAGAAATACAATTCGTACCCTAATAAAATCTAATGTCTTTTGTTTCGATTTAATTTAACACTGCCATTGTAATCGAACAATCGATTGAGTCTGGTATAATATCATATACATTCGATCGATCATCATCGCATTTAAGTATCCCGTTACTCTGTTGTAAGAAGTAAAGAAATACGCGATTTCGCGGACACAGTTTGTGTTATCTGATATACGGAAATACGCATGAATGTAACTATACATCGTGAAAGAATGTCAGTTTTCCTAATGAACGATACACGATCATTGGCACAGAACACGAACTTTCGTAAAATTTCTATCTTATTATTATTCGATCTAGTGTAAAATTCTATATACAGAAATGATAAAAATACATTGTTTAAAATTTTGCGTCTTCTACAGTAAGTAACATTCGATAGACTAAATAAAATGGCACTCTCTTTCGTTTCCATAATGAATCGTGACATGCATATCGACGACACACCTACATTCACGCAGAACAAACGAATGATTGGATCGTTGGATCGCGTTTACAATTACACTCGTATCCGAAGAGCACGAAAGCTACGTTTATATGTTATTTGTACGAGAAAAATGTCATCTATTATAACCGATGTTCTCTGAATCTTCTCCCACTTTCTCGTTCAAATTTGTTGAATATCGTATCGATATCGTGTACTGTCTGAAAGAATCATGGATTCGTTGCGAACAACGTAATCGAGAATCCTTTTTAAGTTTGCGCCGATCCATAAGTTCCTGTTGGTGGACGATACAGTTTTGGAAACGTTAATGTTTGTAAGCTATTAAATGCATATTTCCGAATTCCAATATTTTTCCACGTGTTCTCTCGTCGACAGCCTTCGCTGCAAAAAAAAAAGAAAAAAGACGATATTCAATGATACCGCTGTCGTCGTCGCCACCGTCGGCGATCATTTATCGTTGAGGCAGCAATTACTATTGCCTGAATTGAATTTTGTAGTTTTCAGTAGAAATGTTTAACCTTCGCATACAATCCAGCGCTTTCATGTACTCGTGTTCAGCTAGATGATATTCAGCGGCCAAGATGTTCACCTGTTCCAACGTAACCGACATGCCTGTGCGGTCCTTTGCACTTTTACAGCTGGTAAACCTCAACCCACGCATCTTTCGGCAAATCTGAGAGGATAATTGCAATATTTCCACGTTTTTGTTCACTTTAGCTTGAACGCTGGTCTTTAGACTGATCATCAACTCCGCTAATGTTTGACCAAGCGGTGATCTTGCACCAACTGAACAGGACAAATCGACGAACAACAGAAGCGATAGAGAGCACGCATAGAAAACGAAAATGAAAAGCGATTAGAACAAATGTAACAGATATTCGATTTAGACAAAATGTTGGATCGCATTAAATTCACCGATAAACAAATTTCACCGTGCATAATTGATCGTTCGTCGATGCTAGTATTAAACGACGAGAAAAAGGTCCAAGGTACGCGCTGTTTCTAGACCGTCAGTGATAATACGAAACAGCAAGATAATCGAGTACATCGAGGAATTAGGAGATAATTAACAGACACACTTTCGTCGGTCAAATGCTGCTCCTTTGTGGATGAAATTACGAGTGTAAATGAATTCTGCTACGCGAAGCCTGTGCACCGGTGATTTTAATGATGCCTAAAAGACCCAGCCGAGACTTACGTCGAGTCGAATACGTTTCTGTAGGTAGATTAAGCTTCTTGAATCGTAGGTAGTATTCGTTGAGTCTTTCGAAATTATCCATATTACTCTTTTCCTGAGGTTTCGTGGTCCCAAGACTCTCCGCCAGGGAGGCCATCTCGTTGATTCCAACATTGAAAAAGACCGGAGTAACGTTAAAAGAAATTGTTTGTCTGGAAGAGGGGACCAACGGTAGCAAAGAATAGATCGCGTCCGGCACAGGGAGTACCACCGTTAACGCTGCACGGGAACCAAGCACTCTGGGTAATGGTTGTTGAAACGAAACACCGCAATTTCCTTCGAATCTAAAATATACGCACCAATATAATACATTATGTAATTCAAAAGATCCCCCGATCAATATCTTCGAAGAATATTCCCGACATTTACCTCGGTTGAATACCGCATCTGGTTAGCGTAAAGGTTACCGTATGCATATCCTCCACCGCTACAGTCATATCTCCCCACATATCTATCTCATCTCCGTGATAACTAAGAAGTCCTTCGAACGAGACGAGAGGTCCAAGAGTAGTTAAAATCAAGAGAAACATAGGATCGGGTCTTTGACACCAAAGCTTCGCCATCAAACCTGTTACCAAGCTGGTCAACTAAAATCGGGATTCGAAATGATTAACACACCAGCCATCGTTCTGTTCGACACGATACATACAACCGATAAAGTAAGTCTCGCCGAACGAAGAAGCAAGCGAGAATACTGAACCGCGCGTAGCTTAAACTTACCGCTTGACTAAAGCATACGTCGCGTCTGTATCGAACGTTGCAGGCGCGTTGAGCCATTTTCAAGTCTTCCTGCACCCTAAATACCGAATGAGTCAGTCGAGCAGTTTTCAGCAAACCATCCATAGCCTGTCGCAACTTTTTCATACTCGGTCTGAGTTCACTTGTCCAATCAACGATCGAAGCAAAATCCAATCCCTCGGTAAATTTGTTTCTTTGTCCTGAATTGCTTTTGATCACTCTTGTCATCGAATCAACTGCTTGGCATACTTCATAATAAACAATATGAAATGTTTTTCTTTTTTCTGTCTTTTTTTTTTATCTTTCTTAAACGGAACATGAAAAATAATGACTTTCGCAACACTTGGTTACCCAAAGAAAGAAAGAAAGAAAGAAAGAAAGAAAGAAAGAAAGAAAGAAAGAAAAATGAGAGAAAAAGGAAAAGAAAAAAAATTATAACTTTCTATAATATTTTTAATTTCAATAGATCGGAAAGCCTTTTTCTTACCTTCTTTGGCTTTAGAGAAGACTGGTATAGTTTTCTCCGAACTTGGACTCGGTTGCCGACAATTAACACGACATTCTACATTTTCGAGCAACTTACTCGACTCGTCATTTTTGATATCGTTCTTCGGTTGAATCGTCACGACTTCGATGGCTTTGTTACGATTATTTGGAGAGCATCCTTTTAAACTGTACGACCTTCCTACAATAGTTTTATTCCGCAGTCGTACCGCCGGGCTACTACACCTTCCGCAAAGAAACTTTACTTTCGATACCAAACACATTACGCTTGCTTCGATATTTAATTGGGTTAAATCCCAAGGCTCGGGTTCATCGGTGGGTTTGTAATAATTGGCAGACGGTGAATTGCACATCTTCTGTGTATCTAGAAATCGTTTGCATGGGTCAACATCACTTTTGATGTCTTCCTCCCTTTCCTGAGCATGTTCACGTTCGACTAAACCACCATTGTCACAAATCGTCGAATCGTTTTCGTTACCGTTACAATAATTTGTTTCGGAACAACTTTCGATTCCGGGATCTTTGGTGTCATTTTCGCACTCTGGAAAGATAACAAAATTATCTTCATCCTTCCCTTCGACGATATCTTTATTACTATTAGGATGGTGATCCTTGTGAACATGTTCACTTTTCATAGGAAACGAGGAGGAGGATGAGCAAGATGAGGAGGAAGAAGAGGAGGAGGAGGAGGTAGCGGTGCTAGTAATGGTAGTGATGGTGGTGGCCATGGTCGTGTAACCATTTCTCTCGTTCTCTCTCGTCCAGAGGTCCTTTACGCATTCTGGAGTATCAGGCGTAACAAAATCGTCAAAGTCTGGACTTCTCAGGTCAAAATTTAACTGTTGCGTAATCCGTTTGAAAGGAGACAACGTTTGGTTAATCTTAAATTCCAAATTCAGAGAATTCTCGTTCTCGGATTCATGAACCTTTGCCACTTTATATTTCTCTAGAAAGGTTAGCGCTTCCTCGACCAACCCGGGGTCCCAGAGACTAAGTAGAATTCTGGTCTTTGTGATCATGTCTTCGCAAATTGGCAGCATGCCGCTAGTTTGTTTGTCTTTCGCAAGTTTCATCAATGCGCGCATGGCGTCG